>JAFIDM010000179.1:31887479-31901548 GCA_023159025.1 Thereuonema tuberculata | reverse complement strand
ATATAAAGTAACTAGATAATACAACAAATTCGGTAAATATTCACTTTACTGAAGAAATTCGTTGTAGTATAAAGTCATTGGAAAATACAATAAATTCGGTAAAGATTCACTTGACTGAAGAAATTCGGTATAGTATAAAGTCATTAAAACTACAAAGAAATTTCGGTAAAGGTTTATTTTATTGAATTTCTTTTACGAAACTTAATATGTATCAACCCAAAAATCAGTGCTGATTCTTTGACGTGCCTCAGTTGCGATCGCAACGCTTATGGTTGAGCCATCATTTGCAGTTGTATTTTCGAATTGTTCTGTCTGATATAGGGATCTTTAGTATTATTGCTAATTCTCTATCTCATTACACTATTAACTATCTCAAATTATTATAAAATGTTACTGCATTTTGCACATACGTATTTCATTAGATAAGTAAAATGCCGATTTTTTTTTAAATGATCGATACTCGTTACCCAGATACAAAATTTCAACAAAACAAATGAAATAACATAAATTAGCTTTTAAACTTTATTTAAACTTTAAATTTATTACTTTTTCTTAATTGTTTTAATTTTTGATGAAGCAAATCGTGAAGAAAAGAGGCTTTTTTTCCCTAGGAAAATCGTTTCCTTAACTGTTCCGAAATCGTAGATTGTTCAGTTGGAGTTTTGTGGTTGTGAAGTGGATGTTTGTCTATAATTAGTTTGTCTTCGAATACCAAACGCACTTAACCAGTGTTCGTTGCCAAAGGATTCTGTCTGCTGTAATGTGTCTTGGCTCCAAAGAAAGATACAGGAAACATTACTCGGAAAAATTTTATGCTCTCGTTAAAGTACCTTTAATTTTATATTAACATTTCCTTCATATATGGATTCGTGTGTCTAAAGACTTGCAGCTTTAATTGGGAATGTGAGATTAGTTATACAGTAGTCGGATATTAAAATCACTTCTTAAACATTTATTTATTATTATGCTGTTCTACGGTTTGGTATATTTTTCCCATATGTGAATTTGGTAAGTTGATCAGAAAAAGGGTTTACAAAGCTTGTGTACAAAAAGCAAACCTTTATTGAAAGAAAATGAGATGGTGTCCTTAAAGTGGCACAAATATGTTATTTTTCTACAAAGTCAACTTGACGATTGAGGCGTTTGTAACAACGTTTGATCATTTTGTCCATCCCAGCCGCAGAAAACTCAGGGCACTTCTGTTGTAGCCCCTTTGTTGCATCACGTTTCTTCATTGCCTGTGAAGCGTAGAAATGGCATATGTTGTTTTAAGGCAGGGAACAAGATCCGGATTGTATGGCTGATGTCCCAAAATTTTCCAGTGGAAAACGTGCAGCAATTTGCAACGTATCGTGGGACATTGTTGTGAAGGAAGATCATACAGTGATTCAGAAGACCAGAACGTTTCTTCCTGATGTTACTGTTCAATTTCTGTAAGGTTTCAATAGAAGACCAGTTATCCAAGCGGATCGCCATTTTGAAAAGACATCGCGCGCCTCCAATGACACATTAATTAATAGACCATACCACACTGAGCAGTATAGACCTCTATTGAATATTTCAGCAACCATCGGCATTATGGCAAACTCCTAAATTTAATTTCTAGCGGTTGTCAACTTTTTGTCTGATCAACCCTCAAAGTTTACTAAAATTTTATACTGCAAGTAAATATTCTAAATCGAGTAAATTTCTCAGTAATAATTATTTCTGTTTCTTTTAATTTATTTAAGAAAATGTAAATAATAATTTTGGACTATAGTTTTATCTAAGTTCAAATTTTTCATTTTTTTTATTTTTTTATTTTGACATTACAATATCGAATTTTTGTCATACATGAAGGTCATATAATTTGTTTTGGGGCGAGAGGTTTCATCTCCCAATTTTAGATTATAGTAATAATATAAATGCTTGATTTATCTAAATAAAGTTTGTTCTTTAAATTTGTTGTAAATACAGTTTTTGGATGGTGTGGATGTGTTGGTTATGTTGAAACCCAACTTCTTAGATAATCATGGATTCTTCTTAGTAATAAGAACTTAAGTATTTTTATTTATTTGTTTTCTTTCCAAATTTTGAGAGATATTTATGGAAGAATTTTTTTCTTGGGATTTTTTTTGTAACATTTAAATTTATAAAGAATGAATTGCTTAAGAATATTTATAAGGGAAATATTAATTCTTTCAAAAAATTAATTACTTTTGCTGTGTGTTAGAGATAGCGAACAAAAAAGGGGAACTCATTTTCTTAAAATATCTAATCTCCAGCTCTGGATCACTTCATAAGATGTCCAGCTGTCAGAGACAATTTGACAGTGTCTGTAGCTGCGTTTGCTCTGTTAAAATTTCCTTAGACAGGAGCAGGAGTTATTGCAAACAGTAAAATTCCAAAGATCTTTCAAATATTCATACAGTATTAATAGAATACTTAACTAATAAAAAATTCTGGCAGTAATTTACAAAACATTTAATATTATATTTTCAGTGTAACTTTATATTTTATTTATAACTAACAAAATTCATCAGAATGCGATAGTGTAATTCAGTAATGCTACCAATAATGATACTGTTCATGTCCATTGTTTCCATTGTAGTCTGCCTTCGTTTCTTTGGAATGGAATAACTCAGAAACCATTCACTTCCGGTCATATGTTTATCTAACCTTTTTTTACGTCATTTGGTATGGGGAACCCGCCCCTGCAGTTTGTCCCTCTATTTTAGATTCTCCGTGTACATCCTTTATATTAAAACTATTTTAGAAATGTTTTGTTTCCTAACGTAAATTTTTTCTGCTATTAAATAGTTTTCTTCCTTTTCAAAAAAATTCTGTCAGTAGCCATTGAATGCTTTCTCATTTCATCTGATTCAGTCCCCGGATGTGTGAAAAAAAAACATTCCGTCCATTATTTAGATCTTCATATGGCTGTCAACGTTCCCATCGTATTTCACAGATTCCTTATACTATATTTACAATACTACGTTTCCAAATAGTTTTCTTCCCTTTTAGAAAATTCAAGTCAGATGCATTATCATTTTATCTGTTTCAGTTCCCCGATATAGCAGAAACATTCCATACATTATTTAGATCTTACCATTGCTGTCACTTTTCGTCTTATATTTGGCAGGTTCAAAAATATTGTGGCAGTTTTAACAACTGCTTGTCTGCTAGGTTTATGATAAGATGAAGTTTTATTGTTAAACTAATCATACTTATTACCACAACTGACATACAATTAAAAATTCGTTTTCTGTACAACATATTTAATTTTTGGTAAATGCTTTATTGCTCAAATTGATTCACAAAAATTCATTATAGAAAGAAAGAAAGGAAGAAGTAAAAATTATTTTAAAGATCAATGTTGCATCTTCAAGAGTACAAAATGCCAATGACTAGAACCCGCCCCCGCAGTTTGTTCCTTATTTTAGATTCACCCTGTACATGAAATTAGGGGAATAGTCGTTGCCGTAGTCTTCATCGAATTCTCCTTTATAGAAACAGAAATAGATTTATAAAATTATAGTGATTCAGGAATGTATTTACTTAAAACAAATATACAGCAGAAGTAGTACTCAGAATAATGGATTAGTATTTATTCATTGATACTGTCTTGGTAAATTTTTGTTTGAAAAATGAATTTGAACTGGTTGAATCACTGGTATTTAGTTGCATTTTAGGGGCATTTAATTGCACATTCTTTTAAACATTATGCGAATAGTCAAATAAATGTAATGCAATACAGAAATTCGGTATTTTTCGGTTTGACAATTTAATGAAAAAGATTAAATGTCTGTTGTATACTTACATCACTATGTGATGGCCGTTGCAGCTTTTCAAGCCGTAGGTTAATGTTTATTACTGTTTATACAGGATAAATAATGATATTAAATATTACTGAATATATTAAGTAAATATTAACATTTGTTCATCTAATTTTTTTTAATAAATATACAGAATGATTAGAAGAATAATTTGAAGATTTGTACTTTTCTGTATCCAGAGGGACACTAAAAATGGTAATAATTTGTGTACTAAGTTTTTATACTTTCAATTATACTATGAATATACAAGATCTTTTCATGTCAATACAGGAGAGGCACGACTTGCTGTCTTGAAAGATTTGTTTATTTATTTTTTTTTCACTGAAAAAAAATTGTCAGTTCAGGCTTTATTATAAAATGAAAGAAAACTTATCTTCTTTTCTTGAATAATATTTTGGTATTTCTTTACTTTAAGAATTTCCATTTTTTACTGTTGAAAAGTTCAGTATATCACAAAAAAGGAAACATCTTTTCTCTCTGGAAATGTTTGTGCATTCTTCGAAAGTAATATCTTAAGAATAAACAAATTGTTCCCATTTAGAACAAATCAGCTTATTATAGCATTTTGTTATATCCGCTACGTCGTAGTCTGATGGAAGTTCAGTATAAAAGACATAAAGTTCGTAACAGAGGTGCTCAGAGACTATCTCAACAGATAGCAAATGAAGCCCTCAAGCTTCCCCTTGACTATAAGAATAAAAAAGTTCTCGAAGCCACCAGAAATAACCTTCTCTTTGTTAACCGTGATTTCAGATATACACAGCAAAGTTTCTTTTGAAAAGTAACAATTGTTCGCATCTTAAAATTTAATAGGCAATCGTCTTGAAAGTGTAGACAATTATTTTAATTATGGTATGTCTAAAAATTATTTGGTATTTCATTTTTATAAAAGTTTTAATAGGAAAATGTATGGACTTATGTACAATCTATGCAGCATACACAGAATAATCTGTTTTCTAAATATCTTTCCAATTTTAAAATGGTAATTAGCTTTTCGTAGTTAAATGGTAGCATTAATTGTAACTATTATACTTAATTATAAATTTAATGTAGTTTCTTTTTGTTTAATTATTCCAACTTCTTCCGTGCAAATCTTCATCGCATCTTTAAACAACTACTATCTTCTAAAAATTATAAATATTAAGGAAATAAATTAAAATAGTTTTCCATACGAAAATAATAGCAGTAGAATGGGAAAACGGCTGTAATCCTACAGTTTTGAAAGAGTTTTTTGAGGAAATCGAATGTCATTGATTTGAGTAGAAAATACACTTTTTTTGTTGATGTTTTCAGTTTGAAATTAAAGGCAAAGAAAGTTGTAAATATTATAAAAATAAATGGTGAAGAATAAAAATTTGAAATTAATTCGAAGAAAATAAGACAATGGGAAAAAAATGCTTATCCACAAAATCTGTATTTAGTATTAAAAAGATTTATTGTTTGATGGGGTAAGAAAAGCAACTGTTATTAATTGACAAAAAAGTATTTACTGTGCTATTTTGAGAGATGTTTTTAAATTGTCGTAAATTATTTCGTAGAACTGGATAATTGGCATAATTAAATGAAATTTATTTTCCATCTTGTTGAACTCTTAACAAATTAAAAATAAAATCTTGAGAGACACTTTTGTTACTCTGCTCATAATATATAGCATCTAATCAGTTAATATTTGCCAAATATTGCAATGCTGGCAATTAACTCTTAATGATTTTGTGACCGCTTGTTATAGTTTTTTTTTCCAATATGTTACCGCAATTTGTTCTCCAAGATCGTAGAAAAAAAGACTGAACATAAATTACGGGTGATTGTGGTTGTGGCAGACAGACCCATCTCCCAGTGAACTACCCTTTGCCTCTTTTATTCCTTGTTACTGTTTCTCGTTATTAGTGAGACTCATGTGAGATCTTGTTCTGCGTCACAGGTGCCGTCGTTATTGAACGGGAATTGTATTATTTTATTCTTTTCTCTCGGTGAAAGAAGGTGTTAAGTTTGGCACGTTTCATTATATTTCCTTTCTTTTTTTTTTTCGTTCATTTCATTTTCTTCGCTCCAGGAGAAAGGAGTAATACGGGAGCTGGTGTATGACTTCTTTTTTTTTTTCATACCTCAACAAGGACAAACGATGCTCCCGGAATAGAAGCAAAGAACCCATTAGAAAATGGAGCCAATCAAGGGCGTGTCTTACGTAACTTGGCGCCAAACTACTGAATAATACGTCTTGGGAGATACAACAACCCTGCTCTCGAAGGGAACTATATTAAGATTTAAAGACAAATGAAAGAAATCTCTAGATATTTTATGAAGGTTTGTTGTTGTAAATGCTTTTAAATTTAGAGAATTTTCAGTAGTTATGGTGGAGTTGATAGTTTTCTTAGAATAATGTATTAGTCGACACTATATGGTCAGAGTTTGATAACAAAGACAAAAAAAAAAACTCTGTTTTAATAAATAGGGAAACATATGGAGTGCTCAGAAGCCAATCAGTGTAAGTTTTTTTTTTTTAATTGAAATTTTTTTTGAAGTCATACTCTAATGTTTATACTTTCGGTTGACAAAGTGTCCAAATCACTCCTCCAAGTGTATAGTTACGATATCTTTCAATAAAAAATTTATTCTTCAAAATTACAAACTTTGTTTATTTTTTGGTACATAATTTTAAAAAACCTATTTCATTGTTTGGTTTATCGACTTACACTGATTGACTTCTGAGCACTCCATATAATGTCATTCATTCAAGTTAAGTTAAAGTATCCCACTGTGGGCCTATGCCCGACCTTGGGAAGTAAGGCGGGAAGTAAGGCTCCTGGCGGTTCGTGATCAACGGACGAAGATGAGGTCGGGTGGTCATCCCGACACCCGCCCGCCTTTAACTCCCGGGAAAGAAGCCGGGTACACATTCTATAGAGGGCTGGGTAGACCCTAGGAGTCGTTTTGGAGGAGAATGGAGCGTGGAAAAATCCCCGCCCTCCAACCCCGCAACAAGCGCCCTTACCACCCAGCTACCGGGCCCACATGTCATTCATTTAGTAAGGATGATTTGGAAGCTTGCACGAGTCTTTAATTGTTACTTAAACTGTTGCTTAAATTGTTGTGTTTTAAAAGACACTAAGCAATAAGTGAAAAAATCAAAAATCAGTCGTCAAATTTACTGGAATCAGATTCAAGGTTTAGTGTTTCTCATTTAGTTGCGTCTGTTGTTAATTCATGCTGGTTATTTGTGTTTGTTTAGTCTAAGTTATTCGTTCAGATTAGCTGTCTTAAGTAGAAGGCCTTCAAGTTGATTTATCTTTATTGAAATGTAAGTAAGCCTAACTGTTGATCATTTTTAACGAAAGGTAAAAAATTGAGTTATGCGTCGAATTTTAATATCTTAGTATTAGAATCGTAATAAATTCTGTAGAAATTACAGTAATTCAGTAGAAATACTTATGTTGACACTATGGTATTCGCCAAAATAAACGATAGTGAACTTGTTGCTCAAGCGTTTGTTTCTCATGCGCACCACGTGATTACTTCATCGAACGTCGTCATGGAAACGTAACAGTATGCTTATATTCGTTGATGCTTCATACTTGCTCAAATGGTGCTAACAACGGAGGAAAAAAAAATATTGTGAAGCATTATTTTCGGTCATAGGGAGTTGGACGTTCAAATGGACCAAGTTTGCTAAACGTTTGAAACGCTTTTCGAGAACGATTTCAAAAACCACCACTCACAAACATGGTTATGTTAGACATCATTAAAAAATTTCGTTCTACGTGCAGCGTTCTGACACAGCGGAAAGGCTGTACCTGACGTCAGGTACAGTGGTAAGAAATGCTAATCAAGGAAGGATGTTACAGTTGTCAAAACGAAGTCTCCGGCGAACATCCTTAACAATGAATCTTAGTCAAGCATCTTCGAGACGAATGTTCAAGGAAATTGGTGATTTTTGCCTATGGTGGTTTAGCCTGAGCGATGCCTTTAAAATTGCAAGAATCGCTTAGTATGCGACGATGTTATCGATGGCGTACAATGATGAAGCTTTCCTGTCACAGATCACTCGCTTTTTGGGATGTGAACGGTCAGGCATCATTGTGGAGAAACTACTCCGTAGTGAGCGTGTAACAATATGATGTGCGGTATCTGCAAACGGCATCTTGGGCCCTCCTTTTTTTGTTGAGGATGACCATAGCATTCCTGTGAGTGTGAACCAGGTGCAGTACAGAGATTTCTCGCATTATTTTTGGGGAATCTCATCAGACTCTGCCATGTACGTAACTTGCCACTTCGTACGCAATGGTTCCAGCAGGATGGGGACCACTTGCCACACAACGATTCAGTTGCTTCATGCGAATTTTGGTAATCGCGTCGTTTGCCGTGAAACAGCCTTCCGTTATCCGTCTCATTCACATGTTCTTTTACCACCGGAAGCTTACATTTGGGATCTGCTGAAAGAAGCCATTTTCCGAGAACCTACCGGCACCCATTGCTGACTTACGTCAAAACATTGTCACATGCGTCAGAGGAATGAAGCAATCTCTCTTCAGGGACATGTTTGAGAATCTACGTGAGCGTTAGGAGTACTACCTGCAATGCAACGGATAGCATACCGAACATTTGCTATGCCTCAGAAAACGTGGAAATTGACTTCCATATATCGCAAGCTTCGTCTGCTATTTGTATTTCTGTACGTCACATTAACCTTTTTTGTACACAAGTATTTCAGTATCGTTTGTTTTGGCCCATACTGTATTATTACTTAGAGGTGTTATCGTTACTGGAACACTGAGTAAGTCTTTTGAACTTGGATCTCGTCAGTCGAGGATTCAAAAGAATTTAACCATTCCCATAACTCAGTATAAAAAAAGAAAACACAGTTCCCGAAAGTTTCTTAAAGAGATTCCTGTTGTTGTCTTTACTACCTTTTTCCTTTGTTTCTATTTATTGTGCCAACGTGCTGTTATGGCAGCCAAAGGTGACCCGAAGGTTTTTAGGCTTGTAGATATTTTTATTTTTCTCCCATACTTTAGATTTTTTTTTCTTTATCCAACTTTTAACAATCATTACACATGTAATTAGACATGGAAATAGAAAAGTTGAGGAATTGATGAACATTTCATACATTAGCTATTGTATTTTCGGGTAATCCTGATTGTAAGATACTTTGCTTTGTAGTGTATCTGGGCTAAACAGATGGCTTGTGTTCAGAAACTATAATTAGCCTGCAGATAGAAAAGTCAGCTTGCTACCTTTAATGTCGAATTGATTTACATTAATTTTAGAAGCCTTTTGAGTAACAGTTACTTCATGATAAAATTCTATACATTTTGTTGGAACACTCCGAAAATTGTAATTTTAGTTTCAAAAGCTTTTGTGTCGATAAATAAATCTATACTCAAATCTCGCTACCAACCTTTGTATGCGTATTCATAGTCATCAGTGAAGTATAGGCTTTATCAAAGAGTTTTCTGTATTTCAGTTCCTTCAATACATTGTAATTCATTAAAATTGAATGCAGTCAATTCTGAACGAAATTGCTTGGTAATTAATACAACGATTTGAAAGTAGAAAAAGAATGGTAATAATTATTCTTGGAATAGAATTTCCTTAAAACTAGGTTATTATATCTCTCGTAGTAATATTTTATCATTTTACTAGTCTTTTGAAATAAAGATCTTTACTAAGACTGTACTATGTAAAAAATTTAAAGCTAGTCTTAAGGGTTATATAGATTTACAATATAATTAACATTTTATAATTGTATATTAATCTGTCAGCACCTATATTTCAGGCATTGTTTATACTAGAATACGTAATAGGACTGGCAAACATTAAAAAAAATTATGATTCAGTCTGTGTGATGTGTGAATCAATATAAACATTCTTTTATACAAGTATTTTGGGATTTACAGGTATTTTTAACTCTCAATTTAAACTCATAAGTGTATGTATTAACATAATTCTTGATATAATTCTATCCTTTTTATCATATAAAAGGATACGATTAAAAAAAAATCCATCTTTTTTTTAAGTAATTCGAATAATCACTTATATATATTTAAGCTTATATAATTACTAAATTATAATTATGAATTTGTGTAGGAAAATGTCCTATAATCCAGTACTCCTTTTATAGGAAAATTTTAATATCAAATAAACAAAAGTAAATAATAATAACCGCTGTTCTTAGTTTGTTAGCCAAACATATATTTGAAATAACCGTTTTCACTTTATTCCAAATAAACCCAAACGTTTTCTTTAAATAATACCAATAATTCTACGACATTGAACATTTCTTTTTTCTTTACACTCCCCACAGCAGGTATCTTTTTAGGAGAGCATTGTCCATTCTTTTCTTAGTTTGAAAATTCGATAAAAGACTGATTCGTTGCTAAGTAGTTTTTAGTATCTACAAGATACACACCTTGTATTTCGTTTTGAAATGGACCTATTCATGTTTTGGTGTCAATTTCAATAATATTGATTTTATTTCATATAATTAATAGATTTCTCAGAGGTTGGAAGTTTTTCTGCCTAATAAAGCACTTTTCATGACATTTTTCTGAAAGCTATAGTGATTTTAATCTATAGAAAATACGATAGAAAGTGATTGAATATATAATCCAGTAATTTTTTGAAAAAGTTTAAAAAATATCAAACAAAAAAAAAATTATTTTACCCAAAGAGAGATCTTATTGTTTTTTGAACTCTTTACCTGAGTATTTGATTTCGTTATTTGTTATTTCTTTGTCCTAATTTTATTAATTTTTTGTGACTTCAAAATTTATACAACTTTAGTTTCTAAAATACATCAAACTGGGCCTCGGGTAGATTTTTGGAAGCAGGTTTTTGAATCAGTTTAATTTAAGTCAAAATTAAAGACTATATTTTAAAATCAGCAAAATATATCGATGTAGTATTGCTTAACTCTGTGGGCAATATGAAAAATATTTAACGTGTGCAGGAATAAAGGTAAATAAAAAACACACACAGATGTAATATGTGTAAAGTTGTAGTAAGAAAATATATATCAGCGATTCAGAACCAACATGCTGGTTCCTTTGTTTAGAGCTAGAATAATATCAATAATTTAAAATATGAATTTAAAGTATAAAATTTAAGTATACATGAGAAATCTGATAATAGGCATGAAAAACAATGCTATAAAGAGAAACAAAAAGAAATAAAAGAAGGTAATGAATTAACATGGCAAATAAAAAAAGCAATATTAATGTACAGGAGATGAAGTACAAAACAATAATATAAGAAGCATATTTAAAAAGAAAGCCTAAAACAAACAAATTAATCAAAACAGTAAAAGAATGTTTAAAGATAAGAGGAAAGCAATATTACAGTATCATGATAGTACTTTATCTAAAAACAATATGCAACCTCATGCACAGATAATAGAAGCAACTAGTTATCCTTATACTTATGTATTTGGTTTCTATTTTTACTTGCTTTATGTGCAATAGTTTAATTTGCTCTACAATTTTTTTTCTGTGATTTTTAACTTCAGTCCATCACCCAAAAGCTCGAGTTTAGAAAAGTTAATATCTTCAGAATCGTTCAATTCCATTTATTCTTAGAGAATTCCTATAAAATCGTTTATTTATAAATAGACACCATTTCTCTCTTCTTTGCTTTCCCCTCCATTAGTATTCAACGTCCACAAACTCTTTAACGAGAGCCAGTGAAGATACAATCCTTGTTGATTGTTCGTAGAGTAAAAATAGAATGCCAAGTATTAGGAACTATTTTTTTTTTAAATTCTTCTTTTGCTCCTTATCACACTCGTAAAAACTGAAGACGACTTTTTTTAGAACTGCTAAAATAGTTCCAAACCCTTTCAATCTGAATTTCATCTGAACTTATTTGATATCTCATTGCTTGACGTCAGGAAATGCAGTCTAATTTTATAATCGGTTTTAGCTTACTTTCCGAGGGAATTGAGGCTTAGACGAGGCAATCTGTGTTTATTTGTACCTAATTATTTGTTCAAATAATTTTTGAACATTTAGTGAATCTTCTTGAAATTTAGCATGCATATTTAAGGATATGGGAATATCTAACTTTTATGTTTAAAACATTTTCTGTGTGAGTTTTTGTCAAGAAATGCGCACGTTAGAGATAAGAGTCTAAACCAGTGCTTCTCAGTCTTTCTTGCTTCACGGCACACTGATATATTTGGAAAAATTCGGCAGCACACCAAGTGTTCCTAATATTCGACCCAGTGTTCAACAATTGAGCAATAGTAAACAAGCCCATATTTCTCATTGAATTATAAAAATGATGTGATTATTGACTCTTTAATTTTAACCTTGCAGTTTATATTAGACTACTTAAAATTTACTTGTTTCTCTTGTGTTGAAAATATTTAATTATTCTTTTATATTTCCTCATATTTTGCCTTTTTAATAAAAAAATACTTTTTGTTTATTTTTTCTCGCGGCGCACCCTTTGAGAATTGCTGCTCTAAACATTCCGATAGAAAAGCATTAACAACAACATAATATTATCTAGCAATGGATGTTAATCCCTTTAGTAATCCACTAATTTCCGCTCGCTTTGCTATGATTAAAAATTAATAGTATTTAAGCAACTTCAGTAAGTATTTCCGAATTTAATTAAATATTTTCATAAAATAAAAAATAAAAAATTGTTACTATTTTTTTTAATAGACGATAATAATAGCAAAAAAATCAAGGCCACCACACAAATACATTTATAACAAGTTTATAGATTAAAAATCACAAGCGTGTTGAAAACGACCTGAGTTTCATTTTCAAGTTACAAATCTAACCAAGTTTTCGAGAATTTGGTGAGAATTGTCACTTGAAAATGAAACTCGGCTTGTTTTGAAAGCGTTTGTGATTTTTCATGTATAAACTGGTTATAAATCTATTTGTGTGGTGGCCTTGATGTTTTGCTATGAACATCTTACGCACTTTAAACTTTTTAATACGGATATTATAATTTAATAACAAACTGATTTTTTTTTTATTTGTATCGTTTTCACGACCAAGAAAAGACAAAAATTGTAAGAATAATAAGGAAACTAGGCTTTAAATTTGAATCTGTTGTCTTAAAATTTGAACTTCAATTAAGACACGGCTGCTGTGTCTGTGAGAAAAGTGGAAAGATTTTTATTTTTTGCTTTTATAATAATACGAATCTAGCATGTTTTGGGTCTTCTGCACAGGAGACGAGACTGTTGTGGACGAACGGAAGGTAACCGAAGAAGGACTGGAATAGTGAAATGCCTGTGTATTGGACTTCTATTGTGTAAAGACGGATGTAAAGAAAAAAAGGAGGAAATACGGTGTTGTGGAATCCCACGTGCACTGCATTACGTAGCAACGAACCAAAGGGTCCTCTAAAGTTATATGAAGTGTTATAGTTTAGCAGTTATTTTGAACAGGACAATTAAAATATCAATTAATAAAATATTTTAAATGTCAAGATGACCAAGGAATGCATTTATTCGTTGTGTACTAGAATTCGATGGAAAAGGTTTTAAATAACTTCAATAGAATATATTAGCCTTGATTACATAAACAGAATCTACACTTTGCACATTTATTGATTAGATAAACAGGCAAAAGTTTTAATTTTTCAATTACTTTTTAACTGTTTTCTTTTATTACATTAATAAGTGATACTTTTATTCAAATATTGACTGATAGAGTAATATATAGCTTAACATAGCGGGGGTGAGCAAGGTTTTTTGGTTTTTTGTTTAATCGAAGTATTTTATTGATTAACAGTAAATTCTAGATTTTCTACAATTTTATTTATACTTTACTAATTTAGTTATTTCACAAGTAAGGAAGAAAAAAATGTAATTCTTTTATTTTTATATGCTACAAATTATTATTTCGTTGATCTTTTTTCTATTAAAAGGTTTTACTGTATATAAAGTTTAGCCTATGTAGGCCTATAATTTTAATGTTCTCTATAAAGCTATATAAAATTATTATTACACATAACTTTATGTAGCTTTATATATAACCTTAAAATTATAGGCCTACATAGGCTAAACTTTATCTATAACCTTTCAATAGAAAAAAAAAAATCAACGAAAAAATAATTTGTAACATATAAAAATAAAAGAATTAAATTTTTTCTTCCTTGTTTTCATAATTTATTGTGTACTTATATATTATAAAAGCGTTATTTTGTCTGTCATAAGACTTTACGTTTTTCTAATTTTGTGACCAAACTATAAGAGATAGAGTGGTCATGTAAATGGATAAAATGTAGATCTTTTTA
>JAFIDM010000179.1:31864563-31887079 GCA_023159025.1 Thereuonema tuberculata | reverse complement strand
AAAAAAAAACTTATACAAATCATAACTACTAAATGTAGTCGGTTGTATATATATCTACTTAATGTTTATTCTGTCAACTATACATAAATCATTCATTGGAGTTCATTTGTGAAGATGAATGTATAAGAAACTGAGTTTTATTTCTGTTCTCGGAACAGAACCTATTTCAAATTTAAAGGTTCAATATTGAAAATTAATATTGAGAATGTAATAATTGGGATAATGGCTTCATTTCAAGACAAAGATATGCGCTCAATAATGTTTTACCGAATGATACACAAAGAACTAGCGTACTTACTACACTATTTGTATATTAAGTTACATGATACTATGACGCTTCAATATCAGGAAACATTGATAGTTCATCTAATTGCCTTCTAGTTGTTTCTAAATGTAAAATTATGGTTTGTAGCTGCTGATTAGAAAACCTTGAGGACTGTTAATTATAGATGTTTCATTAAATTGTAGCTCCTTTTAAAAAAGATAAGTTATTGTTATCTAAGAGTGCACATTCAAGATGAAAACCATAGCACAATAAACAGTTGAGATAAATCTAACAGTATTCAGTAGTTGTAAATATTGTCACAGCCAATATTGACAGTTCTTATATATACAGTATATCACACTAGGAAAATAAAGATCGAGAAATGAAGTGAATGTAATTTCTACCACCAGAGCTTTGTTCTGTTCTTGGCAGTTTTATTTTTCGGTTGTTTATATTTTAGTTTTCCTGAGGACGTTTTGTCAGAGAAGAAAAATAAAGAAAACTCTATTGGGAGAATTTTATATTTAGGGTTTCATCATATTGACTAAGAACCATTAATTTCGCTCTTATATTACACCGTCTTTAAAACTAGTGTTTCTCAAAGAATATTCAGTTCGGGATTCAAATTTATTTAATCAAAGGTAAAGTAATCAACGCCTTCAATTTCTTAATGAGGACTCGAAATACTTTACTTCCCAGTAAAAGTTATGGAATCTATTTCTATTTTTCTGCAAAGATCTATTGCTGTCCGTAAGTTTTTATGTTTTTAATATCTCTACATGTTGCTACTTTTTCGAATTTTCTTTTGCAGAAAAATCAAAGCGAAAACATTTTACTTTAATTTTTCAAGATTTCTGAATAGGAGATGATGCCATGTAAAATTTAAAGCAATTTCAAAGTAAAAACCAAGAAGCATTCACTTCCACAGACTTCGAATTTTGTTGTGCAAGTCTTGAATAATAAAGTTGCTGAGCAAGCTTTTGTTTTCGATATTTGAAATGGTAAATTCTTCCAGTGTCTTTGATATATTAGCTGTAAACCGCATCCTCTACCGCCTTGATAACTGTATTGAACATATTCTTGAAATAAACATCACTCAACAATAACATATTATTTCGCCAAATACTTCGATTTTTAATCAAAAATCTTTATCAAGGGATATTTACATTATATAGAAGAGAAAAGTATCTTTCTCCTTCAAAAAACGATCAATGAATCAAATTTAAATATGAAAAAAAACGATCAAAATATGAATAACATCCAAAAACAACAAAGAAGTTAAAACTGTAAAACAACCAATTTAAACAATAATTTAAAAACAAACCAAAACGTGAATAAATAACAAAAAGATAAATTAATTAATCTAACTTACACTAAATTCAGTTTCGCTTTCAGATTTTTGTTTTTATCCATGTATTTTTTTTTAAAAATACCAAACGAAATCACTTTTAAAACCTCCTCATTTATACACCTACTCCAGTTGATAAAAGTAATCTTTCAGTTTCATCCTGTGACTCATAAAGGATGCTTCTATGAGGAACAGGGTTGTGATTTAAGTTAAGACTGTGGTCAGCCCAATCTGAAATACCTTCCTATTTCTCCTGAAAGCTCTTATATGCTCATCCACACGTTCTTTCAAAGATGTTTGGAAGAAATTGTATTGAACATCTTTAATTTTTGAATGTGACACATAATTTCTGCCAAGTTACAAAGTTGTTGGTGATCATATGTCTGTTTCAGTATGTTCGTGTTATTGATCATTTTCTAATATTCCTAATTTGCCTTTTCTTCCTCTTCTTCTTTGTTCATGAGACCCAATCATTGATCTTCGTAAACAGAAGCAAAAGATATCGGATATTGCAGATAGAAGGCGATAATCCGATGACCAGATAGAGAAATGATTCCTTCTAGATTTGGAACGAGGAAAAAAGGCAAAACAAAAAAAAAAGAAAGCAAAAAAAAAAAATCTACGAAAACCCTCAGCTATTTCCGGTTGGCTTGAGTGATACCGGACTCTTCAATGGTTCTTGCATTCATACAAGTTCCTTATTTCCTTTTCTTTGCCTTGTTTCCTTTTCTGCGGAAGAAAAGACCACTTTTTTTCTTAAGGTGCGTTGGTATCGATTGAGCTGAAGCTACGTCGTCTCAGGACAACCTTATCGAGGACCTTCAACTCCCATTGTCCTGAATTGCTGTGTTATTATTTGTGACACTCATGACTGTGTGTTTGCTTCAATCATATATTTTTATAAACCCGTGAGGGTAATATAATGAAAAATTATTGGTATTTGATTTTAAATCTGAAAAAAAAATATAGCGGTGATATATATTTTGAAATCTATTTAAATCAATTATTCAAGATTTAATTACATCTAAGGATTAGATATAGGCATTCGTTATTTCTTTGTCAATCAAAAACAAAGAAAATTCAAGTGAAATAAACATACATTGAACAGTTCGTAATTATATCCAATTGATCTTAAAATTACAAAATTCTTCATAATTGTTTCAGTAGGTAAAAAATTATATAAAAAAAATCAATTAAATGAATAGCAAAACAAAAATAAATGATTTCTTCAAACTATAATGCTTTTCATCATTTGTAATTTATTATAATTTATTAATTGTGAATGGATTATACTACAATAGCACGATTAATAAAATAGAATAATAAAAATAGAAAATAATTATTTTTCAGTTATATACTAAGTTTATTTAAGTTGTTCTTCCATAAAAAGCCTCCAAGAAATGATAATGTAGTGAGGTTTCCTATGTCTACATGGTTATTTTGCTATTTTTTTATTGTATTTACTTTAACTCTTCTAGAATGTTCGAGAGCTTTGTTATTTTTTCTTATACCTTAAGCATAGGTACACGGTTTTCTTTGTTTTTGTAAAAGCTGCAAAAAAATAACAAAAATTCATCTAAGTCATTATTTCATTTCATCGAACTTGTTCATGTTTTGTTTTTCCAGAACATGGTTTAATTTAAAATCCTATATCCTTGTAGGATTATTCTTTTTCTGTTCATTATGATATATTTGGCGAAAATCTGTCCAAAAAAACGAAATGGTACAATGGTCCGTATTATGGAATAGTCGAAGAACTTGAAGAAACACTATACTTTTTCAACAAGATAGATTAATGCTTTTAGACAGTGTCATAAGCAAAGCGGCCCCATAATAGGCACAATTTTATAAACAAAATGTGTTCAGAAGGGTCGATATTGGGGGGACGTCTATCGCCGTTATCCTCTTTATCGGAAGCGACCACTTTTGACCCCCCCCCCCAACATCCGGTCAGGGAGTGGTCCTAGAGGTCTGATTTTTTGGACGTGGTCACCTACTTTTTGATGCTGAACACAATGGTGAAGGTTTCATTCTAATATCTCTAACCGTTTGGCCACTACAGAGTGTGACATCCAGCAAGCATAAAAGCTCGCTCAAAAGCAAGACCGGTCCCCCTGTGTTTTACAGGCAAGCTGTAACCTATGGCCGCTAATAAAACAATAGAATAATAAGAAAACCTCTATTGCTTACTTTCATTAGGAGTATTTTATTACCATTACTGTAACTAAAAAAAAATATCATTTTATTTAATTTTTAATTACTTAAAAAAATAAAAGCTTAAAAAATCTTAATAATTGAAATTATTGTAAGTCCCAGAATTACGCATTATGTAATTTCTCTTCATAGCATTTCTTTTGAACAATTTAGGTTATTTCTGTTCATGTATGTCCTTCACTTTTTAAATTAACGAGCTAGCTTTGGCATAAGGACATTGACACTCTCAAATGAAATATAGTCAAATGATGTGTAGAATTTTCCGTTGTTTAGTTTATGAGATTCACACTATTCCAATCTCTCAACAATCTATCAAGATGCAGTAAAATATGTCCTGTCTAGATGTAATGTTGGCTCTCATTTGATGTTTACATGGAATTCCAATTTGGGCTTTACGTAACCCATTTCTCATCGGTTGCTGTAATTCTGTAAATAAACCTTCTCTTGAAAATAAATAAAGCGTTAAATTTGTAATTATAAAAAATATTTTTATTGTGTTACAAAAATTTTTTTTTTTAATTTTATAAAAAAATGTTTTTATTATATAGATTAGTTTACTATTTAAGTCGTATAGTTTAACATATAAATATTATTGTTATTATTTATATAAATTGTTGTTTTTAGTCTTCTGATAAGGAACAATCTAGAACAATCACAATAATCGCAGCAATTGCGTCTTTTGCATTCGCAACAATCACATTTATAATAAGGAAATTAAAGCAATATCAATTATATTTTCTTATACGTATCAGAAGACGTTGCGAAGCATTGTGATTGGTTTACTAATCGCTATCCCTACCTTGTTTTAAGTTCGTCGACTCTTTTTCAAATTCGAAACTGATCTTTTCAGTCTTGGCTATTTTTAAACGAAAGGTCATTCATAATTTTAATTTTGAATTGATGCCAACATTGCTGTGAAGAGTTGGCTACAAGACAAGCAGCACTTCATTTTGGACGGGAAATACAACCCATTAATCTAGCGAACCCATTAGAAATGTCTAAATTTTCATATCTAAAATTTGTAAATTTAATTTCTGGCCGGGAGATGTAGTTAAATAGAAATAAAACTGTACAGCTGAGAACTCTTAACTTCCTGGCCAAAGCCGTGCTACTCTCAGGAAAATCAGTAAAATATTTACTTTATTAATATTCGAATTCTGTTATTAATAGGATAAATATAATACGGGGATCTAGTGAAGTTTAAGTATTCCCTTCTTCCTATAAAGAAGAATGATAAAAATATTTGTTTTTGTTTTTTTGTTTTTTGTTTTCCCGCATGGTATTGAGAAAAGGAATATAGAACACAATTTTAAATGTGAAGTTTCTGTGGTTAAATTTATTAATTAACTTGCTGTACCTGCATGCATTGCAATGCCACTCAAAGAAAAGTGGTTATGTTTAAATTCTGTTTATTGAAGTGCTTTTGGATATACAATATTTTTTGTTTTTCTGTCTGGTGCATACACGAATAAATCAGAAGGTTTTCCGACGCGTGAGCAGGCCACATACAGCTGTCCATGTGTTGTCCTTATGCTTTGTTGATGGTCATTGCAAATGCGATCCGGAAACTGCAAACGTTGACACCGGAAATACACTCATTTGTTGAAACTACCAGATATTGTAAAATGGTTCTACTAATTCAGAGCCCTTCGCGGGCGTGTGTACAACAACTCACCAAAGTTTCATCGCAATCTGTTGAATGGTATAGGAACGTATACGGGACAAACAAACAAAGAAACATTCATTTTTATATATTAAGATTATAAACGAAAAGAAATCGAAAAGAAAGTGATATTTTTATTGTAAACAATAGGAAAAAAAAGTCAATCACGTTAGTGGTGATTAAAATGGTTTGTTGTATGCAAATAGTGTGCACGAGCTCACGAGCAGAACGTGAAGATTAATTCACTATAGCCTGTAACATATAGAAGACAAATGGGGACCACTATCTACAGAGCAGATTTCGGGTCCCCAGCGGACACAACACACAGAAGAAGACGAAAGAAACAACCATGCCCGACCGGGATTCGAACCCAGGTACTGGCGCATTGGACGCCACGGCTGGCCGCCGCCGAGACCGCACGACCACGCCAAGATTGATTCACTGTAAGAAGAAAGAGTGATTTAACAAAAATGGAGGCTGACGTGCAGGTATCCTCGAGTTTTTCCTAATCAAAATATTTTGTAATAACAACGAGGGAAATCCATGTTTTATTAAAGCCATGTTTTATAAAAGGTACATTTAATACAACATTAAGATTTGAGCGGAAATGAAAAAACATGAACTACCTAATCGACTGTTTTATTTTAACGAACTTGAACTGATTTTCCAACACAAAATCGAATGTATGATAAAAACGCTTTTGTAAATAGATAGATATTAACATTTGCTAGTTAATGAAATCAACTTTCTTCATTTATGTAAAATCGACCTAGGAAATCATAGTAGAAAAGAAATATGCTGGCGTTAATTATTATATATTTTTCCCTTTTACTCTAATATTCAAGGAATAGATGTAGGCAAGTGAATCTATATACCTATAAATCTATAACCTCGTGAATGTTTTCTTGCCCTGGTGTGTATATTACGCATACATGCATTAATATATGCGTATCTGCTATTTCCTATGTAAAGTGTGTGTATATATATATATAAATAAATATTATTAATATTTAGATACGTAGATTAAATTATGTAGATACTGTATATGATGATTAATACATAGTTTAAATTATGTAGATGCTGTATATGATTGTTAAATAACTTATCTCCAGAACCTGCTGACTTATATTTTTCGAAAAGTGCTAGAAGAACGTCTACAAGTTGTAAGAAGTAGACTATCTTGAATATACAGTTTCTTGTGTTACTTTTAATAGGTCGTAATTGTCGGCTTTCATATTTGGGGAAGAAAGTGCTTCATTATGCTTCAAATAAACTAGTAATGCCTTACAAATCTGAATGCAAGCTATTATTTTTTCTCTCCAATGGAATCCATTCTCTTTTCTTAATGTTTGAATCTGTTTTTTTCTGTGAATATCAGATGAAGTCCCAGATGGAATGGACGAAATGCTTCAAAATTAGTATCTGCAATACATTTTGCTCAACCTGAAACGATCTGTTGATTGGAAAAGTAGTCTACTTATAGCAAATGTGATGATACTGTGGCTTTAGAGCGGAAATTCAATTCGAGAGATTTAATTTTGTAAAATAGGCCTTACAATTACAATTCTTTTCTTCATAGTTTCCTTGGTAAGATTACAAAAATTGAGCTTTTTGAAGATTAGAAAATCAAGTTCGTTTTCAATAATTACACGAGTTAATTTTTAGAAATATGAGGTATAGTTCAGATTTAGATAATCCTTTTATAAAAAAATTCAGTAAAAATTCTGAAAACAAGCAAGAAATTAAGAGAATACTTATCACTTTAAAAGTATTTTTAAGAGTCATTTCAAATATTTCCTAGCTATTATTAGTTCAGAGCCTACACATAATATGATATATGTATAAATAGCTTGCTAACATATTAGCATCTTAATAAAGATCATTTAGAAATGTAGGACACAGTGACGAGATGATAATACAGTAGAGCCCCGATTATCCGCGAGTGCCGCGAAATTTTTTTTTAATTACGAACCTCAAAAAAACCAATTTTAATCCAAGCCAACAACAGAGAAAATACAATAGGCCCTACAGTGCGAAGGTCGAAAATTACTGACAGGTTTATTGTGCATCGTAATCTTATAGGCCTTCTCGGAATTTGTGGTTGCAAACGTAGAGCAAAGGTTTCTGCTTTACTGTACATATTTTCAAAGTTTTACATATGTTTTTTGTACAGTAAAACGTAATTTTTAATGGTGAAATATTTTTTTTTTCGTGTTTACACCTCATTTTTAGTCTTTTTTTCGGGTTATCCGTGATTTTCGTTATCCGCGAAGCCCTTGCCACCCAATCCCGCGGATAATCGGGGCTCTACTAAATTGAACGGAAAATAGTAATTCTCTTCGTCTACTTTTTAATTTAGTGGTTATTTAATAACTTATGATTAACTAGATGTAATAATTTACCGTACATTCGTATCAGTTAAAAATACTGCTGACAAATCTGTTATTATCACATATTATTATTATTGACACTAGTTTAATAAGATTTGAAGTTATAAAATAAATAGTTTTGTATTTATATTTGATTCTTATATCAGCTATTCCATTATAGTAGTACTACTTCAAACCTTCGTTAAACCTTCCCGTTGGTTCTTCCGTATCTATTCAAGCAAAAAATAGTTTAACTAGATTTCTAGAAAGCATGGTTTTCGAAAATGACAGATTTTAGAAAAAAGTTCCCTCTGCAGACGTCATATTCAATTACTTAAATTTTCATTAACTTGTTGTTTTACTGTAAAATAAAACAAAGAACGCACATAACTAAACAAAACACAAATTCACTGAGCTATTTTTGATATTTGTGCTGGTAATCGGGGACAGCGCTGTTTCAAGGCTTATTGGCCTATCATCAGCCCGACCCATCCAGCATACCTCGCTCAGTGACATGGGACGAATAGACAAAACGGACAAACACACAAATCAATGACCCCTGAATTACAAAAACATCAAAATAAAATCAAGAATAAAAAGGGGTGAATAATTAATCCCCGCTAGCGTTTAGCTTAGCTTCAAGGGATTAATTCATAACAAGGTTAGTAATTAGACAAAAGTTTAACGTGCGTTAGTACATTTTTACAGTAAAATAAAACAAAGAACGCACATAACTAAACAAAACACAAATTCACTGAGCTATTTCAGTGCTGGTTGGGTCGGGCTGATGATAGGCCAATAAGCCTTGAAACAGCGCTGTCCCCGATTACCAGCACAAATATCAAAAATAGCTCAGTGAATTTGTGTTTTGTTTAGTTATGTGCGTTTTTTGTTTTATTTTACTGTAAAAATGTACTAACGCACGTTAAACTTTTGTCTTGTTGTTTTACTGTTGGATTCTTTCTTAGTTACAACGAAATGATTGCTTTCAAATCTATTACGTACATGTAATTATTCCAACAGTTTTCATAGTCTTGATTTTATAATAATAAATTATTAGGAATGATTCATTTAAATGTTAACTATTTTCTTCAAGATAATCTACATTTAATCTTGGAAACTCTCTAAAAGCTTCGATTCCTCTCCAATTAACTGTTTCTCATTGAAACTTGAGACATTCCTCTCGGGAGAAACTGAATCGAAAAATGCTATGCAGCTCAGATTACGAAGTAGAAAGATCTGGAGTTAAGATTAATTAGGAATTTTTTGAATTTATTTCGTTTTACAAGAGAAGATAAATTTGTTTTCTTATTTTGTGAACTTTTAGAAAAATCCTAAAAAGAAAAGTTTATTAAAAATTGATTTCCTATTAAGTCTTGATTGAAATCTGTAATACTGTGTAAATACGATATTAAATAATTAAAAATTTTATGTTTAAAGGATTTATTTAAGTATAAAGACTTAGGTTTAGTGCCAATATAACTTACTTTCTTTAGAAATTGAATATTTTCTTTTTAATGGACTCATACAGGCTTACACTGGCCTTTATCTCTTGAAGCCATCTTCTGTATATGGTTTAAGATATTTTTTAGATAGTTCTGGAGTTTATCTGAGGATTATTTTCCAACTTGATGCTACTTCTCTTTTAGGCCCTCGAGTACATCCAAGCATCTGGAAAATTGGGAACTGGTTTCTTTTCAAAGTTTTAGGCGGGCATGCTTTAGGCTAGTCAGCTGAAGACTTCAAACTTTGGGTCACAGACTTCAATTAACCCCAGTGCTACTTATTCTATTTCGATGTTGAATTACTTGTACTATGTTTTTTAGACTTATTTTACTAATTTCATTATATTATATTTACTCTCTTTGACACTGGTATCTATTATAATCATTATACATGTAATATATAGGACTGTATTAAAAATCAGCAATAAATCGTTAATATTATAATCATATTTTATATGAAACACAATATCCTTATTAACTATACATTAATTACTTCTGTGTTATATAGTAAATTAGAAAAATTAAATAACAAAATTTCTTTTACCACCTTTTAATATAAATGATGGTTTTGTATAAAAGAAGTTTTTGTGAAATATTGTTGTAGTCGAATGAATATCTAATAGTAAAATTCTTCATAAAAAAATTCTAAGTTTTTTTTCATTTCTAGAATTATTAAAATATTCTTGAAAACTAAAATTATTTTTTAATTATGGATAATATTTGATTTGATATTCTGTAGAAAGATCTCATTCGCGAAGTTTTTATTGATTCGTTGTCATTGATTGTCTATTTTTGTGTGGATGACTAATTTTATTTGTTGATGATTAAGTCAACTTGCAAAAAAGATAAAAGACAATCCAATACTTAAGGTTTGATAATGATTTTTTTTTTTAAATAGAAAAATAGATTCAAAACCTAAGAAATTTCCTTATTAGCATAGTTGTTCTTATCTGACTAAAAGAAACTGAAAATAATTTTGTTAAGAGGTATTATTAAAAACCTAAGATGAGGAATTATATAATATAAACATAAAAGTAAAATTAAATGAAAAATGCAATAGTTTGAATTCAGGATTAGCGGCCTTCACCAATTCTTAAGATATGCTTAAATTATAAATCAACAAGTGAAGAAACAAAGGAATTTCTGGGATATTTAATGTGTACTCAAAGGCTTGAAAAAAATCGCTGGTTTCACACACTTAACTATAAAAATACAAACTGTGAATGTTTAAAATTCCAAACTGTGAAGTTAGACTCATCAGTGAAACCAATATTCAATTCAATTCAGTTTATTGTCAATAATATTTACCACATTTTACAAGATGTATATGGACATGAGATTTTGACAACCCAGTCGTCTTAAGGTAGATCGTGTCGAGAAGACAAAGTGGGCGTGATGAGTTAGGCAATTAACAAAGGGTATAACAGGACAGTACTGAAAAAAGTTTTGCAAAAGAGAAAGTTACTGAAGTTTTAGTAAATATTTACAAGTTTATTTTGGACAAGGAAAACATATTTTTATGTAATACGAATACCTGCAGTAAAGGAACACGAAGAAAGTAGGAATAGAGTGAGGGATTAGTTAGGTACAGGAAGGAGATAGAATAGAGGAGATGAAAGAGAAAGGTGATAGATGGAAAGGGATTCGGATCGCAATTTTAGTCTGACGACAATAGAACGTGGAATGTTAGTATATTATTAAAATTGAAGCATAAATGGGATGTTTAATATTTTTTTTTTGAATTGAATAAGAAAAGGACGGATCTCTTTAGGAATTTCATTCAAAGTTGAGGCAAAGCATAACTGACAACTCTTCTTTGATAGTTAGAGTTAGTTTTCGGAATGGATAGTAACAGGTGGGTAATAGCTGTTGTATCATAGGAATACCTGAGTTTGTGGAGTAATGATTATTGGGATACAGAGATAGAGTTTTTTATTAATTATTTTATAAGTGAAGACTGCTAATTGTAGTTTATATATGTGGGGGAAAGAGATGATTTTATATTTCGGCCAGAGGGATCGAGTAGAGAAGTGTAAGAAGCATGTTTTCATAAAATTTAGAAGAGTTGTCCCCTTCTAAACTACAACTCCGTAGCAAAGATTTGAATGAATGAGTGACCAATATAGATATAGTAGTATTTGAGCTGGTAGAAAGTTTAATTTTCTGATAATAACACAGTTTCTGTGTAAAAATAAAGTGTAAAAATATAATTTGATTTTAAAGTTGGGTGTGGTAACAGCAATTTTTTCAGTAAAGAAAATCTTTGCCTTCTTCATACAGAAGGTCTTTAAAGCTAAATATCAAATCACTACAAATTCATATTCATTTAATACCATTTGAATTCTTTCAAGTCAGATCTGCCTCTTCTGATGTATCTTTGTTCTATATTTAATTCTTTCCCGATACTTTATTGCTTATTGATGAATACTAGTAAAAAGCGTGAAAAAACTATTCCGGGTTGTCTAATAAAAACTTGATCCCGTTGTTGATGATTACTGATAAATTAATGACTTTTTGTATTTACTAATTCGCTTAAAAAATTCATTTTGGTCAGGGATAAGAACAGACATTAGACTTTTCGCCTTATTATTATTGTATATTTAATTTTTGTTTTTTAGTTCTGAGAGATACCACATTTATTCTCATGAACTTTCAGCTAATAATGGTGTACTATCTGTATGTAAAGAATGCACTTCCTAACGAAATAAAACAATTGCTTGACGATTCGTAACTTAACGGCAGTTCATTATTCTATAAAAACAAGTATTTATCAACAAATCATTGGGAGTTCAGCGAATTTTGAGTAATTTGATTAGGAAAGGTCGAAAGCATTAATTTCCAATAGGAATGAATTGAATTTTCTGCGTTCAATCAGAAGGTTATAATGAAACGGTAGGGATTAGAGCTAAGCCGATTTCCATGATCTTTTAATTCCACATCATTGAATCGAATATTTATCCAGATCCGATATTGGTACGTTGCCCCTGGCAACCAATGTCATTACACAAGTTCGTGTACTTTCAATACGTAATTGATTTTTAATTCTAAAATAGATTTAATACTTTACTATTTTTTTTACACATTTAATAACTTTAAATTTAAGTTATTTAATATTAATTTCTTGAGAGATTATTATTATTTGTTTATTGAGATTAATTTTGTAAGAAGATTTTGCTTTGAAAGGAAAAGATTTCATTTTTTCTTAAAGAATTTCTTTGTACAAAGTTGTTAAACTTACACGATAAATATTGTTATTGCAATAACAATTCTTAAATGGTTCGAAGAATATTTGATAAAAATAATAATTGAATAAAATAGTTAGTTAACTATATCTTTGATGGGCGGGAAAAACAGAACAAGTCAATTTTTGACATAAATCAAGATAAGTGTATATTTCGCATTGCCAACTCGATATCTGTGTGATAAAATTAGGACAAGTCAGAGCATGTACACTGAATTCTCTAGTGCTCATTACATTACAAACTAAAACTTTCAAATCGTGTGCGGCCAGAACATTATAAGTTGACTTGTCAATGGGACACTTAGGAAAACATGACTTATCTTCCCCTGTGAAGTTGTCGAAAGGAACATATAAAACTGATTTTATAAAAATTCGTAATGTAGATTGTCCTATGTTATACAGTTTTTTCGCTTTTCTGTAAAATTCACATTTTTGACATTGTTATTCCCGCCCATCAAAGATATAATAATAATACAGAAAAGATGATTTGTTTGTTTATTAACATGTAATCCTTTTTATATTGTTAAATTTTTAAGTCATTTTGATGAACAATTCATCGAAACCTGATATCAGTGAATACTACCCTACGCCATTTCAATATCTGTTAACAGATCTATTAAGAGCAGTAATCATCTAGAGTTACCCACATGCAATGACTGGAGAGTGATCTCTGATTACACATTGCTCAGCTAAATAAATTCATTATGTTAAACAACGCATCAATTTTTCATTCATTTTATGTTCTTTTATGAAATAAAGATACATCTAACACTAGTAATCGCTTTCTTTTTGCAGAAGAAGCTACTTACGAAGAACGCACGTTCTTCCGCGTCTTAATTTTTAAGGTCCTTTGATTGGCAGAAAGCAAATTCAGAATTTCATATCACAAGTTATCTCATAATACAGAACAACATTTTGGTATTCATGGATTGTTAAAAATGCGAAGAAACATTCAGAGGCTGCAAATCCCCTCATTCAAGATTTGAACTGGGATTATTTTGTTTGTGGCATGATACAGAGTGATTTCCTGCAGGTTTATCTTGAAACATATATGTATATATACACAAGTATCCATCGTTTATACTTACTGAACGTGGAAAGATGAGGAAGTTATTTTGGAGGTTTTGGGGGTAGATTGATATCAAAATTATTGTGTCCATATTTTAAGTTGAGCAGTAGATTAGCATTAGATCAGTGTTAAGGAAATCCGCCCTGTCGTTTTAGCGTGATACGACTTCAAACAAAGAAAGGGAAAAATTGTTCGAATGGATAGTATTTACAATATACAGTCAGAAAATCAATGTAATATTTTTGTGTGTTTCTGAAGTGCATTTGAAAAAAAAAATCACAAAAAAACATATTTATTGTTGTTGCTTTTTTTTTTTTACTTCTCTGTTATTTATCTTTAAATTCTTCTGTTCATGCATTGGTCAAAAGTGAGAATAAATTTCAGTGAAGCAGTTTTCAAAAACTGTATTTTGAAAGCTGTTATTCATTCTATCCTCATGAAATAACCTTAAACTTAATGACGCTTCAAATTGAGCCAATCATCCCAATAAACATAATGAAATAGAAATCAAACACCTGAATGAAAACAAAATAAAGATTACGGATGATAACTGTTAGTTTTGTTGATTATCTCAAAGGCCAATGTTTATTTTCGTTCTTCCAGACGCAAGCGAAGATAATTGGGTGGAAGTTAAAGAGTAAAAACAAAGGATTCTTATTTTTTGCTTTTTTGCAGCCATTATATCTGACGCCCGCTTGTTATCTCCGAACAATGAGATGTGTATTGACTCGTATTTGTTTCAGGTACGCACTCAGCCTTGGAACTGTCTCTTCTGTTGCGTTCAGAAAATGTTCAAAACGATGACGTCATACTCTCACCAACAGAAAAAAAAAGCAAACAAAAAAAAACATACACTGTCGAAAAGCAGATGATTCTGACATGTGATGCCTCAGCTAATGATATCCAAAACACACACAAAATAAGAAATGTTTCCTCGAAATTAGAAACGTTCTATTTTGAAGAGTGGTTTTCATTTCGTTTCCCATTGGTTTTCAGCACTTAAAAATTTTGGGGGGTTGATGGTATTTTCATAAGAAAAGATTAAATGAAATTTAAGAGAGTAAAAAAACAAAAACAAAAAAGCTTTTGACTAATGAAAACTATTTGACAGTTGATCAATAGAAAGTTAATCTTAATTGGCTTAAAAAATTATCTTATTTTTACAGAAATAGTTTGAAAGATTTTTCAATTTAACTTCTGTGAATGATAATAATTGAAAACATATTTGTTCTTAGCCTACATCAGACCGGAAGCTGAGGCTTAACAAATCAGGTTCCCCACCCCCCACATCAAATTCAGGGTCCATACTTTATGGTCTTAATTTCACTGATTCTGTGTCCTACACAATTACCTAAAACATTTACTTAAAAGTGTTCTTGGAATTCATAAGCTGATTAAAACCATAAATTAACCACATTTATTACTTTATTTCTTACAATTTCTTTATTTTATTTAAAAATTGTAATATTTTCAATTATAAAAAGGCGTAAAGAAACAAGTGCATCAATATATAATGGAAGCTCAAGTGTCATGTGACTCTTAAGGAAGTCGTGTTTAAGACATGCTTGCACATAACCGTGAATATGATATCCATTGTTGAACTTCTGTAGAAGAACGCCTCGATTGATGATCAAATATTGTAATGTAGAATTGCTCTATCCAAACATTGTACAGCAGAACTTCTTTATGCAAACGTTGTAATGCAGAATAGCTCAATGCAGATAGTTAAAGTAGAAAAGTACGTTATATAAAATATAGATTTGATTTTTAAAAAAATCTAGAAGTGATAGGTTAATTCACATAAATTGTTTTTTCGGTTAGAGCCCAGGCCGAGCCCCTTAGACGGCAAGTTCCTATGCTGAGAGCCCTAGTCAGTATGTGTATACATATCCACCTAATAATGTTTGAACCAATGGTTGAATTTTCTTTTAACTTAGTATGCATACTGAAGAAACGATCTAACTTGTACCGGTATATTTGAACTTTTCTATATAAGTGTGTTAAGGAAACAGACAAGAAAGCGACAGAAAAGCATTAGAATTTAATTGATAGATTTCTATTGATAATGCAAAATTTGGAAAACCCTGTTGTATAGGTGGTTCTTTTAAGAACATTAGGAAAAAAATAATACCTTTAATAGAACTTTATCGAAACTACGTTAATGCGTAAAATATTTATTGGGTTATTCATTTTATTTTCCCTCAAGTAATTTTAATGGGATTTGCTTGGGATTCGAACTCCGGGCCACTAAGATTGAAAAAGATTTCTAAATAGTCAAATCGAAACATGTCTGTGTTTTTAATTTTGTGTTATGAATACAAAAATTTAAAATAACTCAATAATTGAATACAAACTTTTGTTCTACTAATTAAGCAATTATATTACAAACATATCTTAGTGTTTAAACATTATCTTCGTATCCCACAATTATAAACATTTTTTTCTTTATGTTTCATGTATTCTTTTATATAACTAAATGCTACATTACTAACCTTCAAAAATTTTATCTTTGTTAATAAATAACGAATTTAATAGTTGAGAGGAAGAAGAAAGTTTTTGATATCCTCATTTGTAAAACCTGATAAAGTTTCTTGTTAAAGGAAACGAAATATCGTTGGTAAATTAAAGGAAGTGTTTTTAAGGAAATAAAGTTTCTTGAATAAGTAACTTCTTGTATTATATATATTCTAAAGAAAAGTATAAAATGGATTTAGGAAATTACTTTGCTCAATTGCTGAATGTGAGGATCTTATTATACACGAAGACTGTATTTGCAGTGAAAATGATGTTTATTGTATTTTTGGGTAAAAAAACACAGACGATAATACCAAGAAATAGGAAAAGCAATTATTTTTGAACTTTACATATACAGAATATTGAGGAGATGCTATCTAAAAGAAAAAATGTATCCATTATTGCTTTCTTGACATTTGAGATCTAATGACTTAACAATCGCATTTCTATTTTCAGCCTTAATATTCCTAGGGTCCAATTTCGAAAATAAAAGCCCTGAAATCATTTCTAGAATTTCAAAGATATTCTTTGCCTTTTTGCTTACGATGTCTCATCACGAAAAACTGTGTTCAACACGTTTATTGATTGATTCCATGAATAAAAGTGGATTCTTTCTTTGCTTCACTTCCTCTGCTCTTGTTCTAATTCTGTCTGAAGCAACGCTGGCGTTCCATCTTTCTCTGCTTCTTTCATCGATTCGCTTCAGGGAAACAGGTGGGCGTTGAGGAAAATAAGAGTGCATCATTCCTTCAATGAAAGATTAGTATTGAACAAACTCCACTCGGTTTCATCTTGAATGAGAAGCAAACGCAGATTTCAACAAAGATCTGGAGAACTCTATTTTTAGTTATTAATCTTAAAGCTCTTCAATATTCTATTCTTTGAATTTTCAGTTATCTTTAATTAGGGATTGTCTTTCTAAATCTTTATTTAATTAGTATTTTCTGTATTATTTATTTTTTGACTTATTTTCATCTTTTTTATTTCTTAAAGAAAAGGACCATATAGCGAAAACAAATATTTTTTTTTTTTTTGTATTTCGAAAAAGCTTATTTTGTTTCTATTTATTCGTTTTATTATCATCTGATGAAGCGGTCTGTAATTAAGCCCCGCAACATGTCATGAAATTGTTTGAATATACAGTAAAACCTCGTTAAGTCGTCACTAAAGGGACCGAACATTTTTGACGACTTAAGCGGAGTAGGCATTTTTGAAAAAAATAAAAAAAAAAATAAATAAATACAATATTTTTATGAATTGCTGTAGGATTCGTGAAAAAACAAGATTTTCAGAAATCAATACATGCAAATGAATAAGTGGAAAATAAAATAAAAAAAAAACAACATTTTATACTTACCACATTTTATTTTCTTTTACTGGCATTAAAATAATCCAACAGTGTTGATTGATGAAGGTGCTGATTACTGGTAACAATTCGAAACACTTTGTAATGAAATGGAACTCCAACTTTTGTGTACATAGTTAATCGTATGTAAACCGAAACTTCTAGCTTTTCGTTCCTATCCAAGGCTTTTATCATGTCCTTTACAAGCATTTTTTTGTACTTTCGTTTAAAGTCAAGAATTATCCCTTGATCTAAAGACTGAAGACGTGCAGTTACATTTGGAGGAAGAAAACCAATTTCGATCGCTTTTAAATTTTCGGGGCTTACTCGCTATGAAATAAAATCACACTCAGTAGCGGTCAAGAAAAACGTCTATTCTTGACAAGAGTCGCAGCGAGAAGTCTGTAATTTCCCAAGTGAATTTCCCACGTGAAAATTCCCCGTAATGGCTAGGCTTTCTTAGAGTGAAGGGGCGGGGCTGAAAAGACAGCAGACAAAATTGAGAATAAAGATGCTTTTCGCCATTTTTGAGGGTGACGAGTTATCCGGAGTAGAATTAAATTTGGTGACGAGTAAAAGAGGGTTATTTTTCATTATTGTCTATGAGACCTTGTCGGGACCAAAGGAAAACGACGACTTAAGCGGAGTGACGACTTATCCGGGTGACGACTTAACGAGGTTTTACTGTATTTTATTATTTGTGTGTATGGTCCTTTTCATTAATATACGTAAACACACAAATATTATGAAAGCTTTTTTCATTCCTTTAATTTCCAAGATAAGTTATAAAATTAGACATTTTCAAATTCAAATAAAATTTTTAATTGCTGCTAACTTGGAAAATTGATCATTGCGAAAAAAAGATGAATCTATAAATTCTTTGAAGTACGTAGATATCATCGAACATATTATGTATTTCTCAATATTGCTAATATTTTAAAAACATGAATCTTAGTAATCAAAGCCAGGATTTTTTAATATCTATTATTGAATTTCAACATACTTTTTTTAATTCTTTGTAGTTGAACATATCATTTTTTGTTACAGTTAATTATTATCTTAAAATTAGGTAGGCAGTGTGTAACCTGGCAAAGCGGTTATCTGTTGAGAAGCTACTAACCGTGATCGAAGATCTATAGGTCTTCAAATAATAGTTGGTGCACATCAACCACAATGAGAGAATAATTTATGTTGATGAATCGTTGATAAAGTTCGTGTTTCTAAAAGTGGCTTGCGATTGTCTAATAACATTTTCTGTCGTTGCTAGATCACTTTTTGCATGTAACTTTTTCAAAATATTTTTCAAAACGGTAGCTTCCAGGGAGAAGAAACAAAAACGTGGGTCGAATTTTTCTTTTCAAGACAAGATCTTGAAATGAATTTGCACCAACTGACATTGTTTTTCGGAACTTTCAGTTGTACACATACATCTAATTCATCGTAAATATCACAGGAACCAGAGTCAAAATGAATGTCAGCCATTGAAAAAGCTGAACAGCGCGAGGGCTGATGGGAGTTTTCGAATTGATAAATGATTTAACGGAAGAAAATTGGGCAGCTAAATTTTGAATACGTAGCGGCTTAGTAGACGCTATGAATATTGTCACACAGACAGTGAAAGTTAAGGATTTTTGAACATCTTTCAATGATAACGTAGGCTTTGTGTACACCGCCCTTAATATTGCTTTAAATTAACGAATTCTTATATGAATATCTACTGATGGATCCAATAAATGTAAAATAAAGCTACGACGTATATTTATTAAGCTTTAAAAAAGAACTTAAAAAGATTAGAAATGAATTAAAAATGCATAAGAAGTTTAAACAAAGATTATATTGCTTGATTCGTTAGCTGCTTTTAATATTTTAATTAAATATTAATGTTAACATTTTTTTCCTCATTAAAAAAAATGTAAAAAAAAAATCCTATTGACAAAAATCAAAGCATAAATCAAACTTAAAAATTTTCCAATCAGAATCATTATTTATTGATAATTTGAAAATTTTTACTCAATAAATTTATCCAAAAATAAGAAAAATCAAGTTAATTTTTTTCTTAATTAAAAAAAAAAGAAATAAAAACTTATTTACACAAAATCAGTCTACAAAACACACCGAAATTTTTCTCATTCTAAATAATTGTCTTTGATGAACATAAAAATTTTTATCAGTATATTTATTAAGTTTAATTACATCGTCGAAATTTTCAGTTCTCCGATAATTTATCATCATTAAATTACTCTACGATGCTAAATATTGATTTTCGATATTACCACCACTTCACAAATTAGCTTCTCTTAAAAATATTCCTCTAAGATCTCATTTGATGTCCATGTTCTATAATTAAAATACAGTTATTGGTTTATTTGCTGAAAACTTATTGAAATTCCATAATGCTTGCTGTTTTGCCCTTCCGGAGAAACTGAAGAGATGTTATCCCAAGCGCATCTAAGAAATGGCGAACAGTCCTAATTCAGTTGAACCACTTCGGAGTAGGTCTATTAATAGACGCTTAAGTGAACTGTGGCATCTTGGAACGAGCGGCCAAGCATTTGTCGATCTCTCTATCTGCGTTGGTCAATCTTCTGATGAAGACAAAACAAAATTATGTGCGTAATTTTCTTGTAGAATGAATTAACGTTAGCAATGAGGTTATGTCACCTGTGATATGTTGGAATTTGAGCTTTATCTCATAACTTTAAATGTTTGTCGTAAGGTTTTGAAGATCATGTAAATATTCCCTGAGTTCGTTCGAATTTGAAAGTCGAAGGTGCTCTTTTATAAATGAATAATTCTAAATTGAAGTACTGGGGTATTGTTAATAAATGAATTGATGGTGAACAAGCTTTTAAAACAAAAAGCCTAATTAGACTGAATTTATGAAGAGGCAACCGCTAACATAGATCTTAACGAATGTTTGATTTAGCTTAATATTGTATAACCTACATATCTCATTGTTAGTTAATTATCTCGTTAATTTTGTAGATTCTTTACACAAAACTTATTTCTGACTAGTTGTTCACTTTTGAGCTCACTTTAATACCATGAAAATTGATTTTTTTCTCAATAATTTTGTGTACAGTCTATTGGATTTACAAAATTCTCATCAGCAGGTTCTGAATTTCTGAATGTTTTTTACGTTATATATATCGGTAAGTTAATACTAAGTATCAAGTCCATATTTCACCTTAATTCCTTCTCTCATAGTAGAACCAGTGGCGAATATAGAAAATTTTTTTTGGGGGGGCCCAAGATTAATGGAAGGTTAAGTTAAGTAATTTTAAGTAGACACCCATGGAAACCTATCTGTTCAACCAAAAAAAAAAAAACGATGAAAACCTATCTGTTCAACCAAAAAAAAACAAAAAAAAAAAAACGTTGGGAGGACATACCTTCATTATTTCGGGGGGGGGGGGGGGCTGCCCCCCCCCATCCCTTATATACGCCCTTGAGTAGACATATTATTATAAAACAACACATCGACCACCAATAAATATATTAAAATAAAATACATTTATTAAATATATTTATATACAGCGAATTTTCGGTAAGATAACATCTTCTTCCCTTTATCATGCCTATTTGAGTTATTCCGATAGTAACAATTCATTGAGATGACCAAGGGACTACATTTATGATAGACCTATCGTTAAATTTAAACAACCCTCACATTCAACAAAATTATTGAAAATAACAATCCAATAAACTTAAAAGTTAATAGTTCAATTCTTCAATTTTTATATTATTATGGCAAACAAAACACAAATTATTATTTATTAAATCCTCTGCTAATTTTACAAAATTACAATCAACCCCTAATCCTTCGTTTCTATTTGCATTTTGTCCTTTAGTATTCCTTGTTAACATACTTTCTACGATCTTTCTAACACTAACTTTAGAAATGCATTAAGATTATATTAAGTGAGATTATACATTAGATACTGTGATGTCGATAATACAATTATGTATTACTATTGGTTAGCATATGGTGTTATTATAAGTCATTTTAAGCTAAATTAGGAGGAAATGTCGCTCATTTGCTGCAACGACGGCATAGATTAAAAAAGCAACATTTTCCAGAAAATGAGTTGGAAAGTTTCGAAAGTTCATGAAATGTGTTGATAAATGACACAACGCACCCTCCCGTAGCAAATTTTAGGAGGTCAGTTATGCCATTCTACCAGTAAAAAGAACTCCAACGACCTGTTCTTTTTTTGCAAATAATCCGAAACTGATCATTTTTTGAGTGTATGTTCTGTTGCAGTAAATGAGTGATGCATTTATAAAACAAGCAAAAGATATGTTACACAGTTACTGTTCTAAAAATCACAGAACATTCTGGTCTGAAGCTTTTAGCGGCTTTTAATATGCACGAAGAGGGGAAAAAATTAGGGTTTGAACAAAAAGAAATCATAAATACAATTTTAAGTCGAAATATATGGATCTGTTCGTTGTCAGTCCCATTATGATCAAAATGAGTAAAAAAATTGTAAGATCTATCAAGCTGAAATTGTTAAGATGGCTACAGTTGTTGCAAAGAGGGTAACTATTAATTTTGATATATTTCAGCCAATAGAAGCAGAAAAAAAAATCTGCAAAATTACTTTGTCAGTGAATAATGGCGATAATTTAAAACATTACTTATCGTGGAAAGCTAGGAATTATGATAAATGCTACCAAATGTAATCTCTATGGTGATATTTTGATAGAAATTTGACCCATAAGAATTGAAAACAACCAATACATGAGTTGCCGAAAAGATCCATTATAGTAATGAACATTACAGTACATAGAAATGTTTAAAATTTATTATCACTGTTTTTAGCACACCTGTTGTGGATTACTGAGTGGGTATTCGAAAGTTTCAATGCCAACTATATTTTGTTTAAATATAAACTCTCAGTAGTCTCCTGGTCTTTATTGCAGATTCAAGAAAATTGCAACTTCATTTTTAGCGACCCATTTGGTAGCTGTTGTGATAGC
>JAFIDM010000179.1:31827047-31864163 GCA_023159025.1 Thereuonema tuberculata | reverse complement strand
GTAAAAATCGATAAAATATGAACGTAAAAGATTTTAATAACAAAATTAAACCGAATAAGAAAAGTTTTGTAGAAAATCAATGTTAACGTTTTTGGATGATTTTTTTAAGCAAATGTTGAATAAAATGTAAACAGAACTTAATGCTGGAGATCAAAATCGATGATGGAGAGAGAAAACAGTACGATATATAAGGGGATTATAATCCCCTGTAAGAAGTAAACACAATAACCTTTGCAATAAGATATTAATGTAAGCAGTGCAACTTTGTAGTAAAATGAAAGCTGTAATACCATACGAAAACTTTGATTATTCCAAAAAAAACATAAAAAACCAAACCATTAGTCGTAGTTTGTTTCTGTCTACTCCCCCTTTGCTTGTTTGGGTCGTTTTTCTAACAGGCGACCTAGAATTCTTTGAGGTTATTTACCTTGCCGACATTCCAAGAGCAATCTACGTTAATTCCTCCGTTATTGATTGCTTGGTTCTCGTCAGCCATGATTTTTGCGAACGGAGACAGGAGGAGTCGACAAGAAGATCAATAGAGCCTCCCTCCACCCCCTCAAGATCATAGCGTGCGTCTGTTGTTATTATGGACTGTGTTCTTTATCATGGGGACATCTTTGTTGTCTTTCACTTCATCCACGTTGTTTCTGATTTTAGAGCTAAATGAATTTCACTTACCCTTCCTCAGTAAATAACACAGGTTATTTTGCTTTCAGATGACGCAGGAAAAAAATGTTGACAAGAAGTTCCTGAAGAAACTAAAAGTCTAATTCCTTAAAATTCTTAAAAGGCTTGAAACGAAAATCACTTTCGATTTTCTGAAAAACTTAATTAAATCCGTCTTATTTAGTTAGTAGCTTAAATAGATTAATTTTAATGACTCTAGCTTGTACAATTAACACCCAATTTTAGGCATGATTATTTTGGGTACACTGAAGGTTGAGACTAGGTGTTTACTAGGTGACATTTAAAACAGCCATTCCTTGCTTAATTGGCGATCATCAATTGAGAGTTGGCACCCGTAAACAACAAGGTCTCAATACGGAGGTGAATGGAAATATCAGTAAGTAAAAATATGGTATCTCTACAAATCTAAACTAAAAATAGGAAATAAAATCCTAAGAAAAAACTGATTATTGTGGTTATAATAATTTTTATGTTAATTTTCCTTACCTTGATGAGCTAACTTCTCCAAAGAATCCACACAGAAGAAATTTTGAATTTAAAAGTGAGATCTTCTCTTGTCATGAAATAACCATACCAAGTTTCAAGAAGATCCATCCAGAGATTAAAAAGTTGTTAGAGGTTAGACATACACACAGACTGAATGATCTAATAAAACTCACTGCTCAAGGAAATTAAGCTTAAAAAAATATTATAAAGGACAAATCAGTACAAAGACGTTAAACACTAATAGAAGAACAATATTCTCAAATATTACAGCATCAACACGCTTAAAACCGGTTTTTTTTTTATCTATCAAATTTTAAATTGGTATTGGTTTTACAGCCAAAACATAATTCAAATGTTTTAGTTTTGGTTATAAAACCAATACCAATTTAAAATTTCTTTTATAATTCAAACGTTTTAATACCATAAAGTTCATAAATGTTCTTAAATCGCAATTAAATAAAATTCTAAGTTTTAAAATTTAGTTTTTAAAGTTAATGCTTTGTAGATAAATAAAATTTTAAAATTAATAATAGAAACTTTTCTAGGTTAAAAGATGCTTCCATAGACCCAAATGAATGACTATAAAAGAACGATATAAGTCAGTCGTAGTCTTGTTGCCGTTTTACAGCGACCTGCTAAAAAATGAATATGAAGTATTATTTGACATTTTAATAAACATTTGCAATAAATCCTCGTTATCAAAGCTGAAGTAGCGGTAGATCTTCGGATTTTCAGTTTTCTGCATGCCTAGTGGAAGATTATCTTAATACAGTCCTTGTAAAGCAGAAGCGTGTGAATGCGGAAATTTGAAGAAAAACATATTTAATGAAAGCTTTTATTGCATATCTTTGCAGTTTTAGTTAAGGTTCGTAAAATGATCAAATGGCGTCTTTTAGTCGGTTGTAACCGTCAGAAACTTTTGTCTAAAATCTTTGTTTGTTGTAAAAGTATCCAAGTCAGAAATACCATCAGGATTTATATTCGTACTGTGTAAAGAATGGGACCTTCTGAAGAAAGTATACACCAAATTACGTTTTTGATTTGCTTAAAATTTGATTGGATTATGAAAATTGTTGTATCTTAAATACGCATTATATATGTCTGGAATCACAAAACCATCAACAATGAACATGAAGAAATCATTTCACCAGTGTATTATCAGGTCACTCTTAATTTTCAACTGAAGTTAAAGAAACTTAAATGGAATCCTGAAGGAATTGTGATACTGGGGGCATAGTTCAATCTTAGTAGATCTTTTGCTTAATCTGTTTCATAAACATACCAACGGATCCGTACAATCCAAAAAATTGTCGGTTATGGTATCAAAACATGAAACGAGATTTTTCCATTGGTTATTGAACAAAAAAATAAAAGTATGTTAAACGAATTTTCTAGAACAAACTTTTAGAACAGACGGACGGAAAAACTTACCATAACTGGCCTGAATTGATAATTACCTTCTGGATCAACAATTCCAACAGTGCCTCCAACAGGATAAACTCGTTCGTACTATAGTAAATCCAGATTTAATCCGTTTAGAAATTAAAATCGATTTCGTGTCAGCTAAGAAAATAAAAAAACATAGAATAAAAAAATGATTCTCTAACAAGGTAAGAGGATTAAGGTGTTGTTCTCTTTTAAGAATCGTTGTCAAAAATAGATTCACAACAAGAAAGAAAAATAGATTATGAAAAATAAGAAGATAACAGAAAGATTTCCAACGCTATGATACGTTTACTGGAAAGACAGCACATCAAAATATATAATATAAAAATTGGAATTCTTAGAAAATTACTAAAGTATTCAACTACTAAAATTAATTTGAACTAAAGGTTCACGAATAAAAATAATTCTGCAGGTTTCGAAGTGATTTTAATCTGTAATATGCTATCGGATCTCAAATTTAAGAATCTCACTTTAGAAAAGTAAAAATAAACATAAAATGCTATTCTGATATAGTTAGATAGATGTCTTTAATGCTGAAACTTATCTTTGGTAAATAGGTTCTTAAGTTAAATTTTATGTAATGATTAGATCTGAAAAGTTGTTCATGTAATGCATTCTTTTTCGTTCACAAGTAAAAATAGTTGAAATCTAGTTATAATAAGGACAGTGCCCCTTGATCAATAAGTTAAGGAGGAAAGTTCTTAGCAGCTAAATGTCGTTCACCTGTTTCTCATTTCTGACTAAATCGTAACAACACACTGCAACAACTTGAAACCTACTTTGCTTGTTTGATATTTACTATTGCTACTGTTATCTAATAAATTACAAGACTAAGAAAAAAAATAATATAAACACTTTAAGATTTTCAAAGTCACAGTTACTGCTGAATGTTTTTACAGAAGCCAATAAGATTTCTCTTAATCGAATGACATTATTTCTTTATTATTGTTTTTTAAGCCAATCAATTCGCCGTTTTAATCACTTATAAAATAGAAGATTTAGACTCTTTTAATAAATATGCCTATCAGGTTTCAAGAAGATCTATTGCACTTAATAACAGGGAACCACATAGACACAAAATACACAGAGATTCGTAAGTTTTTCTTGCCATCGTCTTGAAAGATTATAAAGAAAAGTTTTCAATGCCAATGTCTGCCATTAAAAATTAAAAAGCCACGTCACAAAGAGGAAAGAGTAATAGATCATAATTCTAAGGTAATTAATCATAAGGCAATTAATCTCTTACCTGGTGACTTGTAATTGATTGCTTTTAATATTCAGGAAACATTAGTAATGGAAATTATTAGAAAAGAAGAAAATAATGTTTACTCTAACAATTTGGCTGCTCTTTTACTCGATATTTTTGCTTTGAGTAACTGGAATATCTTATATACCTCAGTAAATAATAAATCACCATTTTTACAAGTGTAGATTATCTTTAAATCTCACTGCATTATCAGAAATTTTGCTCGAAGCATTTTGATTCTCCAACGTCTAAGTTTGGAAAATGAAGTTGGAATGTCTTGAAGTTGTTTGCTGCTTTATTAACTTGGTAAAACGTTGAATTTATAATTCTGATGGATACTTTCGAAGAATGAAAAGACAATTGTGACGTAATTTCCCCCTCATTCAGTGGGAAGATAAGTGTAGCCCTGTTGAAAGGTAATTCCATAAATATCCTTGATTTTCTTTAACAACTTCTTCTAAGAAAGCAGCTCTTCTGATGAATGTTTCAAGCCACATTTTTTTGAGATATCAAAAGACTTAAAAAAAAAAAAAGTTTCCTGTAGGCTTATACAGATTCTTAAGTTCGATTCTTGAGGAAACATTTTTTTTCCCCATGTAAAAATAATTTCAAAGTCAGTCAAAATGTAAGATGGCGGTAACCATCACCCACCCCATGCTTTTCTTTTTTCTTCCCTTCTGCGAGTCGCCTACAATTTACATCTTGAATTACCGGTTATGAAAAATCTGCATAACAAATGTAAAAGCATTGTTGTTTCAATTTTTAAAATTCCAAATTTGTAAATAAGTAATTTATCAGATGTTAGAGTAATCTATCGATAAATTTTTATATGAAACATTTATTATTAAAAAACAATTAAAATTGATGCCAAAGATTATGATTTCAATTTCGTAATTTGCAATTGCCAAAATTTGTATGTATGTGGTTTTTTTTTGGTTTTTTTTTTTTTTTTTTTTATAATGTATGAAAATGAATATTACATTTAAGCTTTCAGTTGCAAATCCATGTTCAGAAATGAGTGGAATGTTAATTATCTTGTTTTTTTCTCTTATGTTTAGAATTTTCCAGAATTTTTAATTAAAATTTGTCCTGCGCATTTGCCAAAGGATGGATTTCTCAGTAGGGTTTTGTTAATAGTGAATCTAAATTGACAGTTTATTAAAATTAAAGTCCCTTGTGCAAATGGTATCCATGTAACATAGACCCAAACATTGGCAATTGGTGGCATTGGTTGACCAGCGAATCCAACAGTTCCAACCAACTGGCAACGTTGGCCTAACAATCTGTGTGAAATGGGTTAGAGGTTGGAGGGAATCATGGTAAGCTAGAAAATTCGAGCTCGATTAAAGGTGATGGTGCTTTTTTTTGTCCTTTTTCTCAAAACTCTTTTAATCGTAATATGGCTCACCTATCCCTCTTTATTTAACAAAACCGTTTGAACTGCGGACTTCCCAAGCAAAGTTATTGAAATACAAAGTCATCTGATAATCTTGTGAAGATTCTGGATGTGGAATAGTTTTATTAGTCCTTCATAAATTAGATTCAAGAAAAATGATAAAGCTGATTCTGTTGGATTTTAAAGGAATCTGCATTATCTCCTCTTAAATTTCTCAACAAAGCTTTCTTGAGAACTGAATGTTTTTCAGTTTCTACTAACTACGAAGGAAAAATTAAAAAAAAAAAAAGCGTTTTCTGTTACTATTTATTTCTATGTTGTCTATCATCTTTCGTATGTCTTAAGTCAAATCCCAGAAAAATTCAGTTGATTTCAGTTTATTCCACTAGCAAAGATCCGCAACATTTTTCAACCGCCATCTTGAACGAAAATGGCGGCTCCGAAAATGCTAAGTTTTGAAAACTCAATAGAATTAAAGTCTTCAACACAAAAAGGAATTTTGATCTATATTTTGCATGGATCAGAAAAGAAAGAAAAAAAAGCTGTTTAATATTTTCAAAAATTATTAATGTTCGGAATCAATGTGAAGCCTGAAAAGCTAAAATAAACAATAGCTGTTCGGGCTCCACATTGATTCTTACGATATTTCCTATAGGCGTGTATCGAGACATGGTTGGTTACTGATGACTGCTCCTGGCTGATGATCGCCATATTAGCGTACTAGAAACAGCTGTACTAGGATGTCATTTAGTAACAACTTGGTCTCACCCTTTATTAAAAATTATTAATAAAGAAGATATTGTCCTCAAAATGAAAGATGACCGGCGGAAGTTTGAACTGCGCAGCCCTTCCGGTAGCTGATCAATTATGTTTTCCTGTCGCAATGGATGACTTAGTCTGTTTTCACTGAGAAAGACATGTTGATAACGTCAAATTAAAACTTCTCTCGACTATTTAGCGTTATTTCAATACCAGTTGCTAACAATAAGTATTTATATAAATAAATAAATATATATTATTTATAAATACAATGCTCTTTTGAAAAGTAACAATTAAGTGCTAAGTAACGATTAGCACAATGGCGGCGTCCTTTCATTACATCAGACGGACGTGCCTGACCAGACTAATCGATGATACATGCGCAGATCTCACAAAAACAGGGCGGCCATCATTCATTGGGAGGACAATAGGGATAGCGATTAATAAACCAATCACAATGCTTCGCAACGGCTTCTGATACGTACCAAACAATATAATTGATATTGCTTTAATTTCCTTATTACTATAAATGTGATTGCTGCGAATGCAAAAGGCACAATTGTTGCGAATGTTGTAATTGTTGTGATTGTTGCTAATGATAATTTAATGATATTTTAATGATACTTGTCGACAGACAGACGGACAAAGCGGGATTATTCAGAAGCCTAAAAGGAATCTGAATAAGATGTTGTTATTCAGAGGAAATTTTTAGAATTAATTAATAATTATTCGCTGTGTTATTGTAAGATCATCGTTTGACACCAATGAACGAAGAGATCTCTAATCTTGATTTTTTTCTTATCTTTTTAAATTGTGTACTTTTTCATTACAAACAAACAGACAAAAAAACCCCCTCTGCTTAGTGACGGTGGTCTTGGAAACAAACGTCCTGTTGTTTCTTTAGCTTCTTCAATCGATAAAATGATGGAGACATCTTTCTAATGATTCTTCCCTCGTGTCTTTTTTTAATTGATCCTCATCACCTTAAATAGTGTTAAAGGACCATCTCCACATCTGGAGATTGTAGGATAATCCGCGTGGAAATTAATTAATCTTTCCATTAACAGAAGCTCAGTTTGATTGAAACCCTTTTTCCAAACTTCTAATTAAAAAAAAGAGAGAGAAAGATTTTCTAACTTAAACTTTTTTTTCTTGGTCATAATTAGAAAAAAAATAATTAAAAAAAACCTAGCAATTTTTTTCCTGTCTTGTTGGAGTAAAAAAAATGAGGGAAAACTTAATTCTTATTAATAAGGCAATTGACTAACGTTTACTTAATGCTAACATTCTATTTGATTACAATAACAATATTTTTCTACAATGTCTCATTTTTCTACAATGATCTAATAGCTGTCCTAATTAAAATATAGCTTCTGTCCATGATTCTTTGCAGCATAATTTAAATTATTTAAACAAAGGTCTAACTTATTTAGTATAATAATGTAAACAAGGTAGGGATAGCGATTAGTAAACAATCACAATGCTTCGCAATGTCTTCTGATACGTCTATGAAAATATGATTGAAATTGCCTTAATTTCCTTATTATAAAAAATGTGAATGTTGCGCATGCAAAAGACGCAATTGTTGCGATTATTGTGATTGTTGTAGAGCTGTATTATCAATGTGATTGTTGCGCATGCAAAAGACGCAATTATTGCGATTATTGTGATTGTTGTAGAGCTGTATTATCAATGGGATTGTTGCGCATGCAAAAGACGCAATTGTTGCGATTGTTGTGATGGTTGCTAATGATTTTTTAATTTTACTTGTCCACAGACAGACAAAGCGGCAATATATGTCTTTTTATACTTGTATCAGAACACTAAAAATATGTTGATAAGTCATTGTAAAACAAACAATTGAATTATAGCAAAAACGTGTATTCAAGTAATTTTTATGTTCAAACCCGCTTTGTTATTATATTCTTTTCCAAAAATAAGCATTTGTATGTTTGCTGGAGAAAGAGAAGACGTAACACTTCTCGAAAATTTGCATATTTTGAATAATATTAATAAAGCAAATTAAGTACTAAAAAAATGGTGATGGCTGAGTTTTTCAACTACAAATATATCAGAGGTAATGAAAAGAAAAGAGATTGTAGAAGATTAAGGAAAATTTAAAGAAATGTTAGTCAATTCATTCCCGCTAAACCTATCAAAATAAGTTAAAAAGTGAATTTGCCGTTCTGTAGTAAATACAAAGCTAAGTGATCCTGTACAATTTGGAATTTACAAAACATTTGCATTGTTAAAAGTAATATTACTATTGATTGGCGCGCGAAACTGATTTGTTCAAGTCGTTGAAATTCATGAGTCAAGTATTATTCCATCATCCTCGTACACCATGGTATAGAAATGCGTGTACAAGAGAGGTGTCGCTGCTCAAGCATTCTCAGTGTCCCGGAACCGGAAGTCGAAGGACCATTCAGTTCTTAGCTCAGAGTCGTATTAAGTAAATTATAAGTATAATTCGTATATACAGGTAATCTATAAATTAATTACAATGGAAGAACCACAGTTATTTGTAATCTTGTAAATACATGTACGCTGTACATGTTCGTATGTAACTTAGTTACTGACTTGTAAAAACTGCAAAATATATTTACATTCAAATAAGTATATTGTTTGTGTACGTTATGAAATGAACGAAGAATCAGATTATCTTAGTTTGGTCGTAAACCTCTTCAATCCTAAACAGAAGCTGAGAGACGGTGCGTTTGGGGCAAACACTCCGGATTATACTGTCGAAAAGGGACGGGCGAAAAGAATCCCGCGTTTTCATTGGTTGGAAGATAACATCCGTTGTTTTGATACGGAGCTAAGATCCTTCGACTTTAAGACGGTAGTTTATCAAAAGAAAGAGAAAAAAATCTAGGTTCGTCACTGCTGCTGTCATGGATTAGATACATCATTTACAAGTTAAATACAAAACAATGCATAGATGTTCTTTAAAAGTCTCACTAAAATTTCGTCAATCGATTTAAATTAATGAGGATATATTATTTTGCAAATTAAACTCAACGTTTTATTTTTAAATCATATGTTTTAAGATCAAAAAACATAAAAAAGAATAAAAGTTTTGTATATTAACGAAAGGGTAAATGTTAGCCTTCGTTATTTTAAAGATCTAGTTGAGAAAGTAAAATAATACATACGACGGCGTAGCTAGGTTTTGGGTTAGGTTTTTTTCACGAATGATCAAAATGCCGCCCCAAACAATAAAAGAAACAGGGTCTTATTTTTCAACCCCCAAAAAGTAAAGGTGTCCTATTTTGTTACCCTTTTCACTCTCTCGGCCGTTGCCGTAGCTCCGTTGTTGTAATAACTATTGTGGCACTATTTCCACGTATTTTTTTCCCCCCTTCCCCAAAATAATTTAAGTATCAATACAAATTCAGTGTTAAATTACAACCAGATTTGGTTCAAAAGTAAAAGAATTAATCAATCTATTTTCCCTTTTGAATTGTTAGTTCGACTTAAAACGAGATACTGTCTGATCTGCATTGCAGTCTTCGTGTGTTACTATTAACTATTATCACTTAACCACTCCAGATTCTTGCTGTTTTCTTTTATATTTATTTGTCTGCTTGCAACATTAACAGTGCACTGTTACTTAACTACCAGTTCTTTACTGTTCCTTTAAGTGATTAATAATGACGCATTCTGTTACGTTATTTCTATTTCCAATTTTAAACATTTCCAACTACTTCCAAAGGTATATCTGAAAAATAAGAAATATGAAAGAATAGAGAAATGACACGTAAATAAAAAATATCTGATCTTTCATCGGTGAGAGTCTGGGACGGCCGTTTCGTCCTTTTTAGGGACTCATCAGCCAAACCCACTCACCAGATGAAACGCTCAGATAGTGCAAAAATGATAAGGGAATCCACACCCGCTTCCGGCTGTGGCCTCCCTCACAAAGAAACTACATTTAAAAAAGAAACTGAACAGGTGTAATTTCAAACCCTGGCCTGCGAAACCGTCAGGAACAAAGGAATTTGAATATAAAAAAAACTCAGGTAAACCAACCTGGTTAAATATAAACAAAAAATTTATTCTTTCCTATTAATATGTGGCACATTAAATCTTTTGTTAATAATAAATAAGACTACATATACGCCATATTGTCATGGTAAAAAGAAGAGCTGACGCTTTCAAAGACTGAAATCTAAATGCTTACTATTTTATTTTCGAAACACATGCAATTAAATGATACGAACAAATTTGTGATTGCTTAATCGCTAGTCACATGGTTTGTAATGATTGGTAATTTGAATCCAATCACGAAGTTTACAATGTAATGCATTACGATTCCTTAACGGCAGAGGTACGGAACCTAGGTTTTGACTCTCCAATCCCTTTCAAAACTATATTCTTTTTATTGCGAAGTCAATCCATAATTTCGCGTAGAAAACTATTACGAGCAATAATAATTAGACGCGTGTCTCCATTCCCAACTAGATCATTTTTTGTGAACCGTTTTATTCAAAGTCTACAGTAGCTAGAAATATGAATTTTTTCATGCCCGCCTGGAAATCCATGTAGAAGTGCGCAATCGTATTTTCAACACTTAAAACACTAAATTTTATAAGAATTATTTGTTTTTAAAAACTTGGAAAAAGCTATAAGAAAGCCCATAGCAAAAGCGTCGTTATCTCAGAAAACGAAACAAAAATTTGTAATTTCTAATAATTCTATAGCGTCGTAGCATTAGTCACTTTTAGATTGCTTCAATTTCAACTTGTGTATATATTTATTATGCAAGTTTTCGGAAGTGATTTCAACAGTGCGAGAGTCTTCTCAAAGCCGATTTTTTGCTAGTTATTGGCACTTTATACGTAACTTAATGGTAATGCCATGGATACATGGATCGACGAGAAAAGATGAGAACGTTGTTATAGAAAAAGTTTTCAAAAATGACCTATGGTTCAATAAAACAAAGAAAAAAATGCATATACTGTAGAAACACTAGTATTGCAGTTAGGTCGCCACGTTTTAAATATCGAATAAAAAAGCAATGTAAATAGTAGGGTTAACTTCTGGTGTTCGTTTTTGGAGAGAGATGTACCAAAATCGATAGGAATTGTTGGATTAAAAAAAAGTTACTTCTAATGTAAACTACAAAATTGTTCTCATCACAGAATAAGGATCGGCTGTATTCTGGATACAATAGATGGGTTGTTAGATGCATGCAGGGGTTGGCCACGTAAATTTACAGGCTACATATTTTACGTAGATTATACGTTATTTACGTTGCGTAGAAAAGCTAATTTTTTACATAAATTTCTATGCGGCGTATATATTAGCCGACTTTCATGGAAGTAAAATGACAAAAAAGCCGTGTTAATATAATTGGCATGCATTTATTTTAAATAGTTTCATTTATAATCACATGAAAAGAATTTGAGTGGTGAAATATAACTTACATAGTCTACATACATATGTAATATGAATTATGAGAACCTTTTTTTTTTCAAAAGATTAACGTGACTTTAATTCAGCAGTTGTTAATTGTCATGATTAACCACCAACAGTAAAATCAACAACTTCAGTACCATTATTTTTTTCTAAAGGAACCACAAAAATTAAAAGTCACTTACAGTTAAACTAGAATTGCACTTTTTTTAACACTACATAATATTATAACACTGATATTAATATTATTCCAAGTAGACGATACAAAGGATATAATGTTACAGTCGAACTCGAACCTGACTATCTCGAATCTCACGGGAAAGGAAAAAAATTCGAGATAAAGAGGTTTCGAGTTAGAGGTTTTAAATGCGGTCAATTAAAAAGCGTTTTAATTGCTTTTGTTGTAGAAAAATAGAGTGGTATAATCGCAGATTAATTATACATACATCCATAATATTTTTTTAACGTACATATGTACTTTTAACAATAAAAATAGTCTATTTACTGAAAACCGTGCTGAATTCAAATTAAAAATAGCCTACCTTATATAAGCACGAACTAGGTATGAATTAGACATGAGTCAAACCACAACGTTTCTGACCTTCTACTGTATAAGGTCCATTGTCAAGTGTGAGAAATACTGAACGAAGTTTACATTAGTCTTTATTTCTCACATTTGAAAATGGACCTTATACAGTAGAAGGTCAGAAACGTTGTGGTTTGACTCATGTCTAATTCATACCTAGTTCGTGCTTATATAAGGTAGGCTATTTTTAATTAATAAAAATAGTCTTTCAATGACTTTTGACATCTAACTTTCTTTGTTTCTATTAGCCGTCTAAGATTAGCAAGAGCTGCGAATCCCTCGTGGCCAACATTTTCCTGAGATTCAACCTGTTATTGAAGAAGGGTGGTCTTTGGGCTTCGATTTTTGTAATTTACACTATCCGAAATTCGAGATACAGAGGTTTTGAAGGAAATTTTTTCGAGATAAACATGGAAAATACATGGAATTTAGGTAGGGAATTTCAGAAATTTAGAGATATAGAGGTTTTCGAGATAAGCAGGTTCAAGATAGACAGATTCGACTGTACTATAAAAATGTCTTAACACTTTTCACTGCCATTTCTTAAATTGGAAGAATAATCTTGAATTGTTCATTCACTTTTTTTTTATTATTCATAGCATTTATTAATAAGCTTTTTATATTTAATGTATTATAGCAAGTTTTGAGTTTATTACTTTTTTACATTTATGATATAAATTACACGTTTTCATGCGGATTTTACGTATCCTGTTGAAATTAACACGAATTTTTTTACGCATGACTTGCCAACCCTGGGTACATGATACAATTACATTGATTATACATTAGTACAAAGATAGCTTTAAAAGTAAGACTTTTAAAAATTTTGAAGAGCTTTTAAAGAACCATATTATTGGATATTTACTAATAGTTATGCTTTTGGTAAATTTAATTCAATAATGACAGAAAGTTATGATATCGACGTTTCGTCTTTGTGCTATAACCGACATTTTTCATTATTTATTTTCTATGCAAGTGAGGCAAACCTTGATACTGAAACACACTTTGTTCCATACTGATACAAATTTTGGCATCCACCTTTAGTTGGACGCGAGTAGAACAGGTTTCAGCTAATAAGAGTTAGTTACATCAGAATCATCAACGAAAACCCACTGGAAACGACTGCAGTCGAATGAATTAATTGAAAATCGCACCCATTCCTTCTTATCTTAACGTATCCGACTTAGCTAAACAAATTGAATTTTGATTTTTACGTTCGCGATAAGAACTAATGGGGCTAATTAGACCCGATCACTGTTTACATGGAAGACAGTAGCAATAAATTTAAAGAACACATGAAAGACAGCATTCTGTCGCAAATAGATACGAGATTATTGTTATCTTAAAGTACTAACGTGAAAGACATGAATAAGTTACGAGAGCCAACAAATACAATTTCATCCTTGTATATTTATTTTTAAGCCGTAAACTTTCGAAGTTGGCCATAAAAGGGAATCGCGCTGTAGAGTAATGGAGACAATCATAATCTGCTTGGATTAGCAGCGTTGTGTTTAATATTTCTGGTGTGATTATATTCTGAATTACAGCAAATCTGCTTTCATTTCATTTTCGCATATCGATTACCACAAGTTATTGCACGTTTTGGTCAAAACTTGGTAACATGTGCCTAATATTCATTGCACAGAAAAAAAGAGTCAAATCAAAAACCGCTTCTCAATCCATTTTTTTAGTTGAAATCCATATTTCTGTCTGTTCGTGATCAGAAAATTCAAATACTGTAGAAATTGTAATGTAAGTTTTAGATTCTTATAAGGTAATGTAGAATTCGGATTAACTATATTTCTATATTGATGCTTTTGGTGTTCAATAGATAATTAGCTTCAATGTACATTAGTGTTTTAGCTTTACTTAACAGTGCAATGAAAGCTATATTAAAATAGTATCTGAAGGTCCTTTGGTAAATAGCTGTTTGAGAGAGAGACTGGTCATAAAATGAAGGGACACGCTTACTTCCCACGTAAGCTGCTTATTTTATGTTTTAATTCATTTGTTCTACATTGCTTATTAAGGGCTATTAAAAAGCTTACTAACAGTAAAACTTACGGTATTTTGCTTCCCATAAGTAGAATTTCTCAAACATATAAAGACACACTTCCCAATCGTCGTAAACCGTTTTACTAGCTAATAATACAAACAAACCAAAAACGCTAAGACCTCTGACGGTGATATCTTCTTCCCAATCGAATTGTTTGTTGATTCTCAGTGCTATCCCCAGGGCTTCGTTTTTAATGTTGTTCTATTTGCCAGCAAAAGAACTGAAGAAGTCCATTCGCCCTTTAAATGCTGGCGTTCATCGGGTGTTTATAGCTCCTCTTCATGGATCCTTCAACGAGGAAAAAAGTCTCCACGTTTTAATTAAGACGTCTTGAACATCGATAAAGAGTGGTTGGGAAGATCTCGATTATACTTCAGTGACGTAAGAGTAATGGCACTTGATATTTCGTAGACATTGGTCTATGAATTATCTTTGGTTTTGGTTTATACTTAACTAATTACTACTATTAAACATCCATACCTAATAATAATAAGGTTAACAACCTTGATGGATGATTTCAAGGAGATAGCTTTGAGAATCAGTTAAATAACGTACAATTTTGAAAATATAATTAATGCTTTTTAAACAAAATAAAACAATTTAAACTAAGGTTCACAGTAGGAAACTGTAGAACTCGATTACCAAATACTTCAAAGAAATACAATACACTTAAATTCGAAATAAATAACCACGTTATGGAATGCTCTCAAAAGTTATAGTGTAACTTAGAATTCTAAGTTACACTATAAAATATTTCATTGGCTTTAATAGAAATTTTTCAGAAGAAACGCTGTCTGTCTAAAATTTCTAGATTGTTCTATATAATGAAATCACTTAATAGCAGTTTAGCGTAAATAACTTGGATGCATATCAGCATTGGAATAACGAAATGTGTGTGATAACTCGTAACTTTAATTTTTGTTTTAAGAAATTGTCAAAATTTGCTGAATTAAATTTCCAGGATTTTTAACAAGTAAACTCCTGCGTAAATAGTAGGTTCCGTTAAATTTCAATTGATAAAATTTCAAAATTTCTATACATTTTAATTTCAAAGTAACGTATTTACATTAAATCATATTTGGGAAACGTCACACACATTTTAAAAGACAGTTTGTCGATTCCATTATATCCTCCGAAGTTCATCCTCTACGGTAATCGATAAGACAACGCTGTATTTCATTCCTTTTCCAGTTGAAGGGTTATGATGTTCCATCACTTCCAGTTTATTGGTATTTTAACGTCCATTCTTTCATACCTGCAGCTACATCGATGTCAAAACTGAAATCGACATCTGTTGAGGTTCTCCGCCTATCTCCAAATACGGTGAGGACATCATCAAATGATCCAGTTTTGATGTCCAGTATGCGAAATCTCACTATTTTAACTTTCACGGTGTATGTGCATGATGCTGAAACTACTGAACCGATTTCGTTAATTTTTTGTGCGATTCTTCTTAAAACGTAATTTAAAACGAATATTGAGTCACCCCTTCCCCAATTCAGTTCCTCAAAAAAAAAAAAAAAAAATCCATTAAGTGATAATTTAAATTAAATAAAACAAGAAATGAATTCAGCACAAATTTAACCAAATTGCCTTTCTGGTTCGATTATCGGGAAGGAATCGAGAACGGCCGTTTCGTCCTACATGGGACTCATCAGCCCGATCTCCGCCTTCCCCGATAAAAGACCCAGAAAGGCAAGATACTTTAGTGGAGGTCACCGTCACATCTGGCAGTGACCCCCTGCAGAACAAAAAACAACAACAATAAATTTTGTGCCAATTTGATAATTTATTATGGGTAAATTCAACTGATGACTGCTAATAAGCTAGAAACAGACTGTCTTGAATTCCCGGTATCCAAAATTCCAAAAGCAGCTCAGGTGATTTTTATTCGTGTGCGTTTGTATTCCTTTTTAATACCTTGATCATAAATTAGTAAACGGAAAGGGAATGTAGTAATAGAACTGGAACTTTTTTTTTAAAGTTAAGCGCTTCTATCACTGGAAGTTTTTCAAATAAAACTTTCAAATAAAACCAATGCTTTGAAGAGATCTTGTAGAAAAATTAAATTAAATGCTGAGCATTTAAAAACTGGACGCATATTGTAAGGAAAATGTAGAGTAAGTTAAAGCAGTTTCTTGGATTCGAAAGAATCATTGCAGACATCAAAGATAAATCTTGCATGTTGTTGAAAATTAGTATAATGTTGAAGCCTGTGCAAAAATTTTGATTTGCGAATATTTTAGGAAGGCGACTTATGAATACTAATGTTAATGAACAATAATCAATCACAACATAGTTCAGGATAAACGTAGTTGGAACAAACTTTTTCAAATTTATAGCTTCGTGTAGTCAGATAATATTCCCACAAAGATTCATCACGATAAGCAAACTGTACGGTTAGTAAAGTTAGGTTCGTCACTACATAGATATCTTTAAAGATCAAGAATTTGTGAAAAAAAAAAAACATAACATTAAAACTAATGACAGACAACAAGAAAATTGTTAAAAATTGTTGAGTTTTAAATTCATGTATGAAATCTTAGAAAATAATTTAAAGGCTTATATTTAGCAAGAAAGAGACCAATAATAATCCATCACATACAGACAGAAAGCTCAAATCCATCCACACAAATTTAGCAATTAGTTAAAATAAATTCATTTGATTCACTTGTAAATTCCGTATCCATTAAAACTTTTGACGTTTAATTTATAATGAAAACGAAATAACGAAAAATGCTTTGATCTAATGGGATAAAATAAATCGTTATAAACTCTATTGCAATTATCAATATAATTAAAAAAAATATTGATAATTTCTGCAGATTTTTTAATAATTGTTTTTTTTTTTTTTTGTCAAAAGAAAATCTATTTTTTCATTAATATATTTCTCTTTGATTTAAATTATTTAAACCTCTCCTATTAAAATGTAGCAGCAAGAGATGAGATGTAAAATATCAATTATAAATTAGGTTCCAACTTTTCCTCGATATGTTATATTAACAAGTTTTGATCATTTTTCTTCTTTTCATTCTGATTGCGTCGTTTCGAAAATAGTTTTGCAGTTCTCCGCAGACTTTCTTCAGCAAATAATCGATACGAAGTTCGTTCCTGTCTAGACATCGGGAGACCCAAAGCAAAGTTTCTCAAAGAGTTTATCTAGAAAGTTCTAACCAAGATGTCAGGAAATTGTTTGAATTTCGTTTTTAAATACATAAAGGAAATAGTTAGTGTCATTCGCTATCACATCCCAAATCTAAAGTGACCATTTATAGATTTGCCATTAACACCAGCGCTCTTCATTTAACCAGACCACTTTTCATTGGGCCAAGAATCTCTTATCACTGCCAGCAGTAGATCAACGCATCTGCTAGCTCATTGCTGTGGCTATTGAACTTTCATAATATTTCTCTAGACGTATTTGATGATTCTAAATACTTGCTGTAGTATTTAGAAATGGAAAGGATTACTAAATTATATTTTTTTAAGAATGTATTTTCATTAAAACAGAACAAGTATAGCAAATAAATAATTTATGTACAATTATTTACGTACAAATGATTATGTACAAATCGTTTAGACTTTCAATGACGATTTCTGTTAATACATTAATCGTGCTTTAGTCTACATTTCCCCTGAATTTAGTCGTTAACCCTAAAAAGCTTTTGTTCCCCCTGAAACCAATTTGCATTCATCTCAAAATGTTATGTTTTCTTGAATAATTTTGCTTCATATAATAATTCGAATAAAAATTCTTCTATATTATATATATTTTTTGTTTCTAATATAATAATGAATAAAAAGGTATATCAAAATATCTTCTTCGTTAAGATCATTGATAAAGCCGTACACCTGAATAAATGAAATAAAAAACTTTATGCATAAATATATACAAATTCACGACTGGTTTCACGATCGAGAGAACGTATTATCAAGTTAGTTAGACTTGATAATACGTTCTCTCGATCGTGAAACTAGTCCTGAATTCGTAAATATATTTACATATAAAGTTTTTTATTTCGTTTATTCAGGTATACGGCTTTATCAATGTCAATACGCTTAATTTTATGTATCCACAGTGTATGTAAAAAATTACTCCATATCTTCTTCGTATTTTATATTTTTTAAAATATAGTGTTTTATTATTATTTACAAAGTGAAAAATAAAATTGAAATGATTAGGCTTAAGATTATGTATCTTTAAAATCTTCAGCACGCTTATTTTTTTTCAATTTAAATTGCTGATGTACTATTCGTTATTATGCATTGTTGTTTTCAAAATCTGCAATTTTATTTCATTCATATCTACAATAATTTCATTGTCAACATCTGCAATTGTTCCGATGTGTATCTTGATGACAAGTGCTATCATTTTAGTTTTTCCTAAATTGTGACTAAACAAGGAACATCAGAGGAAAAAAGTTTTAGTAAAAGTTATTTCTTTTCAAAATATCGATCCAACGATACCACACATGACCTATGTTCTAATTTGAAATTTCAAAGTTGACTCCGATTACCCCCACTTCCGGTTTCTATCGACATTCACAATGTCACAATTCGTTTCTTTGGATACTATCTGGTAATGAAAATTTTCACGCAAACAACCTGTACCCTTTGATTTTCCAGAAAACAGGGGATACGGGTTCTCTTGAACCCTGTATTAGTAATTTCTTTCTAACATTGGATTAAAAATTCTTAAGTATTCAAAATTAGAAGTGACTACCATTTCAAGTGATTGCCCTGCTCATATCTTGAAATACATGTCGTTATAAATTCTGCAAATTTAAGAAAGTTAATGAGGAAATGTTGTACTAAGTGACTCAAACATACACTTTTAAACCCTTGCAACCTAAAATGTGATTTTAAAACTTAAATAAAAGTGATTTAAGATATGTTTTAAGCAAGTAATAATGAGAATTTTAAGGGCAGTATCTAAGGAAAGTATCGTAAACATGGAATAATCTAACACTAATGGAAGAATTGTCTTCGCGTGTTACCTAATCCCAGGATCCATAGAAATAGGCTGACTGAAGTTGAAAATGGCTGCGGCGAGTTCTGGGTTGGCTTTTTGTAAAGAAATGATAATAAAAAGAAATAAAAAAATACAACTTGGAAAAAAAAAAAAGCCTTGTTGTTTACGACGGCTGTTTACATTTTTATATGAATCTATAGGGTTTCGTGACATTAACAAGCTCACGACGACTGGGGATAAACAACGAAACCTCTTCCACATATACGAAATGGAAAGATTCAGGAGATTGGATTCATTCATAGGAAGCCTGGTAATGATCGTATAAAGTGCGTCTAGACGAGTTGGAAGTTCTTTTCAAGAAGTAAATAGTCGAAGTTTAATCAAAGAAAATAGTCCTCAAAACTTACCAATGAAATGCAATTCAAAACAATTGCTTTGCCGGATCATTACTAAAAAAACCGTTATTAAAGCTTTCTACCCTAAAATGTAGCTCTTTTTTTAAGATTGACATTTACGAAATGTTATAATTTCATCAAGTTGTTATAGTTGTATTTATCGTGTTTTGTTTTGCTTTTTTCGAAATGTTTCCTGTGGGTTTGTTCCTTAGACTGCGTTCGTGGCTTAATTGTTCTTGTGTAGTGAAGAACAAATTTCAACTAATTAAATTCCAAATGTAATAAGAGATCTTTGGTTGGCATTTGCAGCGGAATTTAATAGTTATCTTTTCCAGTTAGAAGCAGATGTGGTTCCCAGGAATTGAATTGTCTGAAGTCGAAGCGGTTTTTTTTTTCCAGTCTTAATTGATTCATCTCCAAATGCATGAATATGATTTACCTAAAGATTGAATGTTAATAAGTCTAGGATTTACATTCAAGAGCCTTTTTTTTTCTCCTTCGATAGGAAAAAATCATATTGAGATTTATGTGATTCCTTCTTAACCAGTCGACTGTTAAGAATAATGTTTTATATTTGATCGTATGTGATTTTAAATGAAGAAAATTAAATTGTAGAAACCCTTTAATACTCTATAAGAAGTAGTCAGCCCAGAAATGTTGCTGACAAAGAACAAAAAAAGAAGTGACTAACTAACAGCGATCGAAATGAATTATAGTAATGAAATAATAAAAACACTGGCCTGAATGTAAATGAGCTTTTATTCCTTTGGGTTTATCATCGGAGGGAATCTGGAGGCCTGTCGTTGTCATTGGTACTCATCAGCTAGATCCACCCTTAAAAACCCAGAAAGGCGTGTGAAAGGATATCGAGCCACCTTCGCTTCCTTATTCTATATTCGCCACTGCCAAATCTGTAATTGTCTGTTGTAGCCACCATTCAGGTAAAAAGATGAAGTTATTTTTTGTTTTGTAAAGAAAGTAATTATAGATATATATTTTTCACAATGGTCGTTTTAAAGAAAATGTTGTTTTCCAACTTTGAATTAAAGGCAAATTTTAGACGAATATTAAAGTTCTGTGAAAAGAGGGCGCTCATTGTAATTATTATGATCGATATGTAGAATAGCGATCTACCAAGTCGATCTGCTGTGAACACCTTTGTAATTCTGTTATTTTTAAAGTCTTTAAGAACTACTTTATTTCATATTTCAATCGCTGTTAGTTCATTTTTGCGAAGAAGCCTTTCTTGACTGGCTTCTTATAAATTTATTAAAGTTCTTGTTGTTTGTTTTTGTTTTTTTAGAAATTCTTGAAATTTGAAATTGTTTTCTTATAATTAGGAAAATATTAATAATAACGAAAAGTAAAATTAGACGGAAATTTAGGAAACATCCTTGGTCAAATAAAACTTGTTTATCTTAACATTACAAACTGTTATGAATATTTTATAACAGAAGATCAGAAACCAAACAAATTGGTTCCTTTTCTTGTATATTACGACTTTTTAAGCTTTTAAAATCTCTTCAAGAATTATGTTATCTCGTTTTAAAAGCTCAGGTAGGATTTTTTATTGACAGTCCACAATTAATTTTTTGAACAGAACAATTCAGTAAAGAATAAAGCATTTTTCTTAAAAGGAACCATGATTTGAGATTAGATAAGTGCACTACTGGACTATCCACGCTTCTGATAGTCTTGATCCAGATATCTATTAATAAGCGGTATTAATAATATAATGGTTGTAATGTTGACCATTCAAGTCAACGCTCGTGTCTTGTCGAGCGATAGATACTCCCGTTCGAATCCTGAAGCAGACTTGATTATTTCTTTTTTTTTTCCCTGTTCTAATCCTTTAATGATATAAACAGACTACGTCCTACGCTGATCAACAAATTATTAAGTACAATACTCTATATCTTTCGCGTTTTTAGAGGCGAATGGTTTAAAGTCAACAGGCCTAAATACCACAGAAATACTTTTACTGAATACCTGTAACTTTCTGAAAACAAATTTAAAACCATGATTTAATTAATTATGGTGTAATTTCTGTGAGTGGTTAATGCAAAAATATCTTTATATCAATTATTACATTAAAAAATATACTTAAGTGTTTACGTTCTTGTAAGCAAGATTCGAGAAAGAATTACCAGGTGTGGAGTTACAGACTGAAAACTGCGACTTGTATTCAATTCTATTCCATTCTATCGAAAAAAACAAAAACAAACTAGGATTCCAGCTTTATAGTCTTCTCTTTTCAGTTGATCTTGAAGTGTTAACTTTTCTTTCTTCTCAATTCGCCAAATTTATTTGCTATCCTCTCTACTTCCGTTCGGTCATTGAACAATTTTTCTCCTTTTCTTTTTTGGTCCTTTTTTTTTTGCTAACTTAAAGTGCGCTTAGCGAAAGTTAACTGCCAACCACTTCTTGATTTTTTATTTTATTTTTAGTCCACGTCTATCGTACAATAATTGCCTTAGATCCCTACATCTTTCTGATTTCTGCGTGCTCCCTTAGAAATTTTTTGAAAAAACAAACAAAAAAAAACATGGAAATTCATAAAATACTTTGATTTCAATGTCCCTTACATTTGCAATTCATCAAAGAAAACGTGCTAACTCTATTTTTTTTTTTTTAATTGCTAAGTAAAAAACTATATCGTACATTGCTTATGTTAACGCCATGAATAAAAACGTGAATGTTAACTTAACATGACTTATTAATAGACAAAACAATGGCTCCCATGTGCTTCAATTGCAAATTAATAATTCCTAACAAAAACTTCGTTGTAAAAGTCCTCAGCTGTAATTTCCTGAGATTCGAAGGCATTTTTCTCAAGCATCAGAAATAAATAAATAAACAAAAGAATTACAGTAATACACAAAAACAGTTGTTTGCGTTTCTAACTTGTTAATCAATCAATTAAATTTGTTTTCAAAATTAAGTGATTTCGTCATCTTTTATCAATTTCGAACAATAAATGGATTGAGATACAATAGAATGATTGAAGAAGGACAGAAAATTCTATTTTATTAATCATATTTCAACAATTATTATGATTATTTAGCTAAGAGTTTTTTTGTTTCGATTTCTTTAATTTTCTTTCATCAGTTCTCTTTCAAGATGGCTTTGAAGCAATGATGAAGACAAGAAAATGAGGGGGAAGGAATTAAGAAGAAACAAAGCGAAAGACTTACATTGTAAAACGGTGATGGAGTGTTGTTTTGACAGAAAAATCTATATTGTGTTTTGAATTCATCTCGTGCTACAGGATTCACCCAAGGTCAGGCAACAACACTAAAATCAATAGATTTTCATCTCCAAAAAAAAAAAAACAGAAAGAAAAAAACTAAATTCATTATAAGTAAATTCTAAACACCTTTGTTTAGTAAGAGTTTTTATAAAACAGCTGATTAAAAATTATCACTTCAGTAATAAATGTTAAATACATTTTCAGTGTCGAAATAACAGGGTTACAGCCTTGGGTTTTCAAGAACTTATTATATCTTCTTGTCTGTTTTCCTGTCCGTCGATTAATTAATTTAACTGAATTTTTAATTGGTATGACGTACATCTATGATACAACAATTATAATAGTTGATTAAAAATGGCGTCTGAAAGAATTAAAGTCTATAGATGCCTGATTTCCAAAAGATGGAAAAAGGAGCAGAGGAAGCCCCTTATTAAAAATTGATACACTGAATTAAAATAATTCCGAAGAATTAATTTCTAGTAGTTGTTGCTACTAAATTTAATTTTTTTTTGTCATTTCCTTCCTATAGTGTTTCATCCACGGATGCTCGTTTCTGAAAGAACAATGAACATAATTTTATTAATTCTTTGCAAATAGTTCACAAAACGATATCATTGTATCCTTCCGCCTTCCACCACAGTCGTATTGGACTTTATTTCATGGCGGAGACAAATTTTAATTCTTTAAAATAAATAATTTTAACACTTTCAATTTCTAATTGACTTCACATTAAATAAAGATCAAACTTAGAAAAAAAAAATCATGATCTTCATTAAACGAACATAAAAAATGCAATAAATAAATAAATAATTAAATAAATATTGTCTTTTTTATGAATATTAATTGAGTTTGATAAAACGTTTTTTTTTTTTTCATATAATATGTTTCTATGGTTTATTTTTTAGAAATTGAGAGGAGACAACATTTGTTTTTCGTAAGGAATTTCTGAACTAGCCTTCTTGAACCAGGAAGGACTTAGAACCAATTCTGCAAAGAAAAGTAAAGTCGTCTTTTGTTTTATCTTAATGATACCGAATTGCAAGACAAGGACTGAGGTACAAAACTGACCCTTGCAGAATAATCACAGATTCTGTATTGCTTGGCAGCGTGAATCACGTTCGATTAGGCATTCAAGGTTTTCAATATTTTTTTGGAGTGATGTCGATTTATATCCAGTTTTAAGGCAGTTATCCGTTGTCTTCATCATAGTACTTGCATTATTTGGTTGAAAACACGCTCATGATTGTCATGTTTTCGGACACCCACACGACCCTTCCTTAGTGCAACACACTTCCGGTGTTTCGGAACTTGGCTACAATGCCCAGTACAACATAATTACTGGATACTCGTCTACCAAAGCATTCTGTAAACTGCTCACACACAAACCGTAAACTTGGACCATTTTGCCTTCCTCTTCCGTAAGAGCGGAAATAATGCTCCACTAAAAAGACCTTTTTCTTAGTGGACAACATTACTAATACTGTATAGCTGCTCAGCGCGTGCGGAATATTGCACCTGCGACATGATGCATAGGGTTGATCGCATATATGATCACAATGTAGCCTGCATCAACCCTTTGCATGTTTAGTTAATGTAAATTAATAGCCTTCTACATTAGCCTCGAAGTTGGATCTACTTTCTTTCGCGAGAGACAACAAAGAAAGTAAAAAGTGTAAATCGACCAGAGAACAGGATAGATTATATTCCTTAATTTTTTATCTCATGACTGGAACAAAACAAGATTTAACAAAATATGTGAAATTAAATAGCAAATAGAAAAGAAAATCTAAAACAGCTTTGAAATATTGAAAAAATATTTGAGGGAGTATTTGAGTGAAGCCTGTCTTATTTTGGTTTCTTCGATGAAAAAAAAAAGACTTTTTTTTTTTTCTAGAGGCTTAAGAAGATCAATTCCGTCTGAGATGACCTAGGCTTTGTGCACAAGATCCTTCGAGGGAATTTCTATTCCACAGACATTAAGAGATAATTCAGGTTGGTAACGAAGATGTTGCGGAAACATCAAGGAAAGGTTCGATCTGCAACTCACTAACTTCGGAGACGATCAATACAGCCCTTGTGGCTCAACACCCACATGCCGGCATTCGGTACAGGAGAAGGGGGACCAGCACGAAGACAACGAAAGAGAGGCTCAGAGTAAGATTCGATTGGGTTTCTCTAATCCTGTTCTGCTTTAGTTTCAAGAGGTTCTTAAAGAAACCTAGAGCCTAGTTTCCGTTCAAGAAACACACGTGGACTGTTAGTTAATCATATATTCTCTTAATCAAGTAATCACGTGATTCTTAAGCACGACTGCAAACCGTAAACTTAACTATCTCGCCCCATGAAAAAAAAAGCACTTTTTATGAAAACGACATATCAAAAGATCCATTCAGGATTTCAAAAGTTTAATACCGGAAAAGTTTTTAACGCTTTGCTCGTTAAAATAAAGTGAAAAGAAAATAAGAACACTGTAGACAAGCACCTGGTTATTTAACCCTCTCCCCCCCCCTTCGGAGAAATGGACGCTCTGCAGTGAATAAACGCGACGTCGAAAGAAAAAAAAGTATTATTAATTGAAATTATTTTATTACACGTAAAAACGTACAGAACACGAATTTATTAAGAATGAAGTAAAACGATAAGAAAGTAAGAACACTGTAGACAGTAACCTGGAACCCAGGTCAATCATTTACCCTTTAAAGGAGTCTTTCCGAAGTCGAGACCTAGCTAAATCGCTTTCTCGAAAACGGTAGATTCATCTCATTTTATCAAAATCCTTAGACCGTTTTGAAGATAAAATTTACAAGAATTGCGCGCTTTGTAATGTATTTGATGTATGTCTTTAAACTTACATAAACTAAATATATAACCATATAGATGCTACGACATTTTGTAAATCCAAGAATTGATTCATTTGTATATATATGTTTCTGTTAATTCTGATTTAATTCACATAGAATTATTATTATTATTAAATGCATCGTACAAGATTTCAAAATTAAAAAGAAAAATGATTTTCGTTAGAAGCTGTCAGATGCTAGTAGCTAGGATTTTTTTTGTATGTGCATACTTCCTTTTTACCCGTGTGTTAGCTTCTGCCGGGAATTATAGATTTAGTCGAGCTTTATTTAGAGATAGAATAAACTTCTAGGATGCAATTATAAGTAGAATGTTTGTCCGTCCGTCTATCAGTTCATTTGTGATCACGATAATTCAAAAACAATTATGCATTCTAGGAATCTGAAAATTGAGGAAGATTTCTTTTGATCGGCACATGTGTGACCAGTAGTTAAGGGACTAGGAGCAAACTGCGAAGATGTGATATCTCTAAACATCATCAACACAGTAGCATCGAAAATTGAACTTATTATTTTAGACATTCGGTATTTTAGCAGTAAATTTGATTTACCTACTGATTTTAATAGAAATTGAACTCATTGGGTCCAAAAACTGTATCTTCGAAAAAGTCGAATGAACAGTGAATTCAAAGAGTTGATTGCAGCTTACTTTACTAGTTTTTGGTGTACTTAGTTCTTAAGTTAGGCATTTCAAAAGTTCGCACAACAACTATATTTTGATTTTAATTTAAGCAAAATTAAAAGATTCGCGACACAGTTAAACCTGAAATCTTTCACAAAGGAAGTGCGTGACCTCGAACGCTGAGAACCGCACGAAAATGTGCTTAGAATATAAATCGCTCATCCCTAAAACAGTGGTATGAGTCATTCTCATGAAAAACTGCACGTCTTACTACGACAAACATTTGAATGATCACCTATTGAAGGTCCAAGAGAGGAACTTTGGTAACGCGAAGAAACAAAATATCGATATAATAGAACCAAAAACACACTTCACTGTCGTGACTATATTGTTATATTTCCCTCTATTTGGTCCTTTTATATCGATATTTTGTTTCTTCGCGTAACCAAAGTTCCTCTCTTGGACCTGCAATAGGTGATCATTCCAACGTTTCTCGTGGTAAGACGTGCAGTTTTTGCATGAGAATGACAACTGTTATTTGCATGAGCGATTTATATTCTAAGCACATGTGCGGTTCTCAGCGTTCGAGATCACACACTTGTCAGAACATCGTTGTATTGGTTTAGAAATACTACACTAGTAGTATTCTTCAGAATGGAAGGTTTTTTATAGCAAATAAAGCTATAGGAACTCACCATGTGGTTACCTTTATAACCATTAGCCTTTTGTGGAAGTAATGAAACAATGGCGTGAAACGAATGATTCAAAATTAGGAAATTATTTCCGTCTTTTCCGATTTATGTAAGGAAGAACAAAGCATCGAATGTAAATGTCACATTTATGGAGCGATTTAGATTTACTATTCCAGGAAGAACAACTCTCACATCAAAAATCATGATATGCTCTATTTTCGATTCATTATGTCTGGTTTTGTTTAATAGAATTGGAAACAATTGGAATGAGATGAAATCTAAACGAACTTCCGGTGTAAACATATCAAGTTCACTCCGGAAGACCAACGATTTTTGATAAATAAGCGCTCGCTTAAAACGAAATAAACCGTACAAATATACAATTCTTCTGTAAAATAAATAAATAAATTATTTATTTAAAAGAATTTATTTAAAAGAATATTCAGAAATGACATTAAAAATGGCAGTAAGAAGTTCTTACTTCCGGAGGCGGTTGAAACGTAAACAAAAGAAATTAGGCCTCTTAATGGTTGAAACGTAAACAATGGTATGACCATTGAGCTTAAGTAAATATTGCATTTCGCTGTTAGATTATCAGATTCCAAGTAAAACTTAAATCTCATTAAATAAATTATGAAAACAATAAATTTTGCAAAGCGTGAAATTCATAAGATGGGAATGAAGAAAAGGTGAAGTGATGTTGTTCAAATGAAGACATTACTGTAGGATCAATAAGGAAAAACACTGATATAAAAACGAGAAATAGGGAATTGTAAGAATACCGTTTATTGTGATGTTTTCGAAAGTGCCTCGAATACATTAAAATTCATTAATGGAAACATTAATATTTTGAAGTACAGTAGAACCTCATTATAACGGACTAATAGGGGATGAAGGTTGTCCGTTTTAATGAAAGTCCGGTTATAACAAATAATTCATTTAGGGTGTAATGCAGCAGGGTATACATCAATGAAAGTACAATAGTTAGCTATAAAAAGTGTTTATTATGTGAAAAAATAGAAAAAACAGCCTTCAACATAATAGGATGAATTGGAAAAGATGTGTACGTATAGGCTACACTGCATTAATCTTTAGAATAAGAAGGTCCTGGTTCATGTTGATACAATCATTGGTTTGAAAAATAATTTATTTTCTGCTGGGTTTGTTCGATCGATGTTTAATCGCTTGCTTGGAAATGTGAAACTCGTCAGATAAAACTTAGCATCCTTTATTATCATTACATTTTTTTTTAAAACTGTCCGTTATAAGCGACGTCCGTTATAATAGGGTCCGTTATAATGAGGTTCTACTGTACTGCATTCTGCAAAAAAAATCGGATCTATTAAATGTTTTGACGTGAAATTAGAGGATATGGAGGAAATAAAAGATGTTATCTTTGCTGTTAAGGGATTAATTTTAAGAATAACATTAAGAAGGAATGCTGTTATTCTTAGTAACAAATGTATTCCAATGTTTATAATATTCTCGTAATCAATAGATTATCATAATTGAAAATAATCAACTTATTTTTTTAGAATTATTTTCTTTGAATTGTTAGATCTTATTACTGAAAAGATTATGGCAGTGGATTAAATAGATATCCTAATTAAATAAATGAATATAAGCTTTGTACAGAGATTATCATATATTCATTTCAATATAATTACTAAATTGTGTTGTTTACTCAAGTTTTGATATCAAAAAGCATTGCATTTACTAGCTTATCTTCATTTTTACTACGTCCTAAAGTAAATCAAAGCTTGTTAGAGAATTGGGATTCTGTAAACTGCCACCAATCAAATTTATGTCTAGAAATTCAGTAAAGTGTTGGCGCCATTTTAACTCTGTTTCGAAAAGGTTATGTGACGAGATCATCTTATGTATGGGTGAGACTAATGTTTATAATTAACATCCTGAAACAGCGTGATATAACGTTATGATATAATGTTTGTTCACCTGTCTTTTTTTGTTGAATTTGTTATTGCTTGTTTTAGTTATGATCGTCTAATGTATGAATGTGTCTATTATCCCAAAACGTTTTAACAAGTTAACAGGGATTCTGGAGATTTGGATATAAAACTACTGGAAGTGTTTTTTTAATTCACGATATCATTCACTGGTCACTTCCACTATACTTCGTAATCTGAAAAATGATGCAAACCGTTTGATTTTTCTCAAATTATTGAAATTTTATCGAAAATATATATATTATATATATTTTTTAAACAAAGTAATGGCTGCTTCTCGAAGTTAGCTTAAAATGTCATTTCAGATTTTGTAAGCTTTTGAAAAAAAAAAGTTATAATTACTAACGACTTATAAGTATACTTGATTGAATGTGGGTAGTAGGGAAGCCAAGCACCGCAACTGTAGGTTTATTGTGCTATCCCACGGAAATTACGACAGACGGAGAGAAAGACTGAGAAAGAATGGTGGGAGAATTGCAGGGGAAATGGGAGAACCCCGAGGAAACTTGCCAAGTGCGGATTGTCCACCATCACGAAACCCACATGAGAACCGAACCCCGATACTCAGAGGTGAAAGGCCAGTGTCTTAGTGACAACGCCAACCGCTCGACCCTCTTAAGTAAACTTACTGAGTGAAGGATTGTAAACGGTAGCCATGTCTTGGTGCTATTGTTAGTTTTCACTTTTTAAAAATTAATTATTACAGATATTTTAAGAAAGCCAGTTTCATTGTAATTGCGAAGTAGACTTGAAAAAGGTCGGCAGATCCGATCGAAACCTGATCGCGATTTTAATGTTTTTTTTATGTTTTTTAATTACTATGTGTCTGGCCTTTTTTTAAAATTACCCCATTAATTTCAAACACGTTAAATTTCTACACTTAAAAGCGAAACGTTCTTTTCTTGAAAACCTATTTCTGAAGCGTCGATGCTTTTCATAAAATAATTTTATTTTTAAATTTATGTATTTATAGATTCTAGTTTCATGCAATTACAAAATCGTCGAGGAAAATCTTCCGACACTTCGCAGCTCATAAAATTTAACAAACTTTAAATTTCTCGTCTTATTAGTGACAGCAAATTGTATTATGTCTTCTATTAGGAGCTTGGTACGTCAAAGCGATGAATTAATACACTTACCAAATAATAAAGTGTCTCTCAAACCTATTAATGGAGAAATGGATTCTGTGATGTTGCAGTGATTCAATTATTTTGATGATCGACCAAATAATGAAAATTTCCAAATTAAAGGTTTTTTTTTATCTTTTTCTTAATTTTATGCCTGTTAATGCTTTTTTTCGTTTCTCGATTCTTCTGCGTGATTTGTGTAATGACATAGATGTAATCAATTTTGAAATTGATTTCAGAAATGGAAGGTTTTTAGTTGCTTCTTTTCGAAGATTGAGCTCGATTGAAAGAAATGAAGACGAACATCCTTAATTGAAATTGTTCTGTATGGAAAAAGCTTTGTTTTTTTTTAGGTTTATGAGAAAAATTAGGCTTTTTTAATGACAGTGCCTACATGTATGTGTCGATGTAATAACTTATGAACCATTGGTGGAATCTTCTTGATAGGTACAGTAGATCTTCTTTGGTCCGTAAATGTGCATACTATTTTTCATATTTCTCTATGTGGCACACCTTTACTTGTGGCACCGATCTTAGACGTATTCAAGTGACTTCTGGAATTTCGAATATTAAAGTTATTACTTATTGACATTGCTAAACATATTGCAACAAGAAAAACTTAGATTTTCAAGATGATTTACAATAAAAGTTAAACTTAACTGTAAATGACCTTTTATGTCTTAATAAATTTTACTAATCGATTTGATATCAATAATCCCCAAATTTTTTTCAAGCACTAATTTATATTTTTGTAAGTTTGGGTTCGTCAATGCAGGATAAATTTCAAAACTACCGAAGTTAAGAATCTGGAACTTGTAAACAATGTTAAGCAGTTAAACAGCACGAAAACAACGCGCTTCAGCTCGATCCGTTGTTTGAGACATTACAATGGAAAATATTATGGCCGTGACAAACCCATAATAAGCTGTAAGAAGTGGTGTAGGACCTAGAAGAAATGTAGTAAGGTGCGAATGTCTCTTCATAACAATCAGAAAGATGTTTCTATGTCTCAGTTACATTGAAAGTTAAATTCAACGAGAATAAACAAAGCAAATTTTGAAATTTTAAAAAGCATTTTTTTTTTGTGTGACTTATTTTTTTTTTTTATCTCAGCAAAGCTTTGTTGCATTTCCAGTTAAAAATAAAATAAAAAGTAATTCAGCATTCACTGTATGACCTTTTGCTGTGTCTTGTTACTAGCAAAAGTCATTAGCCCCCAACGACGTTAAAATGCATTACTTTAAAAATTCGACGAAAGGTTATTGAGTAAATCAGATACAAGACCCCCATAAAAGACTAGATGCCCAGGAGACATTGATCGAAAAGTCGCCCAGTGAATCCAAAAATGGAACATCCCACATCTTCAAGAAAATTGGTTGGTGTTTGGTGATGGGTGGAATAGCCTACAGCAAAAACAGAAAAAAAAAAACAAACAATGGACGTAAACTAAGGCTTTCATCCACGCAATTGCATCCAACCAATTTGGACTAAACACTTAAATTCTATTTGTTTGTCTTTTTTATTATTCTGGAGATAAAAAACATGTCAATCACAAAATGAGAGATTTATTTTTTGTTATATAAAATGAGTAAATTTAATAATATAAACTTCCAAACAGAGTAAAGAATAATTAACACTCATGATACGTGTAATTATATTAAATAAGGACCAAACACACACGATTAGAACAATAAAGAAACAAAAATACTTCATTACATGTTTCGAGGATATTTAATCCTCCTCCTCAGATGAAATAAATTAAATACTCAAGCCATAAAAGAATTTCTAAAAGCAACAAATTGTGTGCTTTTAGAAATTCTTTTATGGCTTGGGTATTTATCTTCGTAGCTTTGTTTTTTTTCTTTTAGTTTATTTTATTTCATCTGAGGAGGAGGATTAAATCTCCTCGAAACATGTAATGAAGTATTTTTGTTGCTTTATTGTTCTAATCGTGTGTGTTTGGTCCTAATTTATTAGAGTAAAGAATGATTTATTTAATTTCTTGCAGTATTTTTTTGTCGTTGAGAAATTCTACTTCGTTTAACAAAGACTTTCACAATTACTACTTTGTATAATGCCGCAAAGAAAATAGTCCCAGTTATAACGCAATTGTTATCCATGGATTTATAGCATCGTGAATGTTTTGTTTGCATTTTTATTATTTTCTCTCTGTTTTTAATTCGTAATAGAATTTTAAATTTATTTTCCGCCAATAATAAGAAAGGAAATTTTAAATCAATTAAATTTCGGGGCGGAAGAATATGTGATGCCATTTTAATGATCTCGCCTGCAGGAAAAAAATGGCGGAGTAAGATATCTAAATATGTGATGCTAATGCTTAAACAGCTTAATTACTCTGAATTCTAGAAGTGATTTAGGATAATTTGAATTTTATTATGGACGAGCGAAGGGGAGTTCATTCTCCATTCCCACTGAAATCAACATTTGTTTGAATTTTATCCTTTTACTCAAAAACTGTAATAGGTAAGAAGATGAAATTTTGTACATATATATAAAATTACATGCAGATGTGCAGAATTAAAATTTCAAGACTTGAAACGAACTATAAGAGAGCGAAACATCTATTTTAAACTGCGCATGCTCACTATGTTTTGTACAACTAACAATTCAGGAGGAAAAGAAACTTTCTTAGGTCTGACCTACGGTGCACTGTCACGTGTTAAAACACTTGAAGGTTTAGCATTTGAAGTATCATATACATTTCACAGAATTGGCAAATTAAAAAATTCACGTATGTTAATGTGTTGAAAACGTGAAGGAGAACGTATGAGAACTCACGTTCATGTACCTCTAATTTAAATGTGCTTTTGTGTATTAGGATTCAGAAATTTTGAAGCAAATTGTTTATAGTTTTAATGTTTTAATTTATTTGTTAAATTGCATTAAGTTTAAATTTGAAATCTTTTACAACTCCCACACTTCAAATGCGCGAGTCCAATCAAAAACCCGGATTTTTGCTAGATTCTATTCTCGTGGTACAACCCACACATTATTTAAACCTACAACAGGATAAATAATGTACACTTATCAAATTGAAGCAATTAATGATGTTTATTGTAGCTAGATTCAAGTTTTCTTTGTGAAAGTAATATGGCTATATTCATTCTCACCTTTATTCCTTTGTTTTGAATTATCAGTGTCGGTATCAGGAGGGAATTTTTTTTTTCTTTTTTTGAAGGAGTAACAAATCAGTAGGTTATAAATATGTAAGGAGTAAAAATATAAATAAATAAAACACGCCTTTGAGTTTGTCAAAAGAGGGAATCGGGAACGGCCGTTTCGTCTTTATTGGGGACTTATCAGCCCAATCCACTCTCCCGACGGCGAAACCTTCGCTAGGATACGAAAGGTAGGTAATTGTAAAGGAAAACCAAACCAATAATGCAACATAATCACAAGAACTAAATTTAACGTGCAGAAAAATTTAGTTTTTGTAATTGCCTTTTTGTTCGGTTTTCCTTTATAATTAAATACCTTACGAGTGTTAGATCGAAGTTTTTTTTATGTGCACTTCCGCACTTATTTTTAATTGTTGTGTTTTGTTCGTGATTCACTTTTGGGAGTGAAGATAACTTCCATTTCTGTTTCACGCCTTTCTGGGTTTGTCATCGGGGAGGTTGGGTCGGGCTAATGAGTCCCCGATAAGGACGAAACGGCCGTTCCCGATTCCCTCCGTTGACAAACTCAAGGGCATGTTTTTATTTATTTATGTTGCAGTCTTCGGTTTCCTTTCTTAAAACTTTTTCTGCACGTTAAATTTAGTTCTTGTAATTATTGTCCTTCATAATTTTTGGTTGGATTACGGCTGGTTAAGATTAATCATTGCCTTTGTTCGCCTTAATCTTCACTTGACAACACAGAAAGTAAGGTTTTTGTAAATTGCACCTGTCAGTTTCTGCATCTTTTAACCTTGCAAATTATTAAACTGTATTTTTCCATCGTTTCTGAAACTGTGGAATTGTCGGAAAATTTTATTGTCTAATCTTTTATTGCATTCTAGTCTGGAATCAATGCTGACTTCCCATTTCTATTGCTTCTGATATTATTTAATTTTAGTATTGCATTTTTACCCAACTAATATTATATACTACAAGAAAATTTATATTCAGCTAAGCTTACGGAACGACAGCATTATTGTCTTTTAATGAAGATTTATCAATGTATCAATTTATTTATCAATGTATTACGTAATAAATTACAACATACTAAAAAAAGAACAATATGCCTATCAAAGAAATTCGAGCACTATCAACCTTCTAAACTTTAATGAAACTATAAATCATAATCTTAATAAAAGCCTATATAATTTAGTAATTTTCATTGACTTCAGTAAAGCCTTCGATCGCATAAATCACAATATCTTAGTAAAGAAATTGCATAATTTAGGAATAAGAGGCAAAATCAATAAATTGATAGAAAACTATTTAAAAAACAGGAAATTCAGAATAAAATTAAACACAAAATAAAGTAAGATCTACAACATTAAGTCTGGCATTCCACAAGGTTCCAATCTTGGACCTCTTCTATTTATTCTATATTTAAATTCCCTCTTTTCAGAACTACAAACATCAACGGCCTATGCCTATGCAGATGATCTTGTAATACTGAACACACACAAAGATTTATCAACAGCTCAGAATAGACTACAAGAAGACTTTAATGAAATAACGAAATGGTCACATGATAACAAAATGCACATAAACAATGATAAAACAAAACTAATGTTGATTAAAACAAAAAACAAAAGCCTGACGGACCTTCCACAAATCAAATTACATCAACACTCTTGTTACAGACAAAACTATCTTTCAATAAACTGCTCTTGCAGTAAACTAGATGTAATAAATGTATATAAATATTTAGGTATTCACATAAACAATAACTTCACATGGACAAATCATTATATACAAATTACAAAAAAACTAAACACTATTACTTACATGTTTCACCACATTAAAAACTTATTTCCACTCAAACAAAAAATTATTATTTACAAGGCTTTCGTTGACTCTCTATTAAACTACGGACTATCTTGTTGGATACATATCACCAAAACAGAAATGAAAAACATTGAAAGGCTTTTAAAGAAAATATTTAATTTAATCTTTTCAAAATATAATACTCTAAACGAACATCAGAAACGTCAATTAAGAATCAAACACAACATTTTATTACCAAAACAAAAAATTACCTATACACTATTAATAAAAAACTTTTATAATGTAAATAATAAAATAAAGACAGTTCCTAACATATCAAATACTCGTAGCAAACTACAGAATATATTAAAGTATGAAAATCCAAAAAATAATTACGGCCTTAGAAACAATAACAGGATTTTAACGAAACTGTTCAGCCAGTTAGATCCTGAGATATATAATGTAAAAAATATCGGAAAATTAAAAATTCTTCTAATAGAAAAAATAATCAACGAAAAAATAATTTGGAACATATAAATGAAAAAGCTAAAGAAACTATATCTTTATATCTTGTTTTATTTTATATCTTATTCATGTTGCCCTTGTTATTTTTACATAATATTTTAATTCACTCTAATTATGTACTGTTCTTATTTTTCATATAATATTTTTACTCCACTCTAATTATGTACTGTTCTAATTTTTGTTTGTAATATTTTTACAAAAGATTTTTTTGTGATATTTTTACTTAATGTATTCTTTATTATCTATCACACTTAACTACTCTCAGCACCTACATCACAGGTACGTGAGTTTACCTAGTAGGACTGTAATGTTTAAATTTGCAAGAAATAAATAAAAAAAAAAAAACTTTTTTTATAGTAATTTTGGTTATTAAATGATGTTTATATCTATTTACAAACTGTCTTTATCAAAAGTACTGAAAACAAATGCTTGGATTTACTTAGGGGTTTTTAGACTATATTTCTCAAAATCCCGACAGACGAACGAGATTTTCCGAGATTCACATAAGTCTAAGACAATATTAGCCTCTTACCAAGGCTTCTCACAAAATGTCGACAAACACTATTTTACAAAGCAGCGTTCGCAAAATTATATTGCAAGTAGAATTACTTGCAATATTACTTGCAATTTATACTTGCAATATAATTTTCCGTGCGCTACTTTGTAAAATAGTGTGTGCCAACATTTTGATATTAGTCTCGGATTCTAAGTGAATCTCGAGAAATCTCGTTCGTCACGACTCGTCTATCAGACTAAATAAGTGTAGATTCATGGAATATTATTAAAATTATGTACTACTAAGGAAATTTTAAAATATATTCATAAAAAAATTAAAAATATCTGACAAATAATGCATAAAATTGCGGAAACGCAAAAAAGCGGGAACGTCAAATAGCGGTGTTCAATCTTTTTAGGCCTTCAATTGACGAATTATTTTCGCAGTTAAAGTTATTATTGTATCCAATTAAAGTGAAATTGCAGTCTGTATCAACGCGAGTGAACCTGATTAATGACGTAATAGTCCTTCCCCAATTGATCTGTTAGTGTTAATGGATAAGTATTGATTCTATTCGTAATCGATGAAGCAACACAAAGCAACCGACCCTGTTTGATTAGCAGCAAGTTTAGTTAGATGAAAATCGGATTTATTTACTGTCGCTTCATTCTGCTAATGAGCTTTCTTGGACTAATGTATTTGTTTTAGTAAAATACCTATACATATACGTAGATATAACTTTGAGAAATTCAGTTCATTTTGTAACCTTACAGATCTGTACTCTGTTCAATTTAAATTCATGACTAGTAAAAAATAGTTTTACAACTGTCAATTATGAGCTGTATGTCCATAAATGTCGACAAAAATGATGTAATCTTTTAAGATTGTCATTTGTTTTTAATTATGGAATTGCTCACTAGAAGCACTGCTTTACCGCATGCAGAGATTTTGCTGATGCAATTGAATCTCTTCAGGAATCACAGAAGAGACCATACTCACGACTATATGATCTACAGTGATCTGTCTGCCCTAAACATCATGTCTTTATTTCGGATATTATTCAGCCGTTGACATCATTCATCAGATGCTTATGTATGTCTAAGGAAATATATTCTTAGATAAATCAAGAAAACCAAATTTACAAATATGGCTGAAAGAAAAAAAATAGATGATGTCCCAATATTAATTG
>JAFIDM010000179.1:31781023-31827037 GCA_023159025.1 Thereuonema tuberculata | reverse complement strand
TTTATTTATTTATTTATTTATTTATTTATTTATTTATTTATTTATTTATATCAAACATCTTTTGATGTTACTTTAAAAGTTTAACGGATAAACGAAAACAGTTGGTCAATAAGAAATAAAAATGATAAAAAGAAAAAAAAGAATCTACAATTTAACAAAAATCATGATATATTACAAATATTTATAAGAAATATCTGTTGGATGAAAGAGAATGGTATAAGATATTTTCCAATAAACCACAAAGTACTGAGTCTTAACAATTCCGTTGTTATAATTATAAATTATGTTTTTAAAGTGGCTTTAAAATCAAGTTAATCTATTTCATTAATTCAAACTTGCAAAGTTTCTTTTAATATTTTTTTTAAATTTATTCTATTATTTTTAACATTTCGTTGTTTTTATTCCTTAACTTACTGTTTTGTTTTTTTAGAATTTCTCTAATTACCTAACCTAGTAAATAATAATTTACAATATTTATGCTCATGTTTTTGGTTATTGGCTGTGAAGATTGAAGCCGCGAAGACAAATAATATCGCGTTGATTTAGATGTTCCCTTTACAGGATGTAAATGACTTTGTTTTATGTGCTTGCGATACATTCCTTTTTCTCAATATCTGCTCGCTCCATTCCGTAGTTCGGTTTTTACTCACCAGATGGCGTTCCTTACTGTTCAAACAAGTCGATAACACAGTTGACAAATAGCATTGTGTAAATCTTTAAAAATAATAAAGAAAGGATTCGTATTTCCGCGTACAATTTATTTGCTAATTGTTGTATTCATGCTTCATGATTTCGCAGATTCGCAATTTTTTTACATTTAAATTATGAAAATATTGAAAAGTAATCCTCTTAGACTAAAGTGATCAACTAACCATACTAACAAATCCATTCCGAAATTGAATTATAGAAGTTTAGTTATAGAAGTTTATAGTATTGATTAAAGTTATTGTAGTAAAGTTTATAAATAGATAAATATTGATCAATATAATGGAAATTTGTTTAATAAAATCGATCTTGTAGCATTTTCGAGCAGATATACTTGCAGTTTACATATTTTTTTTATATACTCTGTAGGATTTGGTCTAAAATTCCTAAGGTGACGTTTAATAGTCGTAAACATTTTTCGGAATGTACACTTTTAGTCCTGATTATATTCTTCTAATTTTTAAATTTTATATTGGACAAAAATAAAAGTAAAAAAAAAAATGTAATAGTAGTTCAATTTTTTGTGCAAATTAAAAATATCAACTAATTTATGATTGTTATAATATTGATGCAAAGTCGAAAAGCCTTCCCGATTGGTCATATAAACTGCCCTGTGATTGGCTGAACCGGGAGGCCAATCGGCTAGCGCTCTCTCCAAGTGGCGGACCGAACAGAAAGCTTCGACCAAGCCAGTGACGGACCAAAAAAGCAAGCTCGAGCAGACTTTGAGAATCCGTCGAATATGTATATAACCTATAAATAATTGTTAATAAAGTGTGTGCGCCTTAAGTTGAAACTCTATCGCTAATATTTCATTCTTATGCTTATATTATTATTATTGCTAACCTTGTTTTATTACAAAACAACAACTTCCTTTTTAAGCTCCATCATTTTAATTTCCTCCAATTTATGTTATTTTCGTAATTTCAGGAAAGTCCGTTACGAAGTAGAACATATATTTCTATAATATAAATTATAAACACATTATAATAACATCTTACAGTTCGCTTTTCAACATTTAATTTACATCTTTTTAAGAAAAATAATCCGAGTAATAAATTTTTCAACTGTAACAGGTTTCCTTGAATTCTGTTGCTGTGTAGGCGTGGGTTCTCTGTCAGTACAATTAGATTTCCCTTCTGAGACAAGTGTCAGCGTCAAAACGAATTTTCATTCTAGCAAATTAGAAGCAACTGATACGCTATCAAATCCTCACAGTGATATTCTAATGGAATTGAAATCATTCGCGTCCAAAATTCCTCGCATCTCATGTTCGGTGCTTGCTTATCGTAATTTGGTCAAATTACAAAGGACTTTCATTGAACTGAAGAAACCAAAAAAGAAATTGAATTTGCGATCATAATCTCTCATCAAACGCTTCATTTTTTTATTGATGAAATTTTCGATTTAGAAATTAAATTAACTATAAGTTTTGAAAGATATTTGTTTATAATTGAAGGAACGAGCCCAGATTCTTTTATTTTATTTTCACTGTACTAGATGAACTATCGACACAGTACAGGGTGGGTATAAAAGATTGGCGGTGGTTTCAAAGATTTGTATTTTCTGAATTGTTTAACTTATACAAATTGAAAGTAGAATTGTTCACATTATTCATATTAGGATAATTCTAAATGTTTTTGTTAACTAATTTCCAAATGGCCTGCAGTAATTGTCTAATAAGTAAAACCTGACTAAAGTTTGGTATTGTTATTATTATTTTTAATTCATTTTTCCATTTTATTTTTTGATCTTTCCTGATGCAGTATGGTCAAAGCTTCTATTGCGCCATAAATCCTATTCAATGAACCATGTGATAGCAACGGTGGCTCCATCTGCCAGCGTTTCGAGATAATGTTACATAATATTTGGTTTTTTTTGTATATATTTATGCAATTGCGTCGTTAATACCAAAATCTAACTTAACCAAATTTTGGATTTCCTTTGAAATTAATCTATAAGGTTATTAGTGGTAGACTCTTTGATAAACTATATTTATTTTAATAAGATTTTGATATTTTGATACGATTATTTAATAATATATACATTTTAATAAATTATAAACTACACACAGAAAAAATTGAGTACCTCCAGCGTTTTATTATTAAATCTAAATTTATATAATTTGGAAATATCCATCCTGAGAATTAAAAAAAAAAAAGAAAGTCATTTGTTTCAATTATTTTTATTCTTATCAATAATTTAAAACAAAATGTTGGTTAAAACTTTACGAATCATGTTATAAATTGGTAACAAGTAGAATTTTTTTTTAATAGGGGGAAAAAAACCAAGTTCAATTTAAAAAATTAATTTTAGGTTTTCCTCATTTGAATGATAATTATAAAAAAAAATTGATAATTATAAAAAAAAAATTAAGTATCAGAAGTTTATTGTTCTATTCATCTGATTCCTTAACGTCATCGTAATTCGACTGAAAGAAATCCTTAAATTTCATTAAATCCTGCTTTCAAAAAAGTTTCTAATATAATAAATTATTTTAAGTTTAAATTGACACAACAGGAAAATTGCTTAACAAAAATACAGCACAAGTCAACGTTTCTGATCTGAAATATTTTTTTTTATTCTTTAATGAGAGTTCAGGATAGTGCCATTTTGTACATTATCTCGCATCAGCTGGAGAAACACTCAAATTCATGTTTAACGTGCACATTAAACTTTTGTAAACTAATTATTCTTGCAATAAATTCCTTTATAACCCAGCGAACTGCTGACGAGGATTTTAAAGTTGTTCTATTACGTTTAATTTCTTTTTTATATTGTTTAAAAGTTACTGTTATTTCTCATTTATCAATGTTTATCTGTAAGTTTAATTTTTCCGTTAACATGTAGCAGTTTATGCTTTGACCACGTAGAAAGTAATTGCCTTCGACCGCTGAAGGACACTTAAAAATTTATATTCGGCCTCCGCTATGTTGTACAGTAAAGTACATATCTTCCTTGTTTATTAGTTATCCGAAGTGTCAGGTATATCTTGAATTTCCTTAAAATTGAGAGGAAAAAAAAAAGTCAATTCACAGTTTTCAAGTAACCCAAAAACGAAGCGACCTTGTAAAATGAGCAATTTTTTATTGACGCCGTTGTACCGCAAAAGATCAAATATAATTTCAAGCGATGCCTGCAGTGAATTCATTTTACTATGTCTAGACCCTCATCGTGCACCATTCGGGCTACTGTGAGTAAGTGCTCACTTTGGATCACTTGCTCATGATTTTTCGTTCTCAGCATAGTTGAGTCGGTGAATGCAGAACCCTATGTTGTTCAATTACTATCATCTTCCTGATCTATCACAGGCCTGGACAGGCACGAGATATAACTCACGGGTCTCCGAGTCTCGGTTTGGGTTGGGGAGAAATCAGGTCTTCGAAGCCTACGCTTTCAACTAACAAGGAGAGGACATGGGTTGTATAGCACGGAATTTAATGTACTTTTGTGAGATGAAAACATTCTGAAGTACTTTAAAAATATAACGGGATTGAGGGTCCAACAACCTACTGTTTACGAGATATTGGATGTTTTTTTGGTTACTCTGTCCACTGCGCCAACAATGCACTACTTCATTCACTCGACACAAGAAGCTATTAAGCTAATATGGGAAAAGCACCCGAAAAAACATTAAATATCTCGAAAACGGTAGGCTGTTGGACCCTAAACCCCGGTATATTTTTGAAGTACTTCATGAGTACTTTCATCTCACAAAAGGCCAATAAAATCCGTGTTATACAACCCATGTCCTCTCCTTGTAAATGTTTTCGAATTGTTCCGCTGAAAAAGAACGAGGGTATGTCTTAATTTGCCATAATAGTGAGTTCTGTATAATTACCGACAAAAACATTTTATTTTCATAATTAAAAATGTGCTTATTTTTTTTATTTCCGGCATTCTAAGGAATTACATAGAACAATTGTTTTGTTTTTATTCGTTTGCAAACCAAATGCACTGATGTTGTTATGATTCTCTATTAATTTTCCTTTTTGATCTGTAAAGTGAGGAGTTATGTTCTTGTCATTGCAAATATTTAAAATTTGATCGATTAGGGAAATTGATTGCACTGATTCTAATGCACCAATGGATGCGACATCACCGCAGTATTAGGAAGAGACGAATCCTCCAAAGTTTCTGTCTAGTTTGGAGATTTAACGCTTTCAGAAAGTGAGGATGTAATTTCTTACAGAAATTGCTTCATGAGTTGCTTCATTGCTTCATGGTTGACCGTTGATTCACTCATGTGTTGCTTCAAAATTTTCCATTCCCTCATCTTAAATAAGAAATACGAAATGAAATCAGTGTCTTAAGTGTTCCACTTCCGACCGACACCGGGTCCCAGTATTCAGGGCCCCTTGTAGGGCCCACCTCCGTTTCTCTTGTATATATTGCCAAAAGTGATCTAGAGTCTCTTTTATGGGGGGCAGGGACACCATAATAGGGTGGGTGGATGTCGACACGAATGCCTAAGTGTCCCACTCCCGACCGACACTGGGCCCTTTTATTTAGGGCACCGCTATGCATTACTTAATTGTGATCAATGATTTACAAGGGTTGTAAATAAAAAACAAATATTTCTACAAGTTATGTAATTACAACAACGTACCTAAATAAGATCAAACAAACCGAAAATTTAATTCATTTTTCATTCTATTGTTGTACTTACGAGGCGAGTGTGTATGCAAGCAATTCTAAAATAAAATTGAAATTAACTTCATTTCCCATTATAATTGTATAAAATATATGAAATATATGATAAAAATATATTTAGTTCGTCTATGTTTTTCAAGTCGGTTGTTATTTTAAATGCACAGGGTCTTTCGGTGTTAATAGTTCATTCACATATTTTTGATAACAAGAAATTCGGAATTGCTAACAGAAAACTAATAATCAAAAGGTATTTCTTAAGGTCTCAAAATCTGCTTTTTTTACTCTCCTTGACTTCACTTCTACCTTGAAGCACAGGAATATCTCTCTTGATGTTATAAAAGACAACCCAGTCTGTAGGAGATGTGATTCAGAAGATGAGACTTCCTCACACATCTTATGTAACTGTGAATATTACACAGCGCTAAGACACAAAATCCTAGGATCTTTCTTCTTAGAACCAAAGGATTTGATTAAGGTCCCTATAAACAAACTACTGGCATTTGCCGTAGCTACTGGTCTTTTTGGGGATTAAGGTTGGGGAAAGTACAATAGACCTTAGGTCGCGGTGCTAGGTATGAATTTACCACCCATCTTTTACATTACATTACATTACATCTCTCTTGATGTTAAGCAAAGAGCTTAGCGAGGCTATACATAAACAATGTTTTACCTTTCTTCGAAGTAGCATGAGATTATAATTTAAGGGTTTATTGTAATGATTTACTCAGATTTATTACACTGATGTGACCTAACACTACATAAAACTTTAATTGTAGGTATTAAATGTTAAAAATAAAATAATAAATGAAAGAACTAACTAAATTGTTTACTATTTTATCATTGTAACTAAGGAGATAAGATGATTTCGAAACAGGCTGTCCTGGAGTTCCTTAAAAAAAAAAGCCTGCTTCAATTTTTGCATTATGAGCAATACTTCTTTTTATTTTTTTAAGCATCCTTGTCCTGTTTTCTTTTTCTTTTTTTTTTTTGTAAAGTTTAACTTTAAAATTTTAAAAAGAATAAAATATACAATAGATATATAGATAGAAAGCGTTCTAAAATATGTAAAGTATTTCATTGATTATGAATTGAAGTTTATTTCTATCCAAGAAATGAGGTGACCAGATTTTCTTGAATGTACTTTCGTGTACGTTGTCATCGGGCTCAGTTCTCTATGAATTATACAACAACGCAGTCACTTCAGACAATTCAACTTGAATTCACCTTCAGCAGCTCACCTTGAAAATTAGAGAGAGAATCCTTCATGGTTACATTGCGGAATTAGAAGCTAAACCTTGTTTGAATACCAAACAAAACTCTTCAGTCAATTTCAAAGAGAGAGAGTCGATGTTTGGAACCAGCAAACTTGAGGTTCCAAACAAATATTGAGGCCTAAGTTATTAATGGTGTACTAAGCTGAAGTCTACATTCAAAGATTTGGAATTGCGTATTTGTGTGGGAGTTATTAGGGAGGGGAAAAAAAGGCAATTCGATTCTGAAAGAACTGATTGGATTGATTCTGTTAGAATATTTCAATAAATGATCGCTAGATGTCTCTGCCGAAGAAACACAAAAACGATTGCTTCATTTCCGCTCAGGGTAAAATTAGATTCAGTACAATAGGAATCAATGATGGTTGCAGATTTTCGATTTTTAAAACAGATGTCGCTGCTGCGCGATTGGATTTTTCACGGCATTAAAAATAGAATCATACATTTAGAGCACAAATGGTTTTGAACACTTCATTCGTTCCACTGTAGATTTAGTTAGTTGTCTTTAGTGAAGCAAAAATACGTATATTTTCCACTTCAATGGTAGCGGAGCTTCAAGATATCGATTGGAAAACTTGTTCTATTTCCGCTCTGCAAATGTAGGAAATGCAGCTTGGAATGTATTTCATGAATAAAGAAACCTCCAGGATTGTATCTTGGATTTTTCTTTATTTTTCCTGATTTTTCTATTAAGAAACTGTATTAAGAGTTGCAGCATTGTAGAATATATTAAGTTAATTTTGATCAATTATTATCAAATTCCAACCTCAAAAAAAGTGTAAATTTTAAGAATTAATTTCGATGTGTTTTAGTGAAATCACATACAGTTATTTAAAATGCGATAATGACATAAGTATATAACAAACAACAGTTGAAAATACATGTTACAGTAGACACTCGCTAATCCGGCACGTTCGGGACTTCGGCAGTGCCGGATTACCGAAAATGCCGGATTACTGAACGCCGTCTAAAAATAGTCCTTATTGCGAGGATAGGGGAAATACCGCTAAAATAGAGTCAAAAGGGCTATTAATAGGTATCAGGCCATTTTCCGTGTTCTCTTGTGATTTCTCTGATTTCGGTTGTGATGGAAAATGTTAAAAACAAAACAACAAAATATATTTTTATGTAGTATTATATTTTAATACAGTACATACGGTACAGTATAGTAACTTTATTAGATTTGTCATCACTGCCGAGTACGCCCGACCTCAGCCGATTGCCCGCGAACTCTGCCGAACGCGCCCGGAAGGCTTATTCAGTGTAAAAAAAAAAAACCTTAGACCGATGCCGGATTATTGAATGTGCCGGATTATTGGATGCCGGATTAGCGGGGTTTTACTGCACATAGCATTTATATATTTTATAAGAAGACAGTTCTTTAAGTGACAGTTCATTAAGATATACTTCGCTAAATGCATTGTATACTAAGAATACTTAGTTTGACGGAACAAACTCATGATGGTCTTCAATAGGTTTCAACAGGTTAACTTGGATTCCCGGTATCATACTTTCTAAAAACAGAATCAGTGAATCTTTAGTTCTGTGCATTTATATATTATATTTTGATGTCGTAAATAGTTATTTGGTTTTACTGTTTACGACATCTAATATATAAACGCATAGAACTAAAGATTCATTGATCTGTTTGTAGAAAGTGTGGTACCGGGAATCCGAGACAGCCTGTTGAAGACGGTCATGAGTTTTACACATCCGCCCAGTGTCTGCAGCTCAGTGAACTCAGAGGACATAGAAACACAATTAAGCACAACTACGGTTCTTCATATTAAAAAAACATCAAAACATAAATAAAGAATAAAAAAGGTCAATCAATTAATCCCGTTAGCAAACTCTTAGCTTATAAAGAATTAATTGCTAAACAATATATATTTATATAAACAACAAATTTACCGTGCATTTCGAAAAATAAATTTAAAATGTAAAATGTCTTAGATTTCGGGTATCACAATTTCCAAATAACAGCTCAGTGAATCTTTAGTTCTGTGTGTTTGCTTTATAAAAAGTTGATGTTATTGTTTATAATGCATGTTAAATTTGTTGTTAACTGTTTACGATAGTCTATTTTTTTATTTACTTACTTATTTATTTTTAAATCTACAGATTTACTTCAAACTACTTTCCTTCAAACGTTGATTATTTTTTGGTTTTTTTTTAATCGTGAGAACGATGAGAGCGAAAACACTCCTTCTTTTTAAACATTACAATATCCACTAGTAAACAGTGAATGTAAATTTTTTGTTTTCTAAAAAAAAAAAAAATCAATACATCTTTAATTACTTAATTTTGATCGTATCAAAGCATGCGTAAATCAGTGGATTACTCACAGGATTAATATGTATTGTTAGGCATATTCTAGAGAGTTCTCTGTGGGAAGTTTTGTCGACAAGAACTAGCAAGAAAACTCATGGAGGAAGTTAGATTCGTCTCTTGTTAATTAAGCGGACTTGTTTCAAAACAGATCCGATAAAAATATTAGGCTTATTCATACAGACAGATGAACCTTATTTTCTTAGGAAAGTAGATAATTAAGTTGACAAAAGAAAACTTTCTAAAGCTTAAAGTTAAGTTTCGGACTCACTTAATGCTTTCTGTCCTTATTAGGCTTACATATTATTTCCTTAGGCTTAAATATTATAGTAATATTTTAACATAAAATTAAAATATTACTAAGCTTCTACTCTTTTTAGCCTTTAATGCATTTTCTTCATTTATTGATGACTTTGTTTGTATCTTCAATTTGGGATTATCTACATAAAAGTTTTCACTAATTCATAAACGATTGCCTCAGAAAGTTAGACCTTGTTTACAAAAAGCTGCGTGAATTCAGAACGAAGTAAATATTAGCAATTGACCATTGCTAGATTTTCTTCATACTAAGGAACTGTAAATAGTTTCAGTTTCAAAGTTTTGGTCCTAAATAATGCACATAATCTCAAATCTAATCACCCATCCTCATAACGCTACCAAAATAATAATAATAAAAAGGATAATTTACATTACAGCATTATTAGTTACTCGAGAAAGACTACAGTCCTGGGGCCTTAAGAAAAGATGGCCTTAACATCGATGTCTAATCATTAGAATTTAATGAGCCTAGAATGAAAATTGATTTACATCAGTGCATTATTATTTATGAATTACTTAAGGCCATTGTAATTAAAAGAAGACTTTATTTTTTAAAGCCTTTTGGCTTTTATCCAAAAGTTGCTCATATGTCTGCTAGCTTATGTCTGTAACAAAATTTATGTACACAATAATTCTGAACTTTAGAAAATTAATTTATAAGAAGTTCTTTGAATTAATGAATTGCATAATATTTTTGGTGCTTAAAAACATAAACAGTGCTTAAAAACACACATACATTCTAATCAGGGCTATACAATAACATTTAACTCTCCAATATAGTATCATTTTTATAAGTGCATATTTCTTTTAAATTATGTAAATTGACCCTTATTATAAAATGTAATCAGATGTAGATAATAAGACTACAATCTTAAGTATGAAGTTTGTTTGAGATCGGTTAATTATTTATCCAGTTCTCCATTTCTGCCATTTTCAGACACATACAACCCTCAAAAAAATCCTAAATTTATTCTATGGAACCAGTGGTGTAAATTTCCTTTATTATCAGGACATGAGCATTTGGATTTATGTGCTTTTATATAAATAAGTTTTCACAAGTTAAAAGATTAAATTTATTAGACAGAATTTCCATGTCCCTTGCATGAGTACTGTACTTTCAAATACTATCAAATGGAGAAAGTTGAAATACTTTGGTGTAATTTCCAAAAAGAACACTATCTATTTATTTTTGTCTTTCGCGAATGGTAAGACATTGTCTTGCTTTAATTCGTTTACAGTGGAGTACAATGTTTATATCTTTGAACTGAAGACAATTGAAGGTGTTTCTAATTAGTTCTTTTATTCTTTGCTTTGATCGTTAAACAGAGCTGCGAAACATTCATTTTTAATCTGTTTACGTCTCGAGTTAGGTTCTCCTAACTTAATGTAATTAACTTGGCGCTAAAACATCCAAAGTTCATCTTAAATGCTATTTTAAATTTTTCTGATTTTGTACTTTTCTTTGGTTTTAAATGTGTTAAAGTACCTAGAAGGTCTGTCTAACGGAAAATGTCTGAAGTTAGTAGAATTAATTATTAAATCACCGAAAAATGAAGAACATACCAAAGAGATATCTAGAATTTGAAAAATTGTATGGTATACAACTGTAATGCTTCAAATTCTGAATTCTTATCACAATTCTTTCACGGACGTTTGCTGTACTATTAACACAAACAATTAGGATTTAACAAACCGATTTTACTGTAGAAAGGAATAGAAAATGATTTGCATAGTCAAAGGTATTATTTTTGCTTGGCTACATTTATTAGCGCTGTTCAGAACTCTGGCATTCAGCATTCGTATGACACAAGTCCCTTACAAGAAGAAATACGTAGTTGTATATGCGTAGCTTGCAAATAACTGATTTCGCTTGACTGTGGTCTTTAGAAATTTTAGTCTTTATCCCAGCAAGAAACTATAGTATTTTTCAAAAAAGAAGGGTTTGTCATACGTATGTGGCCATTATGTAGCGATCGATTTTGTCTGGAACAAACATCACCAGTCATGACGTCATCAACTTGACCTTCTAGCAATCAGTCCAAGATGGCGTCGTTTTGCGATCGCATAAGCGTGACCAAAAAAGGATAAACTTTGCATAGCCAAGCAAGGGGAATAGTGTGGAACGTTTTTAATTATTTCAATTTAATTATTATTTATTCGTAACTGTAGAAAATTCAAAAACCGGAATGTTTTTGTAATATTTATAAGATTCAGTTACGGATTTTATCAATAGATGGCGCTGTAACGTCCTGGAAACATCAATCTATAAGGAAATTATCTTATCAAAAGCTTTTCTTTCATGAACTGAACTGTAGTGTTCTAAAAGCCCTTTTGAAACATTCAGACTCTTGTATGTAGTTACTCTTATATCATCACTGCTTCGGTAAATACCTTAAGGACAGAAGTAAGTGTCTGATGAATTCCAGGGAATTATCTTCTGGCGAAGTATTGCTTTAACTTGAGACTAGATAACATCCCCTAATGGTTTTCACTGTTTGGGTGTAGAGATTATCGTTTCCTTATTCTAAAACGAATTTCTCCCTGTAATTCCTCCATCGTGAATGTACTCTATGTGAATGTTAATTTCGAAGGAATGTTCGTGATGTCTCTACAACATCTGGTCTAAATTGCTTTTGAAACATTCATTAACAGATGTAATATGTATTACTACGTTCATGTACACAAAAGTAATATGCATCAGTCATGAACTCGATGGTAAGTTTTGATGAAATTTGATTAAACAGTGATTTCATATTTGATTCCAAGGAATATTAAATATTAATTCAGTATTATTTATTATTCACTTAAAATAATGTTTTGGATGAAATGTGACAATTGAAATATTTCATTGGCATCTGGCTTGATTATATGAGATGCGTAATTTTGTCTATTTTTGCTCATTAAAGACTCCCTTAAGAAATTGGAATTGTAACTAATAAACATTAACTATAGTAGTAAACGAAGGAGAGACTCTGAAAAGGTAGAAAGTATAAGTAAATTCAGAAGTATTCTCAAATTTCAGTGTTATAGAATTGAAAATTTCAATTCTTGTTCACTGAAAATCCCAATAACGTCTAAAATTAGTAGTGAATTATGTCTGACGGAGTCGGTTTATAGATGGGGGTGCAGCATAATACTGAGCATTATTCCGATTAATTAATTTGTAAAACCAAGTTAATTGATTCGATATTTGTAAGTTAAATGTCCCTTCTTATTTCTTATTCTTTAAAAGTCTTGTTTAAATTCGCGTTTTGGAAGTTGCGAAATATTAGTCAAAATATTCAAATCTTTGCTTGTTTTTGTGAAATTAAATAGGAATATCATTGAGAAAATGTCGACATATTATCTAGTCACTTTGTAGATTAAAATGTTCCTGTGTTCGATTAAAAAATAAACAAAAACATATTGTCTTAGGACTTCCTTTACAAAGCATCTCCTTCGGGGGCTGCGGAAGATCAGTTTCCGTGACGAACTACGCCACTCACAGAATGGCGGAAGGATTTCAAAAGAGGAAACACCTTTTCTGACGCAATCAATTAATTTCTCATGACTTTTTTTTCCAAGAACTCATGAAATGAACCATTGAGACAAGGAAAAAAAAACGGACCAAAAATGGAAGAAAACATTATTTTGAAGAATATCGTGGAAAAACGATGACTACTTGTTGGAGGCTGCCATTATGAAATTTAGTCGAGGGGAACACGTAAAGAATCGCACACTTAAAGGAGAATGGTTGGCATAGGTGGTAGAGACACCAACAGTCATCAGCACGATGTTAGAAGGTTAGTGCAACGTTCCCCATAACGCCAGAGGCAAAGAAATGCGGTAATAATTGTAGGGTTGGATGAACACACTCATCTGGAGTAGAAATATTCATTCTGCATCATGTGTACCTCTGACACACTACAAACAAATGCCCTGAAGAGATCACTATTGAAGGTTCATCCGGCGTTTTCCCATTTGGGTTCGCGGAGCTTCTAATGTGTTCGTGAGAACTCTTACTAAATCTTATCGTTAAACTTTGGATTTCCTCAAAACATAGTTCTTGAGTAGCTGTGGAAGAATAGGTTTAGTACAAAGAAAAATTGGATTCTAAATTTATTTTATGCTTATCTTTTTTTTTTTACACAGCTCTTTGGATATTAATGGGCAGTTTGACAGTTACTGCATCTCAAATGTTTAAAACAAAAAAAATAAAATGTAAATGTTTATTTGTCAGATTTTGATACAAATTCGAAATTGAAGGCTGTTTTTAATTTTTAATTTTTTTTTTTAATGTTTCTGTGAATACCAACACTATTTCGCCAGATTGATCAGTCTATTGTTTTAGACTTATTTAATTTTTTCGCATTTTTTTTTTTTTTTTTTGTGAATATCAATTGATTTTTGGGTTAAGATTCGGAAACAGTGGATAATGATAGTTGATAGTTAACACACTTGTGGCGCTGTCGTCTGTGATGCATTTTGTTGCTATAACGAGATATTTAACTACAGATGGTGGAAAGGTTTTGTGTTGGAGGGCTAGTAAAAGTTTTTTGTGTAAAAACTTTGAAATTTTTCCGGAAATGAAATTTAAAAAGGAAATACTTAATCCGATGAGAAAACAAAGTTTTTTTTTAAAAAAAAGAAATTGTGTATATTGGGGGTGTTTGAACGCAAATAAAGTGAATTTCAATAATAATGAATAAATAGTAGCATGAAAATATAATTCTTATATGTTTGACGATTTTATATAAAAAGTTTCAGATTTTTATGAGGAGTAATTTAAAAGATATGGGGCGGTGAAAACCACCAGTACTTTCTAGTACTTTATGAATCACCCTGTATATAGGCCTACATAATTGTTGTGTGTTGTAAATTTTCTAAATGTGGCCGATATTTCCGATTCGAAAGGGGTTTAATGGAATTTATAAAAGGATAACAGATTCAGAAATTAAGTTAGAAAGGAATAGCAGCTGTTGGAGTGAATATATGGTAAAAATACTGTTGTTGCCATCATGACTTAATTATTCAGCATTTAAAAAAGTATTGTTGCCAATAAGATTAACTGTTTAAAGGTTGAAGGTTATAGGAATCGTACAGTTATAAATTTCTTAGCTTTTGGCCAAAAAAAATCGTTAAGTTAGGGGAAAAGATCCAACATCTCAATCATTAAGTGCGAAATTACTATAAGTCATCCATTATTCCTCCCCTGTAGTTCCAAAAGACGCCACTGCACTTCACAGCGCTGCTCGCAATTCGAAGATCTCAGATAATCTCCGAACAGCCTTTGAATTCAGAAGTGTTGATAATTAATGATCTCTTCGCTTAGGAAGTACTATTATAGTAGTTTTTGGTTAATCTAATATTATTTTCTTGATGTGTTTTTTATCATCAATTACATCACCAAAATCAAACGATATCTAATAAAACAATGAATACAAATTAGGCCTTAAAATGAAAACTGGCAAAATACAAAACTGTTTTTCAAAACGAATTTAATAATAATTCCTCATCATTATTCAACGATACACGGCTTCCTTCAAGTGTCCTGAAACGTAATAAATTCTTAATGCTTCTATAAAAATGAAAAAAATAATTGGAGAAGGATCAAGCTCTTAACAGATGATATTGTTTATTTAAAAAAAAATACCAAAATGAAATTTATATAAAAAATGAATTAAAAAAAAAAGGTCAGCCAAGGACATGGATTTGTCAAAATAAATTAATAAAAGTAATGAAGAACATAAATGTATTTATTCCATTTCAAAAAACTGCGGAAGTCTATCTGAAGATAATTGTTATAAATTTAGATGATTTAAGTTCAATATTGAAGGGGGGGGGGGGGGACAAGCCCCTAATTTTGATGATGTGCCTTCCTTGAGTCAACCCATGTAGATCTGAAAGATCAATAAAACCCACTTTTGTAAATGATTTCTTATTTGGAAAGAAAAGTATTTCCTGTACATAATTGCATATACAGTGCAACTTGGATAATTCGAAGCTGAAGGGACCACTACAAAACTTCGAATTATCCAAGTTTTCGAATTAAACAAGTTACATCTTTTAACTTTAATTTCAGGTCCACTGAATGCTTGAAAAGATTATTCTGTCAATAAGTAAATATTTATTCAGAAAGATCAGGGTATGAAAGACTTAAACACTATATGTATGTAAACAAAATAAGATTTATATTATGTAAGCTACAGTACATATTACATTCAATACAGAAAATTATAGTTTTTCAAAAAATTGTGCAATGTCTGATTGTTTTGTAGAATTCAGTCGCTTAAGATTAGCAAAAAATCATCAAGCATGTTTAGTGAACGGAAAACAGCTTCACTTACGTTGGTTTGTCCTTCAATGTACCGACGAAATTCGGCGCTATCCCGTACTCGTTGGCGATTTGGCATTTCTTCTTCACACCCTTTTGCACCTCGCGAATGACGGCGACCTTTTCAGCGAACGTTAAATTCTTGTACACGCGTGGTTTACTGAAAGACATGGTGACACTGACAGCAGGAAGCTCGAATGGCGTCTGAAGCGTCTCAAGTGTCGAATGGCGCCAGGTGTCGAACGGTGGCGGGAAGGGATTTCAGTTGTCACGTGTCGAATTTCTTAACGATGAAACGCCGAAAAGTCGTTATGGTTCGAAATTTTTTATGAAAACTTCGAATTAAGGAAGTTGAACTTCGAATTATCCACGATTTTTTAACATTGATTTAATAAGAAATTCAAGGGACTAAGAGAAATCTTCGAATTAACCACGATTTCGAATTAAAGACGTTCGAATTATCCAAGTTGCACTGTATTATGAATTAACAATATTTGTTTTCGTTTTCTTTAGGAAAATTTTTTCTTAAAATTTACGTCAATTCATCAATTTCGTGTTGTTAAGGAACAAAAAATTAAATTCCTAAGGATCGGGACTGAAGTGTTATGAGCAAATCGCAGATTTTGTCTTCTAGTGTTTCGTCTTCCGTTCGCTTGGGGTCGCGAATCACTGTTGTTCATTTGTCATTGATTGGGTGATTACTTCCCCAGTCGTATCTTGACGATCGTAGCTCATTTCAGTGGCAACCGATTGCACTCGTATCTGAGTGGAAATGAAATTGGAATTAGTCACTCACTTCAAACATAAAGATTTCCCCGGAGACACTCTCTGCATGATTCGCTATTCCTACTCGAGTATCGACGTCTAAACAACATAAGAACGAAAGCAATGGTTCGCTCTTACTTTTATTAAGAAATGCTGAAAGCGTTTACTTTCTCAATGAGAGTTTTAACTTTAATTTTCATCAGTTCTTTATTAATTAATTCTTATTAAAATATTCATTCGACATAAGATCATCTAACACATTAAAAAATTTGAATAGCAGCCATTAAAAAAATTATAATGAAATTTACATTTTTAAGCCATCAAATTTTATTCAATTTGCTATTTAAAATGGAAAGAATTTATAATTTGTCCCGCTTTTTTAACTGATAGCATCTACGTAGTTTATTTATTATTCTATTAATACATTTTATTTATATCTAAAAAAAAATCAACTTTTTTCCCTTCATTTATCTTTAAAAGTAGTACAGATATTTTTATAACTCCCATAGTAATAAGCATGAAGGCATTAATTAGAATATCGTTATATTCTTTGTATTTCTTAATCTTTTCTGATTATATTTCATTTGCCTTCCTGTGGTAGCCAGTGCCATCTGTCGATCGAGTTGTAAATTAGTGATTTAGTTCAGGAGATGTCCAGTAGAGGGTACTACGGGACAACGCACGATTCTGAGCAAACAGTTGTAGGGAATGCAGTTGACTGCGTCATATTGTTAGATAATAAATGAAAATAGAGATAATTTCACAGCTATTAAAGATAAAATTAATTTTGAAACTTCAGTCGTTAAAAAGCAAAAAAAATCCAAACCTCGTAAACACACACAAAAATTTAAATATATAAATAAAATACAATAAATCAATAAATAAACAACAATAAAAAAAATATATCGTACTTTTTTTAATAATTTTAATGATTACAAATTTTGAAGTAAGTAACTCTGCAAGGCCAATAGAGAAAATAATAAGTCACAGTTTATTTTTAAATTCGTTAATATACAATATAAATTAACGAAATTCACAGCTTTATTGTCATCATTTCAAAGCCTTCCTCCCCCCTAAAAAATTTTTTTTTTGAACTGGGGATGTAAAGAAATAAAATTTTAAATGTATATATTTTCCTTGAACAATTTCCGATTCAAAAAAAATGCTTCGTTCCATTCGCCTCCTTTAATCAAAAGTGGCTGTAGGATCTACTGCCATCTGTCGAGAGATGGATGAATTAATCATTCCTATTAGTTCAGATAAATCTCTGTAGAGGGCGAACGTAACAAGAACAGTTTTAAAACGAATTCTTTGTTTTTGCAAATGACTGTTAGGGCCTATTACGAATTATTTAATTAAAAGAAACGAAATTTCACTAGTAAAATGAATTTTCTATTGACTTTTAAGATATTTGATAATTTTTTATTTGGAATAAGAAGTAAATATAGTTTGTTGTTGTTGTTTTTTTTAAATCTTATTTATTTATTTTTATTGCAGTGAATTGTTTAGCTTTGTGTTAGTTTTTTCTTTGCTAATTTGTTTCTTTTGTTTGTTTTACAGACATGGAGAAGACTTAATAGTAACTCCGTTTGCACAAATTCTCGCCAGTCTAAGAAGTGTAAGAAATAATTACATCAACCTTACGAATGTTGCCTCTAATAAGTAAGTAACACTTTAAATTATTTGACAGTTTAAAAAAGAAAAGATGAATAAAAGTAATTAAAAAAATACAAAAAGTACACAGGGTATACCGTGAACTACAGTTAAATGTAGATAACAATCACAATATCTTTTAGGTTTAACAAATTGAATGTATCTCCTTCATACCATGAATGGCTACTGTAATTCCAACTGTACAGCTGTATAACTGTACTATTGCAGCGCTATCTTAATAAGATGAAGTGACAATGATTTTCTATTTTTTTTTTTTAGTAAAGACTTTCTATTTTTAATTATAAAAATATGTGACATTATTATTTACATTTTGTTTTAGGCGATTTATTTTTATTAATATATTTTAAGACAATTCGATGCAACTATGGAAACTTTTTTTTTTAAATAATAAATAAATTTTATTAAATAATTTACTTATAATACAGTCCTGCTAGGTTGTAACAACCTGTTTTGTAGGTGCTGAAAATTATAATCCATATCTGTTAATGCACAATAATATTTACAAGTTAAATTACAATAATAGTACACAAAAAAAAATTCAAAATATGAATATAAATGAGTTGAGTTGAGAATATAATTTTAAGAAAGTATATAAATTATAACATAATTATAGATATATATTTATCATATTAATTCTATTGGCATTCTTATTTTTAAATAATAAATACAGTTCTTCAAGGTCAGTTTAAATAACTTTACATAAAATATTAGTCGTACATAACATAGTTTTGTTAATTTTTAATCTATTTCAATTCTAATTCGAGGCTTTTATCCTTTTTTTAAAAAAAAAATATAGGCTACATATTTATCACATCTGAATTATAGATGTTAAAATAATTGATATGTAACCATTCCAGAAATACGTATTACCTAATATATTATTATAATAAAAGTGAAATAAATTGTTAATTTGTAATTTCAAAATTTTTGCTTATTTTTTTATTAATAATATCAAATATAAGTTGTTTTTTAATTTTATTTATACTATTACCAATGTAGTTATTCCAATTCAATTGACTAAATAATTTAAAATTTACATAATTTTCATTTCTTAAACCAAAATTTGGTTTAGGAATATTAAAACTTTTAACCAGTTATTTAACTCTCGAATAAGTTTAATTTTTAATAAATAATTTTAACGTGTGTAAATTAATTATATCAAATAATAAGCCGACATACCAATTAAAAATAAAAAAAAAAACAACATTTAAAGCATTAAAACGAAATGTTTCGATCAGACTAGCCGATCATTTACAAGTCTCTAAACGATCAGCTAATCTGATCGAAACATGTCGTTTTAATGAATGTTGAATGTTCTTTATTTTTAATTTGTATGTCGGCTTATTATTTGATGAAGTGAAATTTTTGTTAGAGGTTTTTATTAAGACCAAATGCGTTGATTTATTATTTGTATCCTATTATTAGTCATATTAGCTTATACAGTAGAGCGTCGATAATCCGGACGTCAAAAATCCGGACCGTCGATATTCCGGATTCAATTCCGGTGAAAAAAAAAAAGTCCAAAAATCAATAACAGATTTTTTTAAGAGCTCTGACAATGTATCAGCATGTATATTCTTTCATTAAAATACATTATAAGTTCATATTAATTAATGATTTTATTTATCTGCTCCAATATGTATTAACCACTAAAGTGAATTATTAACGGTTTTAGCAAGTTTTCTTTTTGTTATGAAATCAAAAGACCTTTTTTTGGTTCTTTCGAAAATCCGGACAGGGTCCGGTCACAATTAATCCTGATTATCGACGCTCTACTGTAGTAACAATTATAAAAAAGTTAATCTTTGCAATCTCTGCTTCAGAACAAACCTACGACACTCAGTGAAACTTACTCTTACTATGACGATAATTTACAAAATTAAAAAAAGTAATTTCTGTATGAATTATTGAAGTCTTTTAAAATCTTAGAAAGCAAAGTAGGAAGAGGGCGTATCAGCAATTTTTACACTAAATGATCAAACTCCAATTCAATAAATCTAAATGCAAATCAAGTCAGGTTCGTGAATTGTGAATTAGCTTACATCATTATTATGAATTGATTATTGGATATCAAGAATATTTCTTGCTTGAAATCAGTTAATTCTGACTTCCTTTACTTTCTTGTTTGTCCCTTCACGCCCAAAGTTTCCCAAAGGACATTAAATGAAGAAATTTTCAAATACAAACTAGAGATAGTCACGTTAAATGTTCATAACTAATCATACTACGTTTCAGGAAGATCCAAATTATACGTTTAGAAGTTATTGAGGAAGAGGAAAAAAATACGTACGGATATACCTGGTAAGCACACTTACACACTGACAAAGTGATCGCATTAATTTAAATTCCTTAGAAATTAGGCTAAAAACAAAACTAAAAAAATAAAATAAAACACACATTCGGTCATTTGGCTATAATGGAATAAAGCTAGAAAACATAAAAACAAGAACGAAAAAGAAAGAAATTGGTGAAATTGAAAGAAATCCCGCTCTTGTTGGTTTCTGCCAGTTCTCTTCAAACGTAACTGATTTCTTCAATAGCTTCAAAATAAGATAAAATAAATTTGTAAGACGTTGTAAAATCAGTTTGAAAATTTTTACCTTATTTCAATATAGTAAATAATTTTAAATTTAAAACTACCAATGAAATATATATGCACTATTTTGTTAATTCATATAACTGTTAATTTTATGTTGATTAAAGCAACTAGACCAGATTTTCAATATTTCTTTCACACAAGCGAATTACAGTAAATTTTATTTCAAGTTCGTCCCGAAAGAAACTTTGCCATATAAGGAAATGACATAATCTCTTAATCATTTCTGGAAGTCCACTTAACAGTTATTCAAATTATGAATGAACCAACGAATGAGTGAATGGGGATACTTAAAAATGAAGGTGCTGTTAGAATTCGCAATAGGATAATGATGTAAGGACTTTACGTTCTTTTACATTCCATCATAGTTTATATCGTCTCATTTTTTTCACAAATAGATGTTACTGAGATACCTGGAGTGATTAATCCATCACTAATTGGCCGGTATCTTTTACAAATTTGCCTGAAATCTATCTGAAAGTTCGAGATCCAGCTTTTAAATATAATAAAGAAGAACATAAATAAGTTTTAACGATATCAGAAAATGTCATGTAAATTATTCTTATACTAGCAAAACGACCTGTTCTTCGCTCGGGTTACAAAAAACAAATGGCCTAATGTGGATGATAAAGAAATTGCAATTGCGAGATCACTTGGAACTTTCCCGGTTGGTAGAAAACCAACAAAAAACAACAACAACTCAAAAGGTATGATCTCATTACAAATGTACATAAATCCCGAAAATCTCGGGAAGTATCTTTGAACCATGTTTGTCCATCCACTCACCGTCCTCCCAGTGTACACCCATAGTTCCAGGTTATTCGAATTTTGTCATAACCCTATCACTTCAAACCTTTCTTAGTTCGTAAAAAATCATCTGATGATTACAAATCTATATCTAACCCGAAAACCCCGTCGCTATTATGCACAACAATATTTTAGCTCCAATTGTTGCATAACAATATTTGTGTAGTGCTCATTGTCAAGATAACAAATCCTAAAACGTAACAATAGTAACGGAAGCAAATTTTCAGCTTTATAACTCAAAGCAAGGGTTTTTATCCTATCCCGTGGGAATTTCGCAAAATCCTGAAAAAGTGTTTTAGTGATTACAATTACCTACTAACATGTCAAATTTGAAGTCTCTATTAATTATAGTTACGGAAATAATCACAGAAATAAGAAAACTTTCAAGCGAAAATAACCCCTCCTTATTCCCGAACCCGTGGGAATTTCGAAAAATCCTGAAAACGGGTTTTAGTGATTATAATTACCTACTTACATGCCAAATTTGAAGTCTGTACTAATTATCTTTATGGAAGTAATTACGGAAATAAGAAACCTTTAAATCGACAATTATCCCTCGTTATTCCCGAACCCGTGGGAATTTCGCGAAATCCGGCCTTATTCCTTGTCTACAACATAAAGGGAACCTCTGTGCAAAATTTCAGCTTTCTAGGTCCAACGGTTTGGGCTGGGCGTTGATCTGTGAGTGAGTCAGGTCTTGTCTTTTTATGTAGTTAGATGAATTAATGTATATATTTTATTATTATTGTATTATTACTGCTGTTTAATGGAAATACTAAGTTTACAGTGTTTTCCCAATGGTACGATTGGCAGACTGTTACCCCTAATATTGTACACAGTACTATCACTATAATATTTAAATAATTCATTTTGATATTTATCTATTATCAAAACGTAGGTTTTTGCTATAAATTTAAAGCCAGAACTATTTTTAATTTAAAATTTGGAATTTTTCGTTTTTATTAACTACGGAATAGCATTTCGGAGTTATCACTCATCATCAGCCAAGGTTATTCAATTGAATAAAGGATATGGAAGAAAAATAAGTAAGATAGTGGCTCCCCCATGCGCCTAAATCGTAAGTTAAATATTACAAACAAAGTTTTCATTATAAAAGTGAATTATTTGTTGAATATTTTTATGAATTTTTAATATTCGTTTAAAGCGTATGGGTACCCAATGTCTTGCCAAAAAAAGAAAAAGCTATTGATAACTGCAATTTATTTATTTTTTGAAACCATTGGCAATTGTTTTTATCTTTTTATAAGAGGAGGACAGTTATTTGTTCATGAGTGGTTTACTTTGGGATTAAATTGTTTTTTTAAGATTGAATGCTTTTCGATGCTCGCAGCGCCGTTAAATCAGAGCTAGTTGTCCGTGTATTCATTTAATTCGCCCATAGGTTGGTAGTTGCCATCCAATCGTCGTCAATCGCCTCCAATTCAACTCCACCCACTAATGGGTTTCTCGTGTTGCTTCTACTACAATTTGACCTTTACTCCGACCAGGAAACGTTTGCGGTTGCAGCCGAAATAACGAGAATTACAACCTTTTAAGATAAATAGTAACTTATTTAAACGACTGCGTTGCTTAATGACATCAGTCTGAGGTAAAGAGGAACAACTTTTGCTGTTTTGTCCGTTCTCGTTTGTTTTTACTCAATTTACCTAAAAAAATTAGATTCATAAATATAAGTTTATCTTAACTGTGTAAAAATCTCTACAGATTACTTTTGAACCAGGATCTTCCTGAAACCACGCTTGCGCAAAGACAAGGCACTGTCTACCTATTGTGCACGAAAACTTCTCCGTGTGAATGTTTGTTGAGAATTTTGTGCATGAAGATGACAACATTCCTTCTGAAAACAAATCAGTTCACATTTTTTTAGTAAATACACAACCTAGCGAACAGTACAATTTGCAATCTATCAGACGCTTACGTTGTTAATTGATAGTGCTATTGATTGTCGTACAAAACTCATTCAAAACGTTGTAATTCAAGAGTCTATTTCCATCCCAACCTCCTCTATTTACACTATTGGCATACCGGTAGGCTTGTAAGAGAGTTGTTGCCGCCCAAACATTCGCAGTGAACCTGAAGTACCACATTGAGTCGAGATTATCAAAATCCGTTTTTACCATCGTCGATTCAGTGTGTGTGTAGATCTTATCCCAAATTTGGGATATATATCCCAATTTTGTCCAGTTATCACTGTTTTTCTGACCCAGTCAGAGATCACTTTGGCTTGGAACCCAAAGCTTTGAAACTTCCACCCATGGTTTGGACTGTCGAGGTGTTACCCACACACAGGTATAGACACAAGAACCCTAACAGCATTAGCTTTCCTACGGGTTGCTAAGAAGAAATAAAAACATTGCATGCAAGATAATTAACTCCTTTGATGCATATAATACTGATGTTCATATAATAGAAATAATATTGTCATAAAGCTGTCTGTTTGATCTTGGAACAGCAGTTCTACAATTGTAAGTAAACTCCACCTACCCAGGCGGTAGGTTTTCTTAAGACCACTGCACTTCGATATTCCGATGTGAATTTCAGGATTTTGACAAAAATACTACTACAAATATCTGCTATAAATTCTGCTTTAAATTGCTCAAGTTGAGGTACAGAATACAATCCTAATTTCAGCTACTGCAGCAGTGTATAATACGCTATTGGAAGAGCACAACACTCCCTGAATCTAGCTTTCACAACTTAAGTTACAAGTGGGTTGTAGGGAAGCTTAGTTTAGCGAAAGTAAATCTGTTGCGTTTACAATTTACAAAAATATTTGTTTTGTCATAAAACGTCCAAGTCTGCTCACCTCTTTATCGAAACTCTGACACAAATCAGTGTGTCTTCACTTTCTTTGAGATGGTAAGCGAAGTAGATAGAGCTCGAACATAGTTAATTTCTCTAATTTATGTATCATTACTGTAATTATGATATTTCTTTTAAAACAGCCGAAATCAGTTCTCTCTTTGACCCTATGAATGTTTATAGCAGGCGTTAGGTATTAATTTATACAACTGACAACAAAATAATGAAACGAACTACAACCATCTCAAAAACAAATTTCTTCGAAAACAAAAAGCATTTCACAAGTTTTGTCACTTTCAAATCAAAAGCCTTGTATTTAAATGTTTACAGAGAACTAGTTATTGTAGTGTCTAAGTTGTAATATTATATATAATATTAAATATTTCGGAACGAATATTTAACTTCAAACGAATATTGATAAACAAATAAAACTAAAACATGTTTTATCCTATTTCTATTAACATCTCAGCGTTTTAAACAACGAATATTAAATCCTTAATCATTTGCGAGTGGTTTGATACAGTTATCCGATTCCGATTCAGAAAATTTATCTGATTCAGAAAAGTAAAGTTAATAATGAAGATTTAATTCATTTTCTTTAGAAAATAGAAACTGTTTTTATTCAGTAAATATTATAAAAATGGAATATAAATGGGAATGGTTCGTTTTTCTCATTTAACACTAAAAAAAAAAAAAAAATGAAGTATATTTTTCTTAAAAAAATTATTTCTTAAAATTTCAGTTTTATTCGTTACAGTTATTCTTATATTCTTATAAAAAAATCACTGCTTTATAAACAACTATTTGCTAATAATAGTCATCAGATTATATTATTAAATAAATAATAAGACTAAGCAAAAGGGAACAAGTTTGCAAATTTGAGGTAAAAACAAAACATAAAATTTACTTTTTTTAAAAAAATAAATTACATTTAATCTTTGTCAGATTCTCGCAGATTCGAAAATTTAACATATTGAACAATTTCATAATGAAGTGTCTCCACCTAGTGGTGAGATTTGTAACTACAGTTGAAATATAATGTCGGAATTTACCGCTAGATGTCTCTTGCTGCTTTGACGAAAGAGTGGAGATTTTCTTGAGATATATCTTGATGCTATTAAATAGAAATTAATAACAATATCTTTTACATTAATAATACATCGTTAGATAAAATAATTTAGATAATAATATTGTCAAAACGAAATATATTTCTCCCTAAATTAGTTTCTAAATTAAATATTTTTTTTTCCCTCTAACTATAACTCCGTAATGTCCTCAACAGACTGGAATTGAAATAATCTTCAATGAGAACCAATATCCATTTCTCAGTAGATAAAACAATAACTGTGGTTTTTTTGTTCTGAGTTTTGTCGTTTGGCGAATTTCGGAGGGAAAAGTTGTGTAAGGAACGGGGATATTTTTGCCTTAATTAGGAATTTTCTATTTTAAATTATTTTACAAATATGATAGACGAAGAATTAACGAACGATAATTATAAACATTTTTTGTAAAGATGCAAGAAAATGGGAGGACAGGTGTTTTCCATCTCATCTGGACAGCCACTTGGAATCTTAGCATTGTTTTTGCATTATCATTGTTTAGTGGCCCAGAATTAAGGTTTTCTTGTCTGTCTTGGTGAAAGACGTCATAAATCAGAGCATGCTTTTTTTTATCAGATTTATATTTGATTGGAAGGTAAAACGTTTAACACAAATAATTTAGAAAGGAACTTATTTTGTGTAAACAATAACAATAACATTCTATTGTTTATCCATTTCGGATCCACGGTCAGTGAAATATAATATTTTGTAGAACTGAAATCTTCATAATTGACGCTAATGAGGTCTCGTAACAATCTATGACAAATGTCCATGAATAGAATATTTAATAAAATAAGAACTCCCTGAAAGAACTTAGTCTATTTCCATTCAAATATTATAGACACACCGTTTAAGACATCAATAGAATCCATTGTTTAACTTCTAACTGGGTTTAGGGATTTGTTTTTTTTAATGGCCTTATCGCACAAATTTTCAGCTCAGATCTATTTGCTAAAGATTTCAAGTAGAATATCTAGTTTTTAAATATACATACCAAGTTTCAAGAAGATCTATCCATCGGTTCGAAAGTAATTAGAGAGGGACAAAAAGTAAGAACGTAGGCTAATAGAAAAAGGACCTCAATCAGGTTAAGAACTTTCTCAAAACACTGTTGTTGAAACACAGCGCCATCTTCAGGGGAAATAAGCAATTAGGCATCAAAACAAACTTCCATCAATTGCGACCAGTTCACAGATCTTGTCGTAAATTCAGCAGCAAATAAACAAATAAGGCGATCTTGGTGTTAATTAACTAGCTACACTTGCAACTTCTTTCCCGAAAGTCCTACACCATGTTGCCAATGATACACCATCAAATATTGTGTCCCTTTTCCTTTACAACAGGTAACGAGGTCAGAGGTATTGTTTTCTTAGCTTCTGTGGTGAATGCCTTGGACTCAATTAGGTTTGCTTGTTCTGTGTGTTTCAGTTTTCAAGAAAAATGGCAAACACTGAAACTACAGAAAGAATATCAAAGTACAGAGAAACTGGGTCACCTCGCAGAACAAAGAGATAGATTTTCCTGTAGGTGGATAAAATTGCATGCGAGCCATAAGTAATATGGACAATCAGGTCATCACGGTCTAAAGAATTGCAGTATCTTTTGGTAGCAATAAAAATAAATAGATTTGATGGAAAATAAAGTTTTTCCAGTATGGCAACGATGAAATTATTTACAGTAGATTTATTTTGTTTAATTGATAATTTATTAATTTATTTTGACATTTAGTGTAAATATCCCACCTTACGTTATTTTTTATTACCTACTTCATTTTTCCTTATTAATTCAATTTCCACAAAGAATCCAGGTGTTAAGTCGAAAAATCTTAGATTCATGCTTTATTATCTTGAGAATTTGTCAATTTCTTGTTGAATGATTCTTAGAGCATAAAAGAAATTAACTAGACGGAGGTGATAATTCGGGTGAATACGGAGGATAAGTATTTCCCTAACAAGTTCCTTTACTTTTTTTTTATCAGTTCATGCAGCATCTTCAGATTAAGTTACGGTACTGTTGATGGCATTCCCAATGTCACTTTGCGAAGTAGTGCTTTCCTGCATTGCTTTCCTTAAACCAGTGTAACAAGGGAATGGTTAGGTTTGTCAGATCGAAACATCCGTTGAAATTTTTATCATTTATTCAGGATCTTAAGGAGTTGACATATACCAAATTTTAGCTCCTCTTTTGCACTGAAAGGGGGTTAAAAAAGTTTGTTGCACTGCGGGGAAGCATCGGGCAGCTAATGTGACATTGGAAACGCCACCCACGTTACTTGGCTGACTTTATCTAGGTTGAATGGCCCATATATAATTAGCTTTTTGTTATTATTAACTAATTATTAAATTATAAATATCACCTTAGGCACAACAAAACCAGATGATAGAATAGGAACACCAATTTTTGTTTTGTAGCTCTTAGATAATTTCCTCATTTAATAAGTTATCCTTTCTCGTAGTTGAATATCCTTTTTACCTTTGTCGTAGTTGAATATGTCATTATATTTGCACTTAAGCAGATATCTTGAATGTTATTTTTTGAATGGACATTTTTGTTAATGTTATTTAATATATTATTCTTTTTGGAAATTTGACCCATTGATTATATTAATATTTATAAAGAAATATTAAAAAAACCCAAAACAGATACAATAAAAGCTAATAACTGAGATGATATTTGCTTTAATATAGAGACAGACGAATCTTAAAAGCATTAAAATTTCACATTTTACTACGAATTTTACCTGAATTGCAAGAAAAAGTGAAATTTCTTATGCAGAAACACAACCCTAAGCAGTCCATTTACCTCGTGACTAGTTCTGAATAACACTGTTGAATTGTATTCATTCTTATGCTTTGGAGTCTACGAATTAGCTTTTGTGTCCACCAGGTGGCAGATCAGTTTGTAGGAGACTGAACAGTTGGTAATTCATATTTCATGTTGATTTTATTTTTCTGGAAGTTGTTGATAAATCTCTAACATGGCCACTCGTATATGATTTTATGATATTTACTGTTTTGGTGCAAGCATTAAAATATTTTGTGTTACCTGATTTGCTATTGTGGGTTATTCGTACTGATAGCATCTTCTTTGACAATTCTGAACTGATGCTTTCTACTTCATAGAATGTGCATCACACTATTTTCATCTACTACAAACTCATACATAAAGCTTCTAAATAAACCCTTCTAATTGTAAAGAATTTCGTAGTGAATCATCTCTGTAATTCAAGATCTACTCAGCAAAATCGAAGTCACTATTTCAATTTTGTCGCCATATTGAGCTGATTCGTTTCAGCAGTGTCCGGTAGGTGGCATCCAAATCGCCATGCAATTGAATTTTGTATACTTTTTCTTAGATTTTTTTTGTTGCATAAGTATTTTCTGAACATAGACGTGACAATGTCTTAATCTATGAATAGTTTTGTGGTTGCGTTACAACTTGAAATCTTTCGTGGAAACTATAGATTGATTACAGCTTCTTGAAAGAAAGTCCACACAAAAAAAAAAGAAATAATTATAGAATTTAGAAGTTCTGAAAGAATTTAAGATCTCTTTTCCTTAAAATATTAATTTTTCATTTTTTTTGTTTCTGTTTTTTAAAATTGTGAAGAGCAGTTTAAATGAAAGCTGTTTATTTTTTAAACTAATTATGGAAATAAAAAAAGTTTCAAATATAAAAATTTTCTCCACAAATTTGCTTCTCAAGTTTGAGGAAGACCATTAAACAGAGTTAGCGTGAACACGCGCTCACACACACACACACACACACACACCATAACTTCACCCAGTAATATTGTTTTTTATAAGCCGGACATTCTTAGTAATTTACGTTACAAACTGCCCAATAAAATACCACAAAATATATTTTGACATTTCAGGTGCTTTTTCTCTGACTTTTAGAAACCCTCCATTGGGTAAATTTATACAGCAGTGCTTTTTGTGGCTTCAGCAAAGTTTTATTGCTGTAGATTTCTTACAAGTTAGTAAAAATGCACCTTTTACTTTACCTTCTGTTCAAAAGCGTCACCTTGCTGTAATGTTATTAAAAGAGTTCGAACAAAACTAATCAAATGGTTTTATTGCCCTTGAATCTGTGACCTAGTTTGGGCCTCTTGAGAAAAGAACACCTCCATTGCAAATGAGGACAACATAGACATGGAATCAAATACGGTTTCGTATCCTTAACAGATGATGAAAACTTCAGAAAACACTCGCCAGTAATATCACAACCCTATCACCACCATATGGTGTAAACAGAACTGATGATATTGTAATCCTTCATATCAAGATTAACAAGGATTTGTTAAATCGTTTTTGATATAAAAATCAAGAAAAGAAAAAGATATAAAGAAAAGAAAAAGATATAGAAAGTGTTAAGTGAGAATGAATGTACACCGTTTCTGAAAGGAGTTAACGCCTACAATATTAAGGGATTTTTTTGCATACATACAAGAAGTTTACAAAGGAATAAAAAGGGGATAAAAATGCACAACAAATAACAATTATTGAACTGCTTTTGGAATATTTCAGACAAGAAATGCTCAAGAGCACACAAAACTACAAACTGAGTTGATGAACACACTCTTCAACACATCACACTAGTATTTAAAAGGTTTATAATACTAAAAGACAAATTTTCAGGAATTGTACACATTCCCTTTTTCAAGTCATGAAGCAAAAATTAGAATAAATTAACAAACAAATAAGTTTTGATGCCAAAAAAATAGCAAGTTTTGAAGTTTTAAATTATTAATAATATATTTGATTGATTAATTAGTAATTATTGTTAATTTTTATTAATACAATTGACATTTATTTACGCTAACTTATTATTGTAACAACAATTGAATTTGTTGATGTTTCATGCCTTTGAATTTTGTTATGTTATTCTATCCGTTTTTGTTTGTGAATTTATTCTAATTTTTGCTGCATGATTTGAAATAGGGAATGTGTACAATTCCTGAAAATTTGTCTTTTTGTATTTAATAAACCTTTTAAATACTAGTGTGATGTGATGATATAAAAAGTATTTCATATTTGTCTAACATAATTGAGATGGAAAGAAGGAAGATGATTGAAGAATTGAGTTGATGAACATCACATTCCTGAAACGTAGACAAATAAACTATAAAGAAATAAATTTCACATCCAAAAAAAATACCGAACACAACTTCACATACCAATATTTCGTCTTTTATACCAAAAGACTTTCTCAAGGTTCTTCAAGGTCCTACATAATGAAAAATAAGGAGAAAAGAAACTCTCTTCTCTCATACAAAATAAAACGAATCATAATAATAAAAACATATTAAATGAACGAAATAAGTTAAATAATAATAAACAATAATAATAAACAACAATGATCATAAGCATTTTGGATGTATTTTTTGGAGGTGAAATTTATTTAAATAAGTAACATACGAGGATGTTTATGAATATAAAGAAATAAAAACTAAGGCGTGACATAAATAAACTTTAATGCCTTCAAGTTTATCATCAGAGGGAATATGAATCTCCGTATCCTTTCACGCCTTTCTGGGTTTATCATCGAGGGTTGATGTGGCTGATGAGTCTCGATGAGAACGAACGGCTGTTCCAGAGACCCTCTGATGATAAACAGGCGTGAAAAGCTTAGTTAAGTGCAGTTTTTTTTATTCCTTTAATGATTTCTCTGTACGTTAAATTTGTTTTCAAATAAACAATCATCTTGAGTGTTTGCTACTTTATTACAATGGTTAAAACGTTTCAGATTCGTTTTCTAACGTTTTTCACCAAGTTATTCCTAAAATAACTTTTCTTTTAATTCATTTTTCTGAGATGGCTTTATAGTAGGAGGGTCAATAAGAAAAAAGTTTACAACCACTAGAGATTAAATTTGAGTTTGCCATAAAGCCGGCGGTTGCTGAAATATCCGATAAAGAACTTTACTGCTCAGTGATTTTTCTAGTGTGTGTCGTTGGAGGTATGCTATGTCATTTCAAAATGGCGATTCTCTTGGATAACTAGTCAGCTGTTGAAACCTCTTAATGAAATTGCCAACAACATCTCGAAGAAACGTCTTGGTCTTCCTTCATGACAATACCCGACCACATGTTGCACGGAACACGTACGACTTGGGTTTCCATTGTTTCAATTTCGGGACATCCAATCTACAGTCGGACCTGGCTCCCAGTGATTGTTCATCTGTTACCTGCTTTGAAAGAATACATGGCAGATAGACGCTTCATATGCAATGGGAATTCCATTGTAATGAGAAAAAGGAACTATAACAGCTGGGCCCTGATTTTTATGCGCCTGGGATGGATAAAATGATCAAAAGTTGTGATAAATGCCTCAATTATGAAGTTGACTTTGTATAAAAATAAATGTATCTGTGCCACTTGAAGGGCATCATCTCATTTTCTTCCAATAAAGGTTTGCTTTTGGTACATGAGCTTTGTAACTTTATGTGATTGACTTTCGTAGGCCTACTTAAGGAATTTTCGCTCTTCATTCACAAAAGTAGAATGATCTTAAGTAGTAAATCTTAAGTTTCCTATCTTTAAAGCATCCTAGGACATTATATGTTTCGTGGATTTTTTTCAGTAATAGTCACAAACGACTTCAATGAAAAGTTTGAGGCTATGACAGCTGATGAGCGGTAATATTGTGGTGAATTAAATCGGATCACTGGTTCGTAAGGAAAGAGACAGAGATTTAGTTGGGTCTAAACTCAATCTGAACTCGACTGTTTATTTCCGGGAGAGCGTCAGTTTAAATAGGCAATGTACATTGATCTGTCATTGGCTGTTGTGCTTTAACAGTTCATTGGGGGGTTTAAATAACATGTGATTAGTAACTGAATTTTAACCGTAGATTTAAATTACAGAGAATTATGGAAGCACAACAGCCGTTGAGAATTTGAAAATAAACAACAGAATTGGACCGTTACTGGTTTAGAATTTGAAATTTACACTGGATTGAATGCAGGATTGAATTAGAACACAAAAAGTAAATAGGATAAAATAAAATACATGGAATAAATACAAATATAACTAATATAACTATAAAAATCATCACAATATCCCCGAAATAGATCATGTATTATTCTTAAAAGATTTGAACCTTAAAAGAAAGAAGAAAAAAAATAAAAACTGATGTAGTTAAGAAGCAAAAATATTAAAAACAATTAACTGAGGGTTTTTAATTAGGGTTATCTTTTCATTTTATTTACTTGCTGGTTTTGCTAGGTAAAATTTCTTCCTGTTTAACTAAAATTAATGAGATTTTTGTAGCACAATTCCGAGGCAGAGAATACATTAGCATAATACACGTGAGTGCCTTTCCTTAATCTACATCTTGATTGAAAGCGAAACAAAGTTGCATTATTGATTTCACTTAGGTTGACTGAAAGAAGGTTATTAGCGAAGAACAGTGGATGCAGGGAAAGAGGATAATCCGAGAATGCTGTATTTGAGGTATCGTATTCTCCAGATGAAAATGCTCAAAGACCCTTATTTTAAAATTCATGACACTGGAAATTATAAAGAAGACAGCATCAAATATTACTAACTTACTGGAATGTTGTTCGTTACCTTACTCTCTAAACATTGCATCTAACATTAGAGAAATCAGCAAACTCACTTCTGTTCACTACATTGTTATACTTCTGAAATAGTATTGTATTGAAAACTATAGTTGTTCAGTTTCTTCAAAGATTTATCTTCTACCTTTTTTTTAAACAGTTAACAGAAACGTTGTTAGTTCTTTAATATTTCCATCATAAGCATTTGTTTCATCTATTTATTTTTGACGATTTTTCCTATTTTCAAAACCTTATAGTCACGTTGTTTTTTTAGAGCTTTTTGCCACAAACTTTTCAGAGCTTTTAGGGCAGGGATGGGCAAGACGTCGATCGCGGGTATACTTGAGTTAGCCCTTACCTTACAAAAGTCTGTCCACCCCTGTTTTAGGGCATAGGTTGAACAACAAATAAGCATCGAAAAATTCGAAATCTGTTCACGGGTTTTTTTAGAGGTGGGGCCTTTGAAGTGGGGCGTGACTTCAAAGTTGTGATGTCGATGACTGCCGTAAATTTTGAGCTAAACCTTTTATGGGTGCTAGAGTCCCGTAAGGACCCAGCTGGTATTGTATTTCAGCTACATCGGATCAACCGTTCCAAAATGGCGGCCGATAGAAATTTCAACTTTTTGAAGTTTTTTTCCTATCTTCAAACCTTTATCCTGACGTTGTTTTTTACATCTTTTGCCACAAACTTTGTACAGCTTTTATGGCATTGATATAACTATAAATAAGTAACAACAAAGTCAACATCTGTTCACGGGTTTGTAGGGGGCGGAGCTTAGAAGTAGGACAGACCTCAAAGTTGTGATTTGGATAAGATCCGTAAATTTTAGACTTTTCAGCTAAAACTAGCCTTGACTTCGGATGAATGAATATCAAAGTTTCTTATGAAAATGTTATTAACAAATACTATTCACAAATCTCAAAATTTGGGAAATACACTTTACGCGGTGGATGCGTGATAGAGATATTTATAATTTGTAATATCTGCTGAATAGAATTAAAAAAATAATTAAATCCATATTAAATTATTAGAAACTTATTAATTTAAGTTACATTTTCCACTCGTTCTTAATTATAACTAAGGATACAGAAATAAAAATTTATAAATAAATATGCTTATTTATTATTAAAATATCGATAGAAATCGATAGAAAGTAAAAAAAAAATCACTTTCACATGCTAATTTCAAGAAATCGCCTAGAAATTTTTAAATACATAAGTCGATCTTCTCTTGTTTGTAAATACATAAGCCAACTTTGAACATGATTCATCGAGCGTTTCAGAACTATTAGCTATGTTAGGCCTAATTTAGACCCTTTTTTTTCCAAGTTTACTTTCATTTCTTTAATCACCTTCATTCTTTGTTATGATTACAGAATAGCGATCCACATGTCCTAAAGTCTATTTGTATCCTTGTCTAAACTTTCCCTATTATATACACTGTCCGGCCACTTTACAGGTACACCCCTGTTGTGCACGAATGCTGTGTCTGACAACAACTCTTCAAGCCGGAGGGGGCAGTGTCATGGTGTGGGGGATGTATTAGTGGCACACGTTGAGTCCATTGATACCTCTGGAGCCACATCTTGCTAAACATCGTAGCTGACCAAGTTCAATCGTACATGTTAACAGTTTATCCACAGATGGCTACTTTCAGCAGGATAATGCGCCGGTGCACAAAGCCCGTATTACTATGGAATTTTTGAGAAAAATGACGATGATTGCAGTGGCCGCTCACTCCTCGGATCTCAGCCCGATTGAAAATTTGTGGGATGAGCTGGAACGGGCTGTTCGCTCCAGACCTACACCTCCATCAAATCTTCAGGAACTGCGTGGCACACTCATGTCTGCTTGGTACACAATACCTCAAAAACGTTTTCAGCATCTTGTGGAATCGACGAATTTAGGCTGTTTTGAGGGCTAAGGAAGCCCAACATGCTACTAGGTAGGTGTATCTAATAAAGTGGCCGGACAGTGTATAGGAAAGAGAACCTATTATTATTGTAGTTACATTAGATAATTCAAAATTGGATCCTTTTCCTTTCAACGATTTGTTCTCAATTTCATATCTTGTTTCTGGCGCAGCTTAGCCTCTATCGCTCTTGAGCCATTAAAAAAATGTCGAATACAAATGTGTGCGAGATTAAACAAACAAAAAAATAAATCAAAATCGAATTAACATCTGAAACCCAGTAATTCAAAATTTGTCTTACGCCATGGTACTACAAAAGATGAATACTTTATATATTGCTATTGAATTACGTTCAAAATTACGCTCGCATTATTACAAATAAAATCTTCTAAAAAGCCTTTTTATGTCAGATGGAGAATAAGAAAATAAGTATGTAATATCTTGGTAAAATAGACTATATTTTGAATTGAATCTTCAACTATAGTGAGAGCGCAGAGAATTTGAAAGAGAAAGTTCTTAAGACTTTTTAGCACCTTCTTACACTACGGCACAGGAGTAGTAACGAAGAGATCTTGAAGGAACTGGGACAAGAACAATTTTCTCTAAATTGCGGACGGAAGTGACGTTTGCACTGATTGAATTTGTAGCTGCTTTTGAGTCTAAACGAAGCTATTCTTGGAGAAATCTTTGAAAAGGGTAGATGGAGACATTGTGGAGACACCTGTCAAAAGGGCTTAAAATACATAAAAACTGGATTATTTACTTAACAATTTTTATTTCCAGCTGTTTAGGAAAATTGTATAATTTCTGTTATGTACTCCTTGGTTTACTGCGTCCTGTGCTTATTTTAGATATACTTTTAGCATACTTTCTAATAGCTAAGTCAGGCACAGTCAATATGTGTGTGTCCGTCCCTAATAACTAATCCACTGGATGGATCTTCTTCAAACTTGGTATGCACATTTCAGAACTAGAGATGATGTAACTTTTATATTTGAAATCTGTTCTTAATGGGTCCTTGTCAAGGAAAGACTGCGAAAATATTCCCCTATGAAAAACAATGGAATTTAAACATTGGATTTCAGTCCTATTTCAATATCTCATCGTCTTAAATAATGAATATTAAATCCTTTCTGCTAATCCAATACAGGTGGTTTGATAAGATTAAAATTAATCCGATTTAGACAAGTAAGTAATGCGGATTTAATTCTTTTTTTGGTTTTGGAAAATTTCTAGTATTTGTGTTCAGCAATTCTTATAACTTTAATAAAATATAAGCTTTTCTCTGTTGTCCTTTTCAGGACTGAAGCAAGTTTTAAAGCAAAAATTAAGAAATAGTACTTTAAAGATATTATACTTTTTCAAACTTGTTGTCTTTATTATTATTTTCCTTAGTTAACACAAAGCACGATAAAAAAGCCTGAATCTACTAATAAGACAAACAACACAGAAAGATGTAACGTGATTTTTCAGGAGAGTTAATACCATTGGAAACATCAAATGGACAAAAGGAGAAACGTTTAAGGCGTTAGGGTTCCTTCAGTATTTACAAAAATAATGTAGTGTTTTTTTGTTTTGTTTTTTTAAAAATATCTAAAGGTTTATACTCTAGAAAATTTCTATTTTTCCTTCCAATCTCTACATAATTCTCCTTGTTCACTTTTATCCGATAAGTTTCGTCATCATTATTTGACTGATGAACGTAAATCTGAAATTGTTAGTTTCAAAAATATTAAATGCAAAGTTTAATATCTGAAATTTTTTAAAGTATTACAAAAACTTAATTTTAACTGCTTCTGAATCATAAATTCAGACAAGTTACAAAAAATTGCTGTTTTGAGGAGGAGAGAATGCTGAAACATTATTTGTGAATATTCTTCATATTCTCTTCTAATCTTAATAATAAAAGTGTTTTCCTTATAATTCCTGCTTTGTAATTATCATTTTTTTTCCTTTTTTTTAAAGTCATGGTAATGATACAGGAATTATCGCTTATTTTTTGTTAATTACGAAGATCATTTCAAGCGAAATGTGTAAGATGCACGATAGCAAGTCTTATGTCTACCTCAAATACCACGCTACTTAGATATGTATAAGTTTTTATACTTTGTGATATCGTTTTATTCTGCAGAGCAATTGGTAATCGTAATGCCGTTTGTAGGTTCGTCAGATACCAAATCCCGAGAAGATCAATGCTCATACGTTAAGATTGAAACATCACGCAGTTAAAAACCCAACAGATATTCCTTCCTCATTGTTGGAAGCGTTTGGCGAACAGATAATCGATAAAAGCTGGGAGGATGTTTTCATACCAATGTGTCTGTAATGGAGGGGCCTAAGATCGTTAAGAAGGCAGAAATGTCCATTTTGTCACTAGTTTCGGGAGAAGGACCGTTCAATGATATGCGAGAAGATTACCGCTCAAATCGGAATTGTATCCGCTGCTGTCAGTCTCATATTGACATTTAAAAGAAAAAAAGTGTCTGACAGGTGGGTCTCTATTATCAGCTGACTGCATAACAGAAGCAAACTTATCTGTATACATATTGAAGGAGAGAGCTTTTTTTGCATCGCATTATTGCTGCAGATGAAACGTGGATAAAAAACTGTCAACAGGCACTGATATCACAGTCTCGGGAGTAGCGGAATTATAAGGAAAATACAATTTTAAGTTATTATTAATATTAGAAGGGAATTTGAAAAATATTCACAAATAATGTTCCATTATTCTCTCCTCCTCAAAATAGCAATTCCGTTCTCTCAAAGGCTCAAGAAATTCAGACACGAATTATCCAAAGTGAAGCAGGTGACGATCTTCGCCCACCTGTTGGCACCACTTATTTCTGTAAATTCCTCCAGAAATTTCGCCAAAAACGCACGCTAACCGATCTGACACTCTTCCGAGAGGTGCTCTCATCTCCATGATCGTGGCCACCCATGTATGGGGGAAGCAGCTCTCCCTACAGCTGTCATTTGGATCTAACGAATATTGACTTATTCGCCAAGTGAAAATATCTGTGAGGGGATTTCAATGTGTGGAGAAGAATACATTGTCAACCTCTCAACAAAAGTGAATGGAATCATTAACCTTGCACAAAATGACAGAGTCACAGAAAAGAAGCAGGAAGACTATATTGAAAATATATAAAGCCGCATCAGTTGTGCCTCTTTACGATTTCAGATAAAAGAAAAAACTATGTAGTTCTTTTGAAGTACTCTTTATATCTACGTAATATAAATGATAGAATTTTTGTTTAATTGTAGAAAAACATTAATTATTAGTTATTTAAGTTCCTTCAGTCTATTCATTTTAATCATATCAAAGCGCTCAGAAATTAATGAATTACTAAAAGAATTAATGTCCATTGTTAGATTCTATTCGTTAATATTTTGTTCTAATGTTTTATTATGGGAATTTACCATCTTCTCGCGATAATTTCTCGACAACAATCCACACATAAAAAAACTCAAATGTGAAGTTTAGATCAGTTCTTGATCTTAAATATGCATATCAAATTTCAAGCTGATCCATCCAGGGGTTCAAAAGTTAGGAGGAATATTCATGAGGCTAAAGAGTCGACTAGGAGCACTTCAGCCGTTTTTGTTAATTTTTTTCTATTTTTTTCATTGAAAGTTTAAATATTTGTGCTTGATTACCTAAAAGTCAAATAAGCTCATTTTCCAATTTTATTTTTTTTTGGTTTTTACTAAAAGGAAATTTAAGATTGAAACTCGTTAGAAAACAGTAGGCGGAATCTTGATGAATATTGTTTGTGAATCTCTCTCAAACCGTTTAAAAAGAAGATTTTTTAATTCCAGGAAACTGATAATTAAGAGAGCCCAACTCACGGTATTCATCGTTCCAATCTCGCTTTTTGATCAGCCTTCCAAGAAACAGCGGTAATGTTACTGCAGAAGATGTATTTTGGAAGTTATCCTTATCTTCTCCAAATCACATTAAAAGCTTAGCTCTGTTGAATCATCTTTCCCTCGTTCGAACGGACGGACAGTTGTGATGTTAATTGCACGTGAGGCTTCTCAGAAGCCAAGTCCACCATTCTCCTCGAATAGTTTTTGATTCTTTCGTTCTTTACCTTTTCTTTCTTTGCTTCTTTTCTCTCTTCAAGTTGTCTTCGCTGCCAGGAAACTATCCTTCTGTTGGGCGTCAAGTGCTTTCCTGGAAGAATCTCAAAGGGGGTCCTCGAATCCAGATTCATCTCGCGCCCAATTGAAGCAGTCTCTGGATTGTAGCTTTTAATTCGCCAACACATTAAATTCAACAAAGGAAGAATTCCAGATAAAGATGAACTACAGAAACATTGGATTTTCTTATATCTTCGGAGAATGTTTTTGTGAGTTTAGTATCCAAGGTACAATATAAACTATAGTCAAAACATCCCCTAATTTAAACATTCTTTATTTTCTGAGTAATGAAATACGAGTTTTTTTCAGTTTTTTTATGTAATCGGTTAAGAAGATTTTAGTAAATATTATTATACAAAGAAAACAGCAAATTTAAAAATATTACTCGAATTATTTAATATAAAAATAATTTCAACTAACAAAAGAATCGTGAAGAATAAGAAACCACCAAACATACCAAAATTTGTTAAGTCTTTGTAATTAAAAATATTTACATTACGGAAAACCAAAACGAGAGCTTTCGGAATCTTGTGCGACTCCCTTATCAATCCTATTCCATTGACAATGGAATCGCACAAGATTCCGAAAGCTCTCCTTTTGGTTTTCCATAATATACTTTTAAACATTTTTATTAAGAAGACTTTTTAATAAATTTGGTGTGTTTGGTGATTGTTTTATTTTATTAATGCAATTTTAACACACGTTAAGCTTTTATCTAAGAATCGGGAAGGTTTTGTTTTTTTAAATTTTAGGAATTATTGTAATATAAACTTTTTAATATATGAAACGTTAAGTATTAGTGAAATAATAATGAAGTATTAAATTTTAAAATATAATTGTTACTTTTCCATTAAGATTAAAGAATGGTAATGAAAATACAAATTAATTAATTATGTGCATTTTGCTTTGTATTTTTCAGTAGTTAATTAACAATTATTATTAAAAATTAATGGAAATCATTAATATCATTACATTGTTTTAAATTTGCGAAGTCAGCTTTTACTTTTAAGCTATTCCTTTAGAATTAATAAATAATAAAAATATACAATTTAAATATAAAAAAATAAAAATCATGATAATATTTTGATTTTAACATTAGTAATCATTAATAGTATTAATAGATAACAGTACTTAAAAATACTAATAACATCGAAAGTATATAACAAAAATTGTTATATTATAACAATTATAAATATAAAAATTGTTTTACTCATTCTAAATTACAAAATGAGCAAAATTTAGAAAGATTGTATTTTGCTTGAAATTCTTATGTACGTAAAGAAAGATTACCTAAATTTTGTTATTGTGAAAAAAAATTAATTACTATAAATCGAGCACATTTCTTGAACTCAGAAAGCAGTCTTTCTTTGTTGTTTTTTTCTATACGGTATTCATTCAGAGTTATCAAAACCAAACTTGACAAGGTCATTAATTAGACTCCTGAATAACCTTTAGCCAAATTTGAATGCGATTCAATCGTATTTACTGGAAAATCGATTGATTTCCAGTAACGAGGCTTTCGAAACGTTGAAAACTAAATTATTGTTTTCGGTTTCGACAATCAGTGGCTCTAGTATTAAAGGCCTTTTTATTTGTTTCCTATAAACTGGACAAGGACTATGTCTTTTCTACTATAGTTCAGTTCATGAAAGAAGAGCTTTTGATGACGTAATTCCCTTCTAGATTGATGTTTCCAGGACGTGACAACGCCATCTATTGCTAAAATCCGTAACTGAATCTTAGAAACATTACGAAAACCTTCTGGTTTGTCTATTTTTTTATAGTTACGAATACATAATAATAATTAAAAGTGAAAGAATTACAAGCGTTCCACACTATTCCCCTTGCTTGGCTATGCAAAGTTTGTTCTTTCTGGTCACGCTTATGCGATCACAAAACGACGCCATCTTGGACTGACTGCTCGGAGTTCAAGTTGATGACGTCATGACTGGTGACGTTTGTTCCAGACAAATCGATCGCTAAGTAATGACCATACATGGCAAACCCTTTTTTTTTGAAAACTCCTTTAGTTTACTAAAAATTTAAATTCATATCAATAAAATCAGAATAATAATCACACAGAAATTAGCATCATTGAAAAAATAAGAAATAACAATAAATAAATAGATACACAAAAAAAAGTTTAAAGTAGAATCTTTTCTTTCGTGACATAAAATTCTTTCCTCTATGATTTTTTTTTTATTTATAGAATGATTATAATTTATTTAAATATTTCTGCAAAATTTGTAAGCCAAAAACTGGGCAAAATATGAATTGGAATGAGAATTCATTAAATTAAAAAATTAAAGTTGACTTCAGTTTGAAACTATGTATTAAGATACCTGCTGTGATAATATGTTTCAACTAACAAAAAAATGTCAGAAAAGTAGAAAGAAAAAAAAGACGAAAAGTAGAAAATAACAAGAAAAAAAGGAAGTGAAAATTAAGTTCAGTGAACTTTGGTAAAAAATAATTAGGCAAAATCCCAAGATACAGAAAAAAAAAATATGGAAAAAAATGAAGAAATGTTCCTCAGAGGGTCCAAACAGGCACCAATTCTAAAACAGAAAATATTTATGAATAAAATAACAGAAATCAACTCCTAAATCAGAATTTGACTGAAAATTAATAAATGTAATTCAAGACGACATTATGTAGATACGAAAAATAACTTACACACTAATAATTATCAAAAAATAACTAAATTAATTAATTAAAAACATTAAAAATTTGAGACCAATGTTCAAACTGACATCCTGTATCACGCTAACTTGGTGATCATCATTTGAGAGTAGTCAGAATGAACAAAGCAGGTCTCTTAACGGAGGTGTATCAAACTAAAAACACTAAAAACTAAAAACACATTAAAAATAAAGAAAAAGAAATTCAGGTGCTGTGTTCTGCCAGCCTCAATGAATTTCTTATGCGCATGTAAATAAAGAAAAAACGCCTAAACATGTCTAAACATCTAAAAATGTCCTACTTTTAATGTTTTTAGACATTTTTAGGCGCTTTTTCTTTACCTACATGCGCATAAGAAATTCATTGAGCCTGGCAGAACCCAGCACCTGAATTTTCTTGTACTTTATTTTTAATGTGTTTTTATGTTTTTAGTTTAGATATATTGAGGTTCCCTTTCTTTTCCCACTCTAACTATATTTATGCTACTGTAGTTATATATAAAAACGTTACCCAGAATATAATTTCTAAAATATATTTAACATTTAAGAAGTATTGTCAATTAGGATTTATTTATTTTTGATTCATAGCCCATTCAATTTTGCTTTCTAAAATGACTAAGATTTTATAAATTTATTAACATCACTTATTAAATGTTTGAGTTATTTTACAGCATTAAGTAATGTTTTGCCAGTCCTTTACAAATGTATTACGTTATGAAATGTTACGTTAAAAAAAAAATTAAGATCAGATCATGTTAAAAAAAAAGTAAGATTTTAATAACATATTAAAATTATATTAAAAAAAATTCGTAATGTGATATAATAATTTATTTTTGTAAACAATCATAAATATATAAATATATATGTCAAATATATATAAATATATATATAAAAAATATAAATATGTATGTCCTCTTATGATATGAGCCTTTAAGATATGTCTTACTGGTTGTGGTAAATTTTGAATATTCATAACAAATTTCATATTCATTATTTATTTTCATATTTTCAATCCTTTTCTATTAAAATCTTTGAAAAAGAAAGACTAAATCAACCAATCTTGAAACTTGATTGAATTGAGATGTCCATTATTCTCCTTCAAATCCTTCGAAACATTCAAAAAATTCCTTCAATTTCAAAAGGTTGTTTGTTTGTTTGTTTTTTTGGCCTTTTGGCGCCATTTCGAATCGCTTCTTTGGTTTTCTGACATGAAGATAGGTGACACGTGTCAGTCACGGGTCGGTGCTGGCACCTAGCCAGGGGTGCTTGGGGGCTGTTGACCCCCTGCCGTTACTCACCTCCACCTCATTTCACCAATTCTTATTTGATTCTCGGTAGAGCGAATAAAATTCCCTTCTTTTCCGCCTATAAATATCATCTGGTAGACGTGAATTGCACCAGGGGAAGGCAAGCTAAGTTATTGACACACAACTAATCAAAACCGTATGTATTCCTCTTAAGGAATTTCCTTCTACAAAATAGAAAAAGAAAAGAAATATCTCTTATTCCTAGAATTCTGGGGTTTTGTTACTCGAAACCAATAACGAAGATTTTCTCTAAACTTAACCAATTCCGATTTACGATTAGTCATTTTTTTTTCTTTCTGTAGTTCACAGGAAACTAGAAAGCATTAGTCAAGCTCTTTTATGGTCAGTATTACTTGGAATAGAAGATAATTAAATATTTCAACATAAAACTCCTCAAGTAATGAATTCCCAAAACAGCATTTCGCAGGTTTTGATTTTGATAATAACCCACATCGTACAAATAATATATTGTTTTCTTATGAGAGTAATTTAGATTTCATTTAAATTTATTTGTCTATTCTTCATTCAGTGATTGAACTTTTGAATTTCATTTTCACAGTTTTTTTATGTTTTAGTAGCCGGTACCGTCGCTTCGCTCCGGAACCCTTACATATACAGCATTAAAGAAACAAACTTTATTTATTTAGCAAATTAATGTTGAGATCATGGGAGAATATACGACTTCCCAGCCCGTTGTGGCTTCTCCGGACAACTCAGATGTATTGCGGGTTGGCGCCACATACCAAAACTTTAAAGCGAAAAATCCCATTTTTGCCAACGCAGAAACGTTTGTGAATGAGTGACATATCGTTCGGTAGAACTTTCAAATACCAACATTTTCTCAATATAATATTATCTTCCAACTTTTCGTTTAAATTGAGAAAAAGTCAAAATTTGACCCTTTAAAAGGCGATATCTTGGAAATCAAAAACTTTTTTCGAAAGATTTTTGTAGCATTTTGTTTGTCTTAAAAACATCTACATTTTAACTATTTGCATGACCAATATATATCTTATAGTTTGGTCACAAAATTGGAAAAACTTAGTCTTACGGCAGAATGACCAGACAGAATAACGCTTTTATTACATATCTTATATTATAAAAGCGTTATTCTGTCTTTCATAGGACTTTACGTTTTTCCAATTTTGTGACCAAACTATAAGAGATAGATTGGTCATGCAAATGGATAAAATATAGATCTTTTGAAGACAAAGAAAATGCTACAAAAATCTTTCGAAAAAAGTGTTTGGTTTCCAAGATGTCGCCTTTTAAAGGGTCAAATTTTGACTTTTTCTCAATTTAAACGAAAAGTGTAAAAGATGGAAGAGAACATTATATTTAGAAAATGTTGGTGTTTGAAAGTTCTATCGAACGATATATCACTTATTCACAAACCCTTCAGCGTTTGCAAGATACATGCAAAAATGTGAATTTTCAGTGTGTGACGCCGACCATCTGAGTTATCCGGAGAAGCCACAACGGGCTGGAAAGTCGTATATTACGACTCCGACGATCGCAACATTAATTTGCTAAATAAAGTAAGTTTTTTTTTTAATGCTATATATGCAAGGGTTCCGGAACGAAGCGACGGTATCCGGCTATTATTATTATATATTATAAAAACGAATATTATAAAAGAGGTTATTCTGTCTGTCATTCTATAAGCAAAATGTTAAATTACAAATTACTAAAACGTCGGAGCAAGGAAATCTTTTGGAAAATGATTCAAGAATTTTCACAAAACACTTTATTTATCATGAAGTTTTGTAATAAAACCTAATATGTTTCTTTAGCAAAACTGTGTTTGTGTTATCAAACACAAAATATTAACATTTTAGCCATGTATAAACCAAAGAAACACAAAGAAAGGTAAATTTATTGAAGAATTAGAGAATCTATTCATAAAAAATGAAAATATATTAAACAACTATCCAACTTTGCTAATTGGCGACGGAAATGTAGATCTTTTCAAAATGAATAAAAACAATGCAGTACAGAAATATCTAAAACTTATGTGTAATAATGGTTTCAAAAATTGTCTTTACGGAACAACAAGAAACAACTGTACAATTCATGAAAATACGAAAACAAATATAGATCATATTTTCATAAATAAGCATGATATCGAAACACCAGGAATAATATGTAAAGAACGAATCTCGGATAATAAGAGTTGAAAAGGAGAAAATAACAGATCCAAATATAAGCCATAAAGAACTAATCAATGAGGTTAACAAAACAAACTTCATGAAAATCTACCTATATAAAAAGAAAATTCCTGACTCCCTCGCTGACTGACTCATCAACGCCCACCCCAAACCCTTAGACCTAGAAAGCTGAAATTTTGCACAGAGGTTCCCTTTATGATGACGACAAGGAATAAGGCCGGATTTTTCGAAATTCCCATGGGATAGGGAATAATCTGGCAAACTGATCATGAAGTGTGTGACGGCAACCCCAGGTGTGGTGCGCCAACCCGCAATACACCTGAGTTAAGTGGAGAAGGCCACAACGGGCTGGGAAGTCGAATATTCTCCGATCTCAATATTAATTTGCTAAATAAATAAAGTTCTTTTTTAATGCTATATGCAAGGGTTCCGGAGCGAAGCGACGGTACCCGGCTAGTAATAATAATAATTGTTATATTCATACACTTCTTTCTTTACTTAGTCATCCCTACTTTTGATAATATGCAGAGAAATTTAAATTTCGAGATTATATTATTCGATTCTATTTTCAACTGCCACAAATCTTTTTGGTTTTGACAATTGTTTACGTATTTTATTGTCACCTACCTACACTTCCTGTTAGGTCAGCAGAAAATAACCAAATAAATACTGAAAGAGATCTAAATTGAGACTTTTATAAGGAATACCTAAGTAAATAATAATATCGATCAGCCATTGGGATAATTTATTAGGCCTAATGCTCAGTTGTTCACACAGTTTTGCATCGTTTGTAGATTATCGATTGAATTAAGATCTGAGGTCTAGGAACTCTGGGCAGAAGCGTTTGACTGAGGAAACTCGTTATTATTTATTATATTTTTTTTT
>JAFIDM010000179.1:31719097-31771023 GCA_023159025.1 Thereuonema tuberculata | reverse complement strand
CATTTTGATTGTTTATTCTTGTGTTGGGCCTAACAGTCATTTCTAAAACATATCGTTAATAGATTATTATTATTAGATCATTACTACGATGTAATGTTAGGCGAAAAGTCGCCTAAGATGTAATGTTAATGTTACTGGTAACATAGTTTTATCAGAACTTTTACTTTATCTACTGGTGGTAGTTATATTTAAACTAATTTATAAGAATTCAAAGCAATTGAAGACTAAACTTTAATAACTTAATTTTACTATCCGGACAAGATTTTCATTTTAGTAAATCTGTAAAAATTTACACGCTGTATAAACAAAGATATACTTAGAAAAGGCAAGAATATGTTTCTGAATGATTAAACTCATAGCTCCATTTACTTATTTCGTGTTGAATGACTTCAGTAAGAATGTATTAACTTATATTACTGCAATAAGTTTTCTATTCAAAATCCTTATATCTATTTCTAACATCCTACAGTCATATATTATATAAAATCTTTTTATTTCTGTCTGCCTGGCGCAATTGTTGTGATTTGTGAAAATAGAAATAATTTCTACAAGGTCGCTACGGGAATCGAACCTGCAACCTTCTGATCCGAAGTTAGACGTCTTATCCATTAGGTTTCAGGGACTACATTGTAATCTCTATAAAAAATAAAAATATGTCATTGACGCACTCGCTGGTTCTAAAAGCAGTCGTGGGTTGGGAGAATCCACTTTTATCGGGTAGTTGTGAGAAAGCAGTCACACGTTGGGAGAATCCACTTTTCCCGGGTTGCTAGTGATATTCTCAGATCAATCTATTCTTGCGTGATCAGCGATATCTTGTGTTATTTTTTTAAATGTAAATAAGTTAGACTAAAATGCAATATTTAAGGACGTTGCTCATTTTAAATTTTATCATATAACCAAAACTCCTTACTTTCAAATTTTCGTTTAAACTCATTCAAACACACTTTCAGAAATTTTTTATAACTTTTTTTTATAAGTTTATTTTGTAATATTTTGTAACTATTGACAATAGCATTGTTGTTGAATATTCACATTATCTAAACTATAACCGAATATAGACTAATTACACAGAAGATTTATAATAAAAATTTTATTGTTAGTGTTTAAGTTTTCTCAATTTTGCTTAATTAAAATACAATGTGGGAAATTGCAAACAATATACGCTTACTATTGCGACAAAAATTTTCTAACAATAAACATAAGCTTAAAAACGGCCTCATTTAAAGAAATCACTGAACTATTTTTCGTACCGGATACTCAAGACAGTCTGTTTCGATTTCCTACATCTCATCAGTTGGATTCGTCCAACACTTTACTGTTATATTTGTAGCACGCACGTTAAATTTCGCCATTACAAAATCTCCTCACAATATGTCAACTATCAAATAAAACTGCTTTTTGAATTAATGGCGGTTGATGGTAAATTCCAAGCCCCTGGAGTTGTTGAACCAGATTTTTCTGCAAAACCCCTTCAGCTGATATGACGATGGGTCTTATTGTAATTTTAGATAAACTCCGCATAATGGAATTCCTTAGCTTATGTTTAATTCTGTAATTATTAATTTCATCAGCAAAGGCCTTAATTCGATTATTAGTAAGAGGCATAGTAAGATCGATGAGCTCTGCAGTTTTCTGTGTTGCGCCTAGCATTAAGTGTCTGACCTATTGGCCATAACTGTCTCACGGGTGATAATTAATCACTCCCAGAATAATTTATTTGCTTGACCATCAAGAACTGCGTCGGGATTATAATTATAATAAGGCTAGTTATCTTTCTGAATCTTTTTGTAAAGTTAAATTACAAGTTTAACTAAATCGCCTAGATTTGTTTATAGTGATCTGTAACAGCCATGTTTGCTTTACAGTTGCGTCCAAGCATTGTTGGAACCATGAACACTCACTTCATGAAAAAAGAGTTTTGATGACGTAATTTCCTTATGGATTGATGTTTCCAGGACGTAACAGCGCCATCTATTGCTAAGATTCGTAACTGAATCTTATAAACATTACGAAAACATTCTGGTTTTTGTAGTTTCTACAATTACGAATAAATATATCATTGTTATTATTATTTTAATAATTTTATGGGTTTTTTTTTAAGGTTATTTTATTGAAAATTTTTTTTTATTAATTGTTGAGTTCACGTTGATGACGTCATGACTGGTGACGTTTGTTCCAGACAAAATCGATCGCTACATAATGACCATACATGGCAAACCCTTCTTTTTTGCAAACTACTTACAGTCTGAAGATTTTTTTATCGTATCTTCCTAGGAAAGTACAACTCATCAAATCAATCAGTATTTGTTTATTAACTTATAAGTCGCTAGTTGGATATTCTTCAAACTTGTTATGCACATTTATGGACAAGAGGTGACCCAACTTCCATGTTTTAATATATTTCTGTGTGAGTCAAGAATTTAGCTCGAGAAGGTGATAGAATTTCTCAGAGGAAAGCATTAGAACCGAAGCAATGGCATTCTGTCGATATCTTAAACGTTGGATATTATTTCGCTTAGTAATCCTATAATTTCAGCACGAGCTGTAATATGATGAAAGTCAGTTGAACTTCGACTATTGAAGTAAGTTATGTGGATTTAATTTATTCTACCTATATAAAAAGAAAAGTCCTGACTCACTCACTCACTCACTGACTCATCAACGCCCAGCCCAAACCCTTGGACCTAGAAAGCTGAAATGTTGCACAGAGGTTCCCTTTGTGATGTAGACAAAGAATAAGGCCGGATTTTTCGAAATTCCCACGGAATAAGGATTAAAGAGGATTTATACGTTCGCTTTAAAGTTGCCTTATCGATACATAGGTGTGTGGCGCCAACCCGCAATACATCTGAGTTATCCGGAGAAGGCCTTGGAACAGGCTGGGAACTCGTATATTTTCCGATCTCGAGATTAATTTGCTAAATAAATTTTGTTGTTGTTTTTTTTTATGCTATATATGCAACGATTCCAGAGCAACGCGACGGTACCCGGCTAGTGCTTGATAAAATGCATGAGGTTTTATAGTAACTTGTTAAAAATTCTCTCTTAATTTGCAACTACTCATGTAAATAGAGATGAGTATTAGTAGTAACCAAATAGTTTGGTGTAAATGTACATCGAATTTCATGTTTACGAGTTTTAATAAGTTACAATACATTTCATGTTCTCAGTGGCCAAGAACTTAATTCCCTAGCAGCTTTTACCTTTGTTGTGAAAATTACAGAAAAACAGATCAACCATCAATAATCCGGCAACACTGGGACCGGTAGGGTGCCAGATTAGTGATTTCGTCCGATCACAGGTTAAGTTAGAATACACCTTTAACCCAATAGTTAGCCACCTCACCCTACCTTTCAATTATTCCGTAAATCAGGACACATTGGTTCTTAAAGAAAAAAGAAACTTAAAATGAAAATCAAGTGAAATTTTAATGAAGCACAAATAAAATAAATGGTAGAGGTAATTCTTGGTACACAGGAAAGTTCATCACTGCCGCTTCCAAAGTGAAGAAGCAAGTGAAGAAGCTTTCAAATGAAGAAGAACATTACCTTTATTCATTGGAACTGTGGTTGGAAGTGAGAGGTTGTAACAATAAATGGAGAATAAAAAATTTGCAATGGCTTGACAACAGTGATTACGCAGCAAGTAGCTCCACCTAACAGCAGCCACAAGTTGCTGCGGCGACCCGGTAAATTTGAAATTACGCTAGTCGAAATTAGTGCCGGATTAGTGATGGAATCGGATTTAGTGATGGTGGACCTAGGCTAAACTTCGTAATTGGATAATTACCAATAAATTATTGATTATCATGTCGTTGAATCTGTTGATTGATCTTTAGAATGTCAATCAAAATTAGCATTTTAATCTACTTATTTTATTATCTGTAGAAACGTCTAAGAAAAATATGTAAATTTGAATTTCATTAACATTAATATATTTACTTCCCATAAACATTAAACTTAGCTTTTAATCTCAGGTTCCTTCTGGTAAATAATTATAAAACTTGAAAGACTTTTTATTTTACCCTTAATATTAATTGTGATGCAAAATATCTATTAAAGAGCCGCGATTTGGCTCCCACCCCCTGTTACAGAATGAAAATGTTTTTCCTGTAAGCATTTGTAATCACTACATTATGAAAGAAGAGTGCTCCTCTTATGCTGAGGAATATTCATGCGACTGCTTCAGTAGTCCTTGAGTTATGGTTTGTGCAGAGCAAGACGTTGTTGAACCTTTGAAGATTCAAAGCACACTCATGACTTAGGTTGGACAATCGCCCTGAAAATTGTTGAAGATTTGATCTGTCACATACTCAGCACTGGACTGGATTTCGTGATATTGGTGGCTCCGTATTAAACTAATGTCTTTTATTGTAAATGCAGGGCATTTCTGCGAGAAGCAAATCCAACAGAATTACTCCACCCTTATAGTACAATCTATATTACTAAAAGCTTTTATTTCTCTGTCTGTCCGCGCAATTGTTAATTTCCTATGAAAAAATTACTACAATGAAACGTTCGCGACGGGAATTCAACCTGCAATCTTTTGAACCGCAGTCAGTCGTCTTATCCATTAGGCCACGGGGACTACATTCATATTATTGTTTCTTATCATTCCCTTTGTGTGTGTCTGGCGCAATGAGAGAAGAGCCAGAGAAAAAAAAAATAACTCATTAATTTTAGTCTATTAGATTAAAATTTAAATTTCAATATTTATTTTTTTAGCTTCTCTCCGTCAACAATGGCGCGCGCTAACAAATAATGAGTTCATTCAAACAGGAGTAAATTATCACTTTTTTGCCATAACCGCTTGGAAGCGATTCTTCTTGGATTATCTCATACTTACCAGGGGAGACAGGGGAATGGCCTAGTATTAGTTTAATAGATGAATACAAGTGTTCGCTTTTCTGCAAACATCCAACGCTTTGCAGAGAAACGTTAGCAGGATCTGTTGGACAACACTTAGGGCTCCAGTATTTAATATTTTTTTTTTACTAATTCATGATTTCAAAATCCCAAACCGGCTAATTCAGAGTTTCAATAAACAATTACTATAATTTTGGATTAGTGCAAAGAGAAGAGTTAATTGCTGAAAAGTTAATTATTAACTTGAGTTTCACTTAAATATCACATTTCACATCTGAAGTATTCGTTTAATTCATTATATTTAAGAAACTTCGTAATTAAACAATGTAGTGGTCTTTAATCATGAATGTATCCTTTTCTTTCGAAAAAATATTGAACCAAAGCCTCAAAGACTTTGATATATTTGGTAAAAATCAGTTAAATAACCATTGGATTGTTATTTTTTTGCTATAACAGATTCTGTATTCAGATCTTCATATTTGTCACAGAATATATATTCAGCGACTTGGCAAATTCCTTAAACCTGAAACTATTCAGGAATATAGTCGCCAAAACTTGTAAATAAATACAAAAGAATGTTGTATTGTTTAATGTTGTAACTCGCACTTGTATATTGTATATTTGTTCATTGCAGTTAATTGGTAGCAAGATTAACAGCAGATTATCCTTTACAAAAGATTCGATTACTTGAAACATTAGAGATAGATTGAGAAGACAAGTTTAACTCAATTTTAACAGTATACTGCTATTCGTATCTGTTCAGTAGCTTTTAAAACCTTGTGATACTCCATATAGTTTGTAAACCTAACATGAGTTTGAATGTTCCAAGTCATATAAAAACAGTCAATTATGAAATTCCACTTTGATTTCATAAAAAAATATAATTTGTATTGTCTATTTTGAGTTCCCAAATACTGGAATAATATATTGAGTTCGTATTTGTCAATTTATTCACAATTGCAATTTGCAGTAGTTAATTATAATGTAAAATGTAATCTGTAATGTAAGAATTTACAAGAGTACAACTACTGATCGGATTTAAATCGTAAATTCTGGTAATGTTTGACGAATTATCTTCAATAGTAAAGAATTTTATCAATTGCTTTAAATTATTTTGATTAAACTGGAATGCATAAGAAACTTTAAAAAAATCAAAATTGCACCAAATAAATTAGTAATTTAATGTTATCGAGCTGAGGTATGCAGTTGGAATTATATTGTGGTGTAATGGAAAGGAGGAATACATTAAAAGTTCGTAATATGGTCTTGTAACTCATTATAGTTATCAAGGTAAGTTTGTCCTAAGTGTAAAATAACTAATAAACAATTAAATTTTCATTTTTAAAAAAATATTTTTGACACTGAAAAGCCAAGATACAACTGACTTATTTAACCTCATATTTTACATTATATTTAAATATATTTGTTTTGATGAAGAGTTTAAAGTGAATAATTTTCTTTCAGGTCTAGACGTTCTAGTTCGACAGCAGGAAATAGTACCCCACAGCCCAGAACCTTCTCCTATGGAGGTAAGAGTTATGGTTAAGATATCTTATTTATTTCTAAGAAATAGAGGGTCAATCAATATCTTACTGTTGAAGAAGTACATACAAAAGTTCCAAACCTTTTATAATCCAGCTTTTGTTAAAATCGTATAAAGGTTTATTTACCAACACAAAACATAGAAAAGTATTAAAATATCGTATTTATCCATTAGAAATGGAGGATTAATCAATATCTTATTGTTGAAGAACTTACTACAAAAGTTCCATTTCTTATAATCTACTTATGTTAGAAACATACAAAGGCTTATTTTCCAACACAAAATACAATGTTACAGAAACATATCCTACAGTTAATTTAATTTTGTACAGGTACTCCTTACTTTACGACTGAGTTCCGTTCCGATGACTACGTCGTTAAGCGAATTGGTCGATAAGCGAGGAGCTTGCGCCGGAAATATAGGATCGTTGTAAAATTATAAAATTATAAAAATTCTGAAACAAACTTCAAATTTATTCATAAAAAGACATGCATATGTACATATTATCATTTGTTTCTTTGGTTATCTGGAGCTGTAGAGGGTCCAGGTAAGGAAGATGACGACGATGAAACAGAAGTTGTACCTTCAAGGGTGGAGGTCGTAAGTGCGAGTGGTCGTTAAGCAGATAGGTCCTAAAGTGAGGAGTACCTGTACTTAATTTAAAGACTGTAAATTAGAAAATAACTTTAGGTCGAACTGTGTCATATTACTGTCTTGTTCCTTACTGCTACAGAAAATCAACACTTTGTTAGTTTTACTGCAAACCTTTAAGCTACTGGTTGAAAAGAAAACCATTGTTCTTATTTTAAAATAATAAATATAAGGTAGAAAATACAGCGAATTCAATGAAATCGAAAACCTATGAAAAGGAAAAAAAACTTCCTTCAGTAATAACGGCTGATCCATTGCTGCTATAATATTGTGGTGATTGTTTCGGACTCAGGTTCGTTAAATAAAGAGTAGACTTAAAGAGTAGTAGTGGGAGTTCTAACGGGATCTGAACTGGATCTGTTTATTCATGGGAAATCAGGAGTTAAAATAAACTTATATACAGGGGCTGCGATTGGTTGGCGTACAATTGATTGGGGGATTTTAAATAAAATGTGATCTTCAACTGAATTTTAACTATAGCTTTAAATTACGGTAAATCAGGGAAAAGCACGGGTAAAATTTGAAAATAAACAGAATTAACGGTTAATTTGAATGTATAATGGAGCACTAAAAAAATATATAAGAATAAATAGAATAAAAATAGTATAAATAGAACTATAATACTTATACAACTATAAAAATCATTACAACATGACTAAAAGATTCCTTCTGATTTTTATTTATTTTGTATGATCATGAAAATATATTTTCAAAACGATATATTTATTATGTTTCTATATTAACAGCTGGTCTTAGTTACAGAATGTTACAACAAACAAAAAGCCTTAAAATGTTAATTTTAAATTGATATAAATATTGAGTTTCTGATTTGTTTGTAAAATCTTTTTATCTCGAAAAACTTTGTCTTTAGTGGTAGTTGGACTGTCAAATTGCACATTAATTTTGATGAAATCCCAAATTGATTTCTTGGTACAAGGGACCACAAACAAAAAATGAGTTTATAGAAAAATTCATAACTTCATTGAAATTATATATACTACCGTAAAATACTTCTGTGACAGTTTGTTTATTCATAATCTTGTCAGCAAAACCCATACCCAATTATCACTATTTTATCACATTATCGATGAAAAAGAAAGATTCATGATAGAATCATGCGTGATAAGCTCATTTCCTTAAAGTTAGTAGTTTCACGTTAAATAAATTCAAAAAATATATTAAAAATGAAGAATGTAAAAACATTGTTCAGTTTTAAGACATTTTAAAAATTATATATTGTATTTTTATATGTTTTATTGTTTTATTTTTCCACGATCTTATTGGTTTTTGCTTTTTATTCAGACAATTTTATTGATTCCATTATATTATTGTATTTTAACTTAAAACCGTTGTTATTATAATAGCTATTACATTGATTGTTAATGTTTATTTAATCAGAATTATGAAATTTTTTTATTTAAATGAATTTAAAGAAGAGGGATATATTATTTCTGTCTTTTTCATTCATCTGATGAAGTCAACTCGCTAAGAGATAACGAAATATTATGAATAAACAAGTTGTCATAGAAGTATTTTACGGTAATATTTATAAAAAAATGAGTTTATAATTATTTCTAAAATATATATATATACTTCAAAAATCTTTTTATATTTGTGAGATAAAAATTATAAATTTACATAAATTTGTACAAAATTTACATAATAGTTTCACATAAAGTCATGAGTAAAAATTGTATGTTTTAATAATTAATATGTTTTAATAATTAATATTCACAATAAATGCTTTCTAAGTTAGGGAACAAAATGGTAAATTGTAGCTGTTTCCACCCACGTTCGATTCATTCCGCACGTGAAGCAAATTTCATACGTTTTCCACTGTTTCCTGTCTTAATGAGTTCATCTTATCCGGGTGATTCGTCAGTGTATTGAATTAGCTAATACCAACCAAATTGATTGCTAAGGGGCTAAGATCCGAAATCCTGTTGTAGAGATTGCTGTTGCAACTCCATTGTAGTTCTAATGATTTCACTACTCGCTTGACTGAATCAAATAGAGGAATTTTTCAATTAATACAGAAGATATGCTTGAGAACCACCAACTATTCTAATATTTTGTTTCTTTATTTTCTGAAAAAAAAATTAAGTGAAAAACAAAGCTTGTGTTATTTATATTAAAATTTATATAAATTACTTATAAAGCTTTTATTGTTTTTACAGTCAATTCTCAGTTTACGAACGAGTTTCGTTGAACGACATTGTTGCTTGAACGTTTTGTTCATTATCTGAGCTTTTATATAAAATGTATCATATACGTTAGCAGCCATTTTAAAACATTAATAGTCTATACAATACGTTTTATTGAAATTTATATATATATATATTATATAAAGCCGGACAGTGATGTGGAATTTGAAAAAATGCCAATATAAAAACCATATCACTGCTTCTGTGAAGATACAGCAATTTATCCTCACGTCATCAGCGGCAGAAGTGTTAATATACATATTCGTTACTGTTTACCGTAAACGATACGTAATGTAAAAAAAGAAGAATAAAAACCAAGATATCACGGTTTTTTGAGGGTATTTTTTTTTTTAGTTTATTTAAATCTTACAATTATGTTCAGTATACGTTTGCCATTTCCTTTTATTAGCTACTCTGAATTGATGATTTTAAGAAATTATCGATGAATTGGAACATCCGTTATAGCAAATGTTCGTAAATCGAACCGTTCGTAAACAGAGTTGCCCGTATATTATCCTTAACAACTTTATTGAATGGATTATTGTCTCAGTATTCTTATTAAGAGAATACTTAGGTGGGTAACTGAACGTCATTTCAGTTTTGGCCTTAATTGCAAATTGGAAAATGATTACTATTGATATATTGAATAACAAAGCTCATCATTATCGTTTTTAATAATTAATATTCTTCTTCCGCTTAGAATAGATCGATCACACTTGCTATCTAGTCTCGATAACGTAGACAGAGCTGCTTTATCTAAATCGATCGTAAACGCGACACGTGGGATTTTCGCTGAGCCTCAGGATGGGTCTCGTTCAAAAGAATTGAATTTTGTTAAGAATATGAATAAGAACTCTTTTCATCCACTAATAACTAAATAAACAAGGAACAAAAGACTATCAAAATAGAATCTTAAGTTAACGATTGTTTTTTCGAGTCCAGTACGTAATAACTACTTTCTGGATGTTTACAAAGGGTTTTTTCATTTTAAAATCTTTAAATATCCAATTTATAGATTGGAGGAGAGTTTGTCTAATCTTTCTTTCTTAACCGAATTGAAACAAGACTGACATTAATAATGATACTATAATCGATGTCCAAAACAATCAACAAGTAATCAATCTTCAAAAATCAATATTTAGTCTTTCTTTCTCTAATCCGTGGTTAGAAGAAAACCTAAAGGTATTTTAATGATACCATAATTAGAACCCTATGTTCATTTGCTCTCAAAAATACAGCAGATGAAAGACTTGGGAACAGACGAGGTTAAACCGACTGTTGTGAAACTCCAGATGATTCAGAGCATCAAGTTACAAGCAATGAAATTGGTAGAAATATCTTTTATAAGTACAACTCCAAATGGTGGTTACATTAAATATTTAAAAAGGCACCATGAGTTTTAGAAAGCCCTGGAAATGGATTGCATGACAACAAATGGAACAGCAATAGCAATTACTATCTCCTTAAGCCCGTTTTACATTTACTATTTCACTCGCCATAACCTGGACATTTCACTCGCCATCACCTAGACATCAGACATGTCCCGGAGATGTCCAGCGATAGCCCATGCTCTATTTTCGAAGAAATGTCTCGACATCAGATGGCTGGACATCGCCACTAGCGCTCCTGGTGACGAATTGTAGAACTTGGAAGTCCAATCGATTTGTATCTATTTATTCGAAATTACCGATTACAAAAATGATTTTCACGATCGGAGGGCATCTTTTCCTTATGTTTTCGTGGATGCTTTCATAAAATGTTACATTATTAATCAAAATCATTTCAGAATTTCGGCTTGAAAATGAATCGACAGCGATGCGAGATCTCGAAAAGATATCGCCATTGATCGAGATTTAACGAGACTGAATTATTTATCGAAACTGATTTATCGAAACTGAAAACAATGAAACACAAAACGATGAAAAAAAACATGAATATTTCCTATTTTAATTAGTTAAAGACATTCTTTCACCTATCCGATGCATTGACTAAATGGTTTTTATATAAATCACTGCTATTTTTTTCGTAATTAAAACGTAGGCATGATGACAATTGAGAAGTGTAAATGTTCCGTTTGATAGAAGGCGTTATGGTAAGTGTAAAGCAGTGCACTAATCACTCGCAATCTACCCTGACATGACCTGCGTCACGGCTTGCATTTATGGCGAGTGAAATAGTAAATGTAAAACGGCCATTACTACCATAGGTAACCATTTCAACTGGGATTAAAGATAGTATTTCATTGCACAGTAGTTTTTATCAAACTATTGACATAAAGAAAAGAAAAAAAGAACAAAAAGTCGTGAAGAAAATAATGAGTAAATATTGACATTTTGAACATCAGAGGTCTATGAACTCTACTTTAGTGCAAACAAAGCAGATATACCACACTTTAAGTCCTTTAAAGTATTTTTGTCTTGTTTTTTATTCTTTAAAGATTATGGAACTTTAATGCATCTTGCTTAGGGCTGAATTTTAATTAGTAAACTATCAAATTGACTAAACGCAGTTAATTTTGTTTCCTTTTTCATATTATGGAAGCATTGCTTTTCTGGAATTATCTAAAAAAAGTTTTTCCTATATATTTAAAAAGGTTACAAACTCCCACTAAAGGCTAAGCAGTTAAGCCCTTGCTTGAACTACATGGTCCACCTACATTATTTTATTTATAGTAATAACTAAGCAACTTAACTTATTGACTTAATTAAGGAATGGGCTTAACGCACAGAAGCTTAAAGAAAGTATGTTCAGCAATCTTCGCATGTTCATAATTTGAATTCTATGAAATATGCTGGACTTATTTACTCAAAGTGAGCAGAAAGAGAATTTGATTGGGTCTCATCTTAAGTTACTGAATTACATCATAAAAATAATTCCAAACTCTGTAACTATGTCAGTATGTAGGAGTTGGAAAGGAACATTTTATCAGAGACATAATTGTAGATTACACCAAGCATGAAATTATGTCCAATTAAATTAACGGTTTTACTGTCAGGAAGTACCCATGAGACCAATGAAGATTAATGGAATGGGTTTCACTCACCTGACCTCAAAATAGAACGATGACCCACGATTCGCAACATCCAAAATACATTAGACTAAATACTATGGGATTTCACTCAAAAACCGTAAAAGGTTTATTAAAAAAGCGTATTAGTAACAATATTACATCGCTGATTGGGTGTAGCATTATTGTGATTAAGAAGTACAAAGACTCAAAATATACTGAAATGAATCGGATTTTCTCAGAAAAACAGGAAATAACCCTTTTGACACACAGTTGCAGAGCTACTGTAATTTATATAATTTTTGAAAGATGTGAAATCATTAACAGTCGAGTCAAAAGCTAGAAATAATCGATGAGTTGTTGATTAAAATTTGTCACTTCAGCTAATTTAGGAGGAAGCCCTATTCAAAAGATACTTTAAAAATTACATGTTTTCTTCTAATGAACTGAGTTTGTTAAACAGAGAAGTTATTTGAAATTCCTTTAATTGTACAAAAGTAAGTCATCATACTTGATATCCTACAAATGATTAGAGCAGCTGAAAACCTTTTGTTTTTTTTTAATTCCAGTAGGTAGTTAACAGAGAATAACCATATCTGAACCATTCCAGAAATATATGGAAAATAATATCCTCCTCCTAGTGAAGTCCAGTATATTATCCATTTGTTGGTTGTAGACATTCTTAAAATGTACTCAACTTTCTCTCCAAATATCCACATTGTGTCCCATACTTACTCTGCAGTTCCTTCCTTTCCATAATTATAAGATAAATAATTCTACACCATCTTTGTGCTATATAAATATTTATTAAAAATATATGGTGAATTTTCGGAAAGAATCAACGTCTTTCCTTTGTCAAGCTGCCAAATTTAAAATTAACTAAGACAAGTAATCAAACAGGAAAACTCTAACTCTTTGTTACACTTTACAATATTAAAACATCAAATTCTATAATACTATGATACCTTAATAATGTAAACTGCTATCTCTACAGTATTTCAAGATTTAACACATTGTGACACAGTACAAGTCTTTAGCCAAATTTACTATACTTTTATGTACTTCTACACCTTCACTTCTATTCTAGTCACTTTCTTTCGTATTTTTATTAAGATCCTCTCAATCATCTTTCTGGACTTTGTATAATAAAGACATTAAGAAAGATTTCGTAAGTTGGAAGTATACGCTATACATAAAAACTACATTATTAATTCGCAAATAAAACTAATAAGACATGACAACAGCAACTGCATAACGAAGTCACATATCAAAGAAGAAATAAACTCAAGGAAACGCTTGGATAAGATCCAAAAGTGTGTACAGTTTCAATTTGCTTTACTGCGTGGTTTCATGTGTATTAATGAGGTTTAGGTTATAGATATGACTGAAAGCAGAGAATATACAAAAAATCCTCCTGTAAATGGTTAATGAAAGATCATCTTATCGTGTTATATTAAAGTTCCCTAAATTTACAGTTCTTGTCGATTTAATCATTGGTTGTAAATATCGAAGCAAGGAAAAACTAATACAATAATATTGTTTGATCATATCTTAAAGATATAGTCAGTAGGAAGGTGTCCTGGTAAGTAAATATAACTGGTTTGGTGTACTTTTAAGAGGTAGAATAAGTTTTTGTACATGACTCTATAAGTTAACAAAAATGTAAAATTTTAATCACAGAAGATTCTTATTCACTCGGCAAAGGACAATGTTGAGTTTTCATTGTTATGATTTTTTTATAATTGTTTTCTAATAGGAATATTATGAATACAGATACCAAACTTATCTTTGTAGATGAAAACACAATCAACACAAAATTTATTAAATTAAAATTTCCTAAATTTAAACTACTATTATTTACAATTTCGTATGTTTTTACAAAGCTTTCCATGACGTAAAGTTTTTGTAAAAGCTCAAAATTGCAAAGTAAAATGATTAAATATATGAATTTAATATTTCTTCTTTTCTTTTTTTTTTCCATGATGTAGCTGAAATGAAAAAAGGTATTGTCAAATTCTTTAAAGCATAACTGTAGAATAAGCGCTTTTGCTCAGAGTTCTATTAACTGTAGGTTGATAAGTTTGCAGCCTCTAAACAAATCCAATGATGCCTAATTAATTGCTTTGCCAAATTGTGCTTTTAATGCTTCTTTTTCAATAATTTTGTAGTAATGTGTTATTGATTTTGTTTGAGTTTCAGCACTAACAACCGTAATGTCTATTTAACTAATAGTTATGAAAATTCTTCGTTATATATATAAGTAATTACTGTTGTTGGCTTTTACTAATGCTTAAAGTATTATCTCATTATACTAATTATATAATTTAAAAATTAACCAGTATTCAATCTATGTGTTGTTTTATTTTTGGTACTAAAAGAAATTTTCAACAAAACTCAAAGGCAAGTAAGACTGTTCCAAATAAAGTAATCTTCCATCAAATTTGTAGAAAATTAAAAGTTTTTGATATTATTTCATACTGAATCTCTCAGATATGGGAAATAGTCGAGTTTCTGGAACCAGCAGATGATTTCTTAGCTCATGGAACTTTATAATAACTCCAGCATTCATATCTAAAAAATAGGTTTTTTTAAGTTTTGGGTTTTCTTTACCGGCAATAGTTTCTAGACTGTGTTCAACTTCGTATTATATTGACTCTACATCAACTCGGGAAAATAATCCCATAAGTTTCCATAGCAACATTACTTTGACAGGATGGTTCTGAAATGGGTTGGCCAAACTTGAAGGTCCGATGAAACGTAGCAAAATAACGACAAAAAGTCTACATGAACATGGGTGTGGAAATGTTTATTCAGATTAAAACGTACGTGTAACCACTATTAGATGAGGTATTCGAAGTGGTTCTCCACCACATGCCTCACACCTTCGTCTCGAGGATTGCAGGACACGCTCAAACATGCCAGGGGTGTTGTTGTTAGATATGTGAACTTTATGCAATGTGTCAAGCCATTCCAGGTAAGAAATGTGGCAGGTTATTTCAGTACAGTGGAACCCCGCTATTCGTACACAATCCGTTCCAGGAGGCAGTTCGAATGGCGATTTGTACGAATGGCGAATCATTTTTTCACATAAGATATAATGTAAATTAGATTAATCCGTTCCAGAACCCAGAGATGATTGCTTATTTAAACCTTTGTAATAATACTTTAAAATACATAAAAACTATGAAAACAATAAATATATAGGCCTCTCTTATTATGTCTTTCTTTTTCAGTATAGACGATATGGTTGATTTCGCCATGCCATACTGAGTTGCCAGGTCAGAGACACGAGTTCCACTTTCAAACTTCGCAACGAGTTCTTTTTTCAATTCAATTGTTGTTCTCACTGCTTTCCTTTTAGGCTTAGTTGAATCAATAATCTTTTTTGGACCCATGGCCGCACTATTTTCAATAAAAATAACAAAAAATAACAATAAAATAGCACAAAGTTTCACGAAGCTTGCGTGGATGATGCGTAGTGTACGGAAGCTAGCACGAGACTGAACTGAAGTGACCGCGTGGCGCGGCCAGTATCGAGGTCACGCTGTCCGAATCGCGAGCAAGCGTACGAATGGCGAGTTCAATTTTACTTGAAAAAGTTGGACGAATAACGAGTTGTACGAATAGCGAGGCGGACGAATGGCGGGGTTCCACTGTAGTTGCTATTCGAACTACGTTTAACAATGTAATTCTCACCATTTGATTTAATAGGAACAGCAAATATTAGGAAAGAAGTAAATTATGGCACTATGTAACAAATCTACACCGAAACCAAATTATAAAAATATTAAAAATGTTAAAGACTAAGGTATTCTTTCTAATAAGAATGAAGATACGGAAGTTTTTTACCACAGAACGCCGGAGCGTGTGAAAATGTTAAAGTGGCGAGAGAAACAGAAGTCTTGCAACTTGTCCTGTTGGACAGTCGATTGCTTGTTGCGGCTGAGGCGGGAGGTAGAAAGCCGGCTAGTCCAACTCTACAGGCGCTGAGGGGAATTGTATAAGATACTTAGTAGAAGATCCTACTAGCTAGTCCAACTAGTCCATTGACGACACGCCACTGCTGAGAATATTAGTTGTTCTCTGAAATAAACCACTTCAAAGTCTGGAAACAATACTTAGAAGGCGAATGAAGTAAATGTCTTAAGATATAACTTTACTACAGTTGCTAAAATCCGATTTAAGTAATGATCAACTTTTATTTTTTATTTTTTTTAATATCAGATCACGTAATTTGGTTCAAGAAAAAGAGAAATAAGTGTTTTAATTTTCAACTACTTTACTAAACACTTTCTAAAGGCAACATTTTATTTAAATATTACGTTGCTTCCACGTTAGTTTTAAAAACGAACGATTTCGAAAATTTATTTATTTTCAGAATTTTTGAAAGTTTTTTTGAAAATGGAACTGACTGAGTTTTATTTCGTTTCTTTTCTTTTTTGTTTTTTCCTTACTCTCTAATATTCATTTAGATTTTGAAAGAATGCTTTTTATTTTCATGGACGTTTGCTCAATGTTTGTACGATTCCTTATTTCCAAGGCAAATAGATCCTCTGAAGTGTCTCGTTGTAATTTGTCTGCTTTTATTAAGTTCAGTGACTCTGGCACAACAACATTCTTAGGGAAATGAATGACTTGACTAGTGATACTAATACGGATGGAATTACTAGAGCTTCTAAAAGAGGATTTAGTCTGGAATAACTGGGATTAATATTAAATACATGTTCTTACGAAAGGCAATAAGATTTCATTTACCTCCAACATAGAAGTTTAAGAAGTTTAGCGAAGTTCCTTCGAACTAAATCCAGCGTTGTTGTTTTTTTTGTCTTGGTACTTTGTAAGGAAATCCTATGGAAGTGAACTAGTTTCTAAACTGAACATGTGAACTTACTTGTAATGAATTCAATAAGAAGAAAAGATTATCAACATTTTTGAAGTATAAAAAATAACGAACAATATACAAACAAAAAAATTTGGGTTCACACATCTTGAGCCATCATCTCTGGTTTGCTTGATGGTAGGTTCAGAGTGCGTGATAAAGTAAAGGACACACCTCCGCATCCGGTAGCAGCATTTAACAAAAAAAAAATTACAGTGCCAAGCACGGCCTCAAATTCCTTGTCCCAGCCACTGCCAGGCTCAAAGGAATCTAAGAAAGGTATTGAAGAACCCCAGAAAACAAGTAATTCAAGAAAAAATAAAACTTAATGTGCATTGATAAACATAAGAAATAACCCCAAAAAATGCACAAACGAAAAAAATATGGGTTCACACACATCTGAGCCATCATCTTGTTGCGTGCTTATTGGTTAGGGTGCCACTCCCGGATGCAGAGGTGGCATCCTTACCTTTATCCCGCACTCATCATCAAGGAGTTATCAAGGGTAACCCGAAATGACGGCTCAGGGTGTCTGAACCCATATTTTTTCCATTTGTGCATTTTTTGTTATTTCTCATATTTATCAATGCACGTTAAAATTTATTCTTTTCTTGAATTTTTGAAGGAATCACATTCAAGGAATTTAAGGAATTACTGCCTTAAAACTCTACCTGCCTTCAGCAACTCTACAAGGACTAAACACTGTTAAAAAAAAAAATACTTTTCTGCCGTTTTAGACGTGTCGTTAAAGTAAGCAATTTGTATACCATCAGCTGATAACAAAGAGACTTCTTCCTTTGTCATCATACAGGACAAGGTCCAATTGGAAGCAGATTGCCGTCCATATGCAGTAGCAATCTACTACCAGTGTAACTGGTACCGAATTGCAGAACTTGTAGTCCAGCCGCAATTGTTGTCTGTTTCTTCGAAAATACTAACCTCAGAATTGATGTTCGCAAGCAGAGGTCATCTTTTTATTGTTTTCTTGGATGTTTTCATAAAAAAACTACATTATTAATGAAAATCATAACAGACTTCTGGCACGAAAATCTGAAGCGGCAGGCCGATTGAATTCTGAAAAAACATTCACTGGTCGAAATTTGGTTACTTTCTACGATATGTTAACAAGATCCCTTGATAACAGTCTCAAGTGAACCCATCCTCACTGTTGATGACTAAAATCATTTATGAACATATCCTCTGTAAATCATTCTAATATCTATCAATGGGATAAAGATATGGAACCCGCTCTAATCTGTTCTTAACATTAACTTGTTGTATTACTTCTTTATCTGCTATATTGACTTTGTCCTATTAACCTTCCAACGAAGTAAACATTCGGATATATGAAGGAATTAAGTTTACTCCCCCATTTGACCTGAGATCTTTGGCGTTATAATCCTTGCAGGACCGTAGCCTCCTTCACAACATTCCCTCACTGTTTCCTGTCTTTAGGTGCACATCTCCAACTTTTAACATTCATTGCCGTCAGATCGCTCTCATTTAACCATCTAGATCTGGGCCTTCCTCTTGTTCGTTTTCCTTCAATCCTGCGGTATAAGACCTTCTTGGTTACCTTTTTGTCATCACTCCATATTTAATTAATAAGTCATTCTTCATAAGAACGACAATAAAGATGCATTTGAAATTTCAGAAATAAGCCTTGGAAACCCTTTCCATCACATGTTGCCCAGACAAGCAGATTTTTATTTACTACATTCTAAATTCTTAAGGCTGAGTGGGTGTCAAATATTTGACGAACTGTAATGACAGTGTTGATATAGTGCTGATATTGAAAATAAATTATGTATTTCTGCGTGCTTTCAGTAGTTCTCTGATTGACCTGTAGTACAATTTACTGTATATTGCTGTGTATCGTCTAAATAATGCATGCATTGTTTACTGTTCATTAAGAAAAGTCAGTTCAATCGTCAATTTTATTCGAAGATAGATGATCACAATAAAAAAAATACATTAATTCAAAAAAAAAAAAGACAAAAAGCGTTCATCAAATTTAAATTTAAAAATTACTTCTTATTTCTTAGAAGATGGAACAGTTGCCACGAATAAAGGATTGAAAAAGCTAAAAATACAACAGAGAAACAAAAAACTATTATACGAGAGCAATCCATAAACCGAATAGAAAGAGAGGAGAAACGTAAATTGAGGCTTTCTTTTCTGGAAGTTTCCGGATTCCCACATATTCTTAAATCTCTTAAAAGAAATTTTAAAGCCTGAATACTAGTTTAAGAGATAGCTGTTCTAATTCATTTAAAGGTTGTTTTTTTTTTCTTTTTCTGTCTTCTTGTAGCTTCTGTAATTCCCTTTTGTTTTGTTTTTAAGCCTCATTATCATAATTTCCACAGGACGCTATACATTTGGTCTAAATTAAGTAATGTCGCTTTAAAAAAAAGCAACGGAGAAAAATGGCTTAGAACAAAATACTTTTAGAATGCAATTCTGAGCCGAAAAATTCATCTACGATGAAGGTAACCCAAAAACGTTGCTTCTTCTAAAGTTAACTCTTTTAAAAGAGGAAGATTTGTAGTAAGTTCTTAAAAGGAAATTCTAGGTAAGGAACTGCGGGACAAAGCTTATAGCGGTTTTCAATTCAAATACCCGTATTTCTTAAAAAATAAAAAAATACTAGCGTTCATATCCGTGAAGAACGTTCTTCTCTTAAACTGTTTCTTCATGATTTTCCGTGTCCCCCCCCCCTCAGATTACTGTTTCTTATTTTCAGTTTTGGCTTTTCGTTGATGAATTACAGTTATTTTTTATCTTTTCTTTCTTTTTTTTTTTAAATTTTTTTAACAACTTCTTTTTTTGTGATCTTCCCTAATTCGAAAGTCGACCTGAAAACTATATCTTATTTTATTATCAACTAGTCGGCTACCCGTCGCTGCGCTCCTTTTTATTTATTAAAAAAGCACACACCCACAAATTACATCAAGTAAACTAAAACTAAAATTTTTTAAAAGTTTTTTTTAATTTAATTTCTGATGTTTATCTTCTATCAATCCACGACTGCTTGTAGAACCAGCGTGTGAATCATATATCTATGTTTTCTTTTTATTTTTTATGATTAGAATGTAGTCCCCGTGGTCTAATGGCTAAGACGTCTAACTTCGGACCAGATGGTTGCATGTTCGATTAGTGAATTTGTAGAAATTATTTCTATTTTCACAAATTACAACAATTGCACCAGACAGAGAAATAAAAGCTTTTAGTAATATAGATATACTTTTCAGTGGTTTTTAAGTCACACATAGTGATTTTTCAGTATTCTATCTTATAGAAATGGTGCTTCTTTCTTTTTTGAATCTCTTTTCTTAATTACAACCACTACCCATGTGCAAATTGATTGGTATAGATATTTGAAGAAGAGATATGTTGAGATGGATGTTTGTTAATATAGATGTGAATGAAGATCGTAGCTTTTATACGAAATTCTTGGCTACGAATTGATTGTGAGTATTATTTCGAGTGAAGATAACCAAATTCTGATGACTTGTGACTCAAAGGCATAAAGTTGTGCGTGAGTGAAGACAACGTTCTCCAAATAGATGGCAATTTTATGTAGAGTCTGTCCTTGAGCTTTATTGATAAACATCGTGTAAGAAGGCCTGATCGGAAATTGCTTTCTTGTGAAAGTGAATAGAAGTAGATTATCGTTTGGTTTCATAGACATCCCATGGATGAAAGCAAAATCTCCTTTGTGAGTTCCTGTTATTAATTTCGGTTTCTATGAGATCATTATCGAATGAACGGCATTTAAGTTGAGTTCCGTTTCAGTGTCCAAACTTGGGATTGATTTTTTGCAACAAAATTATTGGAGATCCAATCTTCAATGACAAACGATGTTGAGGAATACCGCTGAGATTCAATGAGTTCAGATATTCAGGCAGATAGAGATGTTCGTGTTATGGATTATCAGAAGTATCAATTTTATTCTCACTTAAATACTCTCTAGTCTCATCTTGTATTTTTTAATTTATCACTCAATTGATGTTATCGACAATCTCGTTCTTTGGAAAGTTCTTAACTTTGACGTGATTCCAGGTATTTGAGTTACAAATAGTGTTTTTCAGTAATCTATCTCATAAAAAGGATGCTTCTTTCTTTCTTGAGTCTGTTTTCTGTACTCCAACATCTGCCGTGTAGACGCCCATATTTTTCAATATCACATAGAATTTGGTTAAGGAAGAATACTTAAAATATTGCAATATTTTGGCAATTATAGTTCTAATTGTCAGTTTCGAATTACAAATAAACTGACGTGTGGGAAATACATAAATAATATTGAGATTCAAAAAAAAGATTGAATATTCCTTATTGATGGGGGAAGGAGAAGGAGAGATAAGAAAAAAAGCAATATGAAAAGAGTTGTAGTCCCCATGGCAGAATGGATAAGACCTCTAACTTCAGATCAGAAGGTTACAGGTTCGATTCCTGTCGTGGATGTTTCATTGTAAACATTATTTCTATTTTCCATTCTCACAGAAAATTGCTACGGACCTACAGAGGGACAGAGAAATAAAAGATTTTAGCAATATAGATTGATACTTTTCAGTGGTTTCTGAGTTACAATAGTGTTTTTTCAGTATTCTAGCTAATAGAAGTACTGCTTCTTTCATTTTTGACTCTCATTTTTATTATAATTGTCACTTTTCAGTGACGTTTGAATTACAAATATTGATGGATTTTGAGCTGCAAATAGTGATTTTTTCGATATTCCACCTCAAACAAAGTGCTTCTTTCTTTCTTGACTGTATTTTTTACTCCAACATCTGCCGTGTACACGCACATATTTTTCAATATCACATAGAATTTGGTTAAATAGAAATATTTAAAAAATTGCCACGTTCCGGCAATTATAGTTCTAATTGTCAGTTTCGAATTACAAATAAACTGACGGATGGGAAATAAATAAACAATCTTGAGATTCAAAAAAAATATTGAATACATTCCTTATTGATGGAGGAAAGGAAAGGAGATATAAGTCAAAAAACCATATGAATAGAGTTGTAGTCCCTATGGCCTAATGGATAAGGCATCTGACTTCGGATCAGAAGGTTGCAGGTTCGATGCCTGTCGCGGATATTTCATTGTAAAAATTATTTCTATTTTCCATTCTCACAGAAAAATGCGCCGGACAGACAGACAGACAGAGAAATAAAAGATTTTAGTAATATAGATTGTCACTTTTCAGTGACGTATGAGTTAGAAATATTGATGGTTTTTTAATTACAAATAGTGGTTTTTTTCGGTATTCCACCTCAAAAAAAGTGTGCTTCTTTCTTTCTTGACTCTGTTTTCTTTACTCCAGCATCTGCCCTGTACACGCACATATTTTTCAATATTACATAGAATTTGACAGACAGACAGACAGAGAAATAAAAGATTTTAGTAATATAGATTCAAATATCACAAAATAAATAAATAAGTAACAGATATTTACGAAGATAGTTTTAACGAAAGAAACTATTTATTATTTATTTATTTATTTATTATCTGTGGAGTCAATTCTCGATGAACTTCCTGCTGTGTTTCCTGTTCTCCTTTTGTGCTCAGAGAAAAGTAATTGAAATTCGTCATCGGACTGACCCCAATAGCTAAGTGACGTCACTGAAAGCATTTCATCCAGATATGATGAAAAGTGTTATTGGAAAGAATTAGTTCTGTTCGAATTGCTGTGATGAATTTCAGCCATATTCGAAGCAGGCGTAGGTTTGATCGTAAAGTAATTACCTAAGCCTAATCTAAAACAGGAAATCGGGCTAAGGAGATTAGGAGAGGAATGGGAACTTGGGTTGTAATGCGAAACAGATAGCACTGTGATCCATGCTTGTCTCCATTAACAGTGTGACATTTCAAAAGAAAATGGTTTAAATATAACTCTACGTATAATGCTTTAAATATGGAGTTAGGGACGAATTTTGATGATGTCTTTTTCTATATAATCAGCAAGTCTTTCTCTGAAAGAAAAGTTGAGATTAAAATGAGTGAACTTATTCATTCTGTGAATTTATCGAATGTAATGTCGTACGATGCCGTGTAAGCCTTTGTAGGTTTTGACTACAGGTGCACTTCGATGTTACAGGAAGCAAAAATCCCTCTGCTGTACAAAAAACTAACGAAAACTGCATACAGGTACTCCTCACTTTACGACCTATCTGTTTAACGACCACTCGCACTTACGACCAATCGAGTTTCGACCTGCAATTCGGGGAAATCCCCTTTCTAAGTCGACTGTTACATCCAGGAACAAATGATAATACGTACATATGTCTTTTTATGAATAAATGTGAAATTTGTTGCATAATTTTTATAATTTTACAACGATCCTACATTCCCGGCCCAAGCTCCTCGCTGATCGACCAATTCGCTTAACGACGTAGTCGTCGGAACGGAACTCGGTCGTAAAAATGGAAAGCAAAGTAATGGTGGAATAACCTTTCAACAGTTTCTAACAAGTGATTAGCAATTCACATAATGTTTCAGTTTCACAGCTAACAAAAAATAATACGGTTATTACAAACCTATCTTATCAATGGTGAACTATCTTCTTAACAATGACGTTTAGATTTGTTTTTCGTTTTTTAATAACCTTTGTATAAGTGTAAAACAGAAAAAAGGAAGTGTTTGTTTCATCATGGCACTTATCTATAATCGCTATCTGTAGCCAATAAATAACTATATATTGTTATTTAAGGCGCTTCACACACATATCAGTCTAAATCTATTTAATGTCTTTTTTAACATCCTAGTTGTTTCTAATTCCTGCTATAATTCTCTTAATTTTTTTTCCCAAAACCAAAATTTCATAAAATTTGAAGCTTAAAATTTCTTTCAAAATAATTAAGAAAAAAATTCTCTAATATTTCTTTATTGAATTCCAAGTTCGTTGCAATTAAATAAATAAAATTTTTTGTATTAAAATACTAAAATAATAGCCTACGATGAATAAGTTAACTCTTCTAAACCCACAGTTCTCAATTATATTAACACAACTTTATTTTTATTATTAATTGATGTCTAAGAGTTAAATATTAATAAATATTGAAGTTAATTTGTATATTTTTAAAATATACGAACTATAGAGAATCAATTCTTTCTATAAATTATCGATAAATGTAAGATGCATTTTTTTTTTTAATTTTCACTTCTTATTTTCACTTCTCATGAGAATTTTCATTCTCATTTAATTCTTAGAGTTAAATAAAGGTTTTTTTGAACGAAAAAAAAACAAACTTAAAACACTTTGTATCCTAGTAAGCTGAGATTTTAAGGTAGGTGTCGTTTGTATCAAGAAAGTTCTCCATTGATTTTGATACTTATTATCAAACCAATAGGTAAAAAAAGCCAGGGCAAATAAAAACTGTTAAAAACATGAGAACCACCATAATTCAAAACCTGTTTATCCAAGGAAGCTTAAATTTTAAAGGTAACATTTATGATTTTGTAAGGCACACATCCGACCAACAAAGCTTTTGTCAATAGTTTGGCCACATGCGAACTTGTTGAAAACCATTAAATTGAAATTTTTGCGGATGGTCTTGTTATTTAAGATCTCTTTTAATTTTGGTAAAAATCGGACCCATTAGTCAAAGAGCTGAGGGTCAAAACACAATTAAACAAATAACCATTATTTGTTTTTGTTTTATTTTCATTTTTTCCAACTTTTATGCTCTTTTACCATGCGTTATTCGAAAGTTCGCTGGATAACTATATCTTGTTTTTCACTCCACTTCGCCATGTAAAAGAAAATGTTTTCATTAATAATTTTTCGATATTACAAAAGAAGTTGGGAGGTTGTGGGAGTAATGTGACTACTGCCTATTCACAAATTGTCATTTTGGCAATTTTAAGTCTAATTTTTACGCATTTAATTACCATGTTTCTCAACTCTATACAAATTCGTGTACATTCCAGCGAATTTATGCTAACACGAATCTGAGAGTGGATTTCTGCTAAAACCTTATTGCTCAAAAAAGAGGAAAACATAAAAACATATGAATGAAAGAATGTCTTCCCTCTAAAAATAGCTGAGGTATAATATATACTTTCAGAGCAAGCACGCATCAAGGTAAAGAAACAAATGCATTGAAAATTAAAAACTTTAAAATAATTTATTACTAGAGTCCATAACCTTTATGAAAGGAAAAATTAACTTTACAATAATTTATTATATAAGAACAATAACATTTGTTATCATATATTAACTCAATTCATATGTAACTAATCCCTAATGGTACCATCTATAAAACCTTCTATGTATCAGTTTACATGTAAATATCAAAATATGAAATACTCAATAATTACAAATTATTAATGAACTTTAACCTTGATGATTATTCTTAATCTTAGAATAATAATATGTAGTACAAAAACATAGTATTATATATCTCATCTTCAAATGTCACTTTTGACATTAATACTACACCTTAAATTCAAAATATTAAACTAATGACTTCCTATGTAAATATTAACAAGCAACCTACAAGGATACTTAATTTCAGAATATAATGGTATTTACATCTAAGTCATATCTGTCATTAATGTACTATTTCATTCATAGAAGAAACTAAAGTTAGATCACAATGGTTTTTCCCCTACGTGGAAAAATTAATCTTTGCTCCTTTAATAATGTTACTTGTATAGTTTGGGCTTGTTATAAATCAGCAATCCCTTGGATAATCGATTCATAAAATAAAGGAAACTGTACTTACATATCTTGACTCTCGATGATAACTCGTCTCGAAAGCACTATACAACTAATTAATACTTTACTATCAACTATCAGTTGATATTTATAATTAACACTAGATGACTAAACAAGCCATAATTAGTTTCACTAATTCACACACAAAATTTCCTAATCACTTGTATGAAATCAGTTTGGATCCATTTGATCCACTGGCACTAATTTCTCTTCTGTTTCAAAAACCTAAGCCTATTTAAACGTTCGATCTTCGGAATTCTTCGCATGGGAATTTCCGTCGAATTCTTCCTTTATTCGATCCTCTCAGCAACCGGAAAATAAATACTTTCATTCGTCATGACTATGTCTTCTTATCCTGGATTTCTCAATTATTTATTACGGTTCTGTTCGGGTTTAAATCTACGCTTTCCGTGGATGACGTCAGTTGTTCATTTGTCTAGGAGGGCCTCAGAAGAATAATAAATATTTCTTATTTACTTGCGTCAACTGCAAACTTATTCTTCGGTACTTTTAGTTTTTGGCAGCGACATTCCTTCTTCAAAATTCCCGCTCTCCTTTATCTGTCAACGTGGAGACATACCAGGCATATTTATCTCCGTTCAAATCGAACGATCTGCTACAGGCTTTTTCATAACGCCATCTTGTCCGTTGTCATACCGCACACATTAATCCCGCAGAAACTAGTAAATACTTTCTAACTAAAAATTTTCTTTTCAAGCACGGTAATCACAATATATATCATCACAAAAATTAAACTTCAACTAATTAAATATAAATATTAATATAACTTATATTTAATTTAATATATACATCAGCAATTTCCACTGTATTATGCGATCTCACGTCTCTCTGATAAGAGAATGAACTGCTTCGGAGAATTAACGAAGTAATTTCCATTTCTACTTAGAATTGCTACGAATATTTCAAGCCCCAATGAATTTTAAATGAGTTCGTCGTAATAACAGCAGAGTCTATTGATTTCTGGTGAATCACTTTTATGGTTCATAGTCAAATGACTGCAAAAGTGTTACTTGTTCTGTTACACACGCGGGAATTCTCGGAAGTCCAGTGGGAATTTTAATGAGATTTGATTCGGTGATGGATCCAGTACCATTGGATGTCGGAAATGGAAGTTAACAGACATCCTCATTTTCAACTAGCAAACCTACAGAATTTAAGACCAGAGTAAATCGGGAGAAGCCATAAGTTTCAGAAGCTGGTGTAATTAAAGTGGATTTTTCTTTCTTTAGTGTTCTTGCATTTCTTGAATATTGTTCAAATTTAGATGTTGTTAGTGTGTCGAAAATCACGAAAATTGAAGAACATTATAACATATGGCATTAAAACGTATTACACAAAGATAAAAATCTCGTACAGAAAAGTCCCAGATACTTTGACAGTTTTTGACCGAAGTCTCACTCTACTTGAACATTTGAACATCTTTTTTCTCTGTTTGTCCCTTTCTCTGTTTGTATCCGCATCACGTCAAAACGGCTGAACGGACTTCCATTCCATCCGACTCCTCAAAAAATAACCTGCGAATTTCCTCTGGCACAGCTAGTTGGATTTCTTTAAAATTTGGTAAGCTTTTTATTTGTCGTTCAATATGACACGATTATTTTGATATCTACCATCCCTCTACAAGTTTACAAAATTGATGACTCAGATGTGAATGCTCAGTTCCTACTACGTATATCTTGCTGATGATAGAATATAATAGATGCTGAAATTGTCCAGGCCTTTGAACTTTTGTAATATATTTAATTGTTTCAATTATGTGTGTTGTCATTACCTTTAATTATATTTTATTTAAAATTAGTATAAAATCAAATTTCAAACGCTGTGTAATACAGAGAATATACTATAGTAATTAAATGGCCGCGCGGTTGGCGTTGTCGCTACGACACTGGCCTCTCACCTCTGAGTCCCGGGTTCGGTTCTCATGTGGGTTTCGTTGATGGTGACGATCCGCGCTGGGCAGGTTTTCCCGGGGTTCTCCCGTTTTCCCTGAATTTCTCACACCATCCTTTCTCAGTCTTTCTCTCCGTCTGTCCTTCTTTCCGTGGGATAGTACAAAAGACCTTTCAGGTCGATGTGCTCGGCAGTCATGCCACCCACTTTCAATTAATCTAATCTAATAGTAATTAAGTAATTCTTAATCTAAATTAACTTAATTTTGCAAGTTAATTTTTCGTTATAAAATAGAAATGAAAATGTTAAAATGAAACATGTTGATTTCCAAATATTCTATTGGCGGATGTCCAACATTTATAACCCCCCCCCTCCCCTTTCCACTCCAAAAGGAAACCTCATTTCGTTTAACTGCACTTCAGCAACTTTTCAACTCAAGTACTTGTTTTATCACCTAAAATGTTCAAAAAATGAAGACGACAACTTTTATTGATAGCATTCAAAAATTAAGTTAGTTTTCATTTGAACGATTTAATTGTAATTGGCTATTTTAAGACAAATCAACTAATTATTTCAAAAATGTGTTTATATATTTTATGTGAAAATATACTTAAAATAACACAGTTCTGTTTATTAAATTCGAAAATATCATACTGGACATAAATATAGAATACTAAAGAAAAATATAAGAATATTAAATGGAATATAAAAAAAATAAGTTGAATTACGAAATCATTGGTCAATATCTGAGAAAACTTATTTAAGAAATTTTAATTCACTTGTAACCTTATTAGGGATTAGAAAAGAAAAAGAAAATACTTAAGTGTTTTTTTTTTTAGCTATCCTGTAGTTAAGAAGCTGTTAGAGTCTCCATCTGTGTGTGTGTATGTAACAACCTCCAAGCTCCAACCGCGACTTGGAGCCCTATGAGTCTGGGAACGAATATGATACCTCGACCCAATGGGACTCGCTCCAAAGGTGCAAAATTGAAGGAGAGTGTTTGCTATGTAGTAATGAACTCCATGGTGACATCGCTTCACATTGTACTTGAATTACAGCGACTTGATAGTTTGAGTAAATGAGTTTTACGGCCAAATTACAGTAGTGGCCAAATTATAGATCGCTTGGATTTGTTACAAAACTCTGAATTTATATGTAGTCTTTGTATCTCAAATTGCAATCACTGGAGAATAGTACTTCTTAATCATCAGCTAGAGTAACCTTTTGGTTAATAGATTAAATTGAACTTACTAACAAACAACATTTGAGAAACAACAAAGGAAGGGAAATTGGATAAAATAAGGAAAACGAAATTAAATACCTCGGATATTTACACTTCAAAACACAGAAGGAAGCTCAGACAAATGAATAAATAGGTGTTAATTATGGTAAACATTTATAAATGCTACCTAACAAGCCTTCTTTTAACAATATTTTCTTTTGATAAGCTACGCCTTGAATATTATTATAAATCTATCATGCGGCTTTTTTTCGTAGTTATTAAAAATGTTCCAGTACTTAATTTATTATTCATTTTTATTTTTTTTTCTAAAAGAATTAAATTGTTTCCATTTTTTTTTCTTATTATCAAATAGTAGAAACTTTGGTTTTTGATGTTAGAATTTGATATTTTTAACTTTTCTTCAGTTTTTTTGTTTACAATTCTTCTTTAAAAGAGTGGTTTGATAATTTCTTCTGCAATTACTTAAGACTCCCTAAGTTCAGATCTATAATCTTTGTTCACAATCTTTGTCCACATCCTTTGTCCACAATCTTTGTCTACATTCAACTGAAAGAAGACAACGTAAATTAAAACTTTGATTTTTGTTCAAAATGAAATTGTTGTAGATAGTTTGTTGTTTTTGTGATATGGCTTGACTTGTGTAAATATTATTGGAAATCCACCAAGATAACAATAGAGTTCATCAACTTCTAAAAGTTGATGAAAACGTAAACAACAAAGGATTGCTTTAAAAGATTAACACTATCTACTTGTAAATGAATTGTAATAGATTACAATCGTAACCTTTAGTTCTTTTCGTTCGAGATTTGTAAGACTTTTTTTTTCTTTTTTTTTTTCATTTATATATGTGAACACATTAAAATTTTTTTGGATTGCTTTTTTTTATTGTTATTGGAATAATAATAATTTTATCAAATTAAAAAAAAAAAAAAAAAGCAAACGGTCAGGACTTGTCCCCTCCCCCCCAATGAATTTTTTACATTTAGCCAACCTCTCCCTACCCTCTGAAGTGTGGAGTCTTTCATGAATGGTCTAAAAGTTAAAAAGAAATGAAATTTGTAAGGTTTTAAAGTCTGTTTTCTTTAAAATGTTATCTGAATTATTAAAAAAGTTGTGTGTCTGCGTATGTCCACCAACAATTGAATTTCGCAACAATTCGCTTAAAAGTTGTCTTTATCTTTAGAATTTTATACATTGTATTTATGTTCTACAGCAAATATACTTGTGAAAACAGAATGGTTATTCCTTAGTCCCTGCTTGAAAGAAAGAAGTAAAACATCCAGTATTCTTTAGAATATAATAACAGTTGTTATATGTGAACACTTTATATATATATAATTCTGTGGCTAAGAGAAAAAAAAAAAACAAAAAAAAAAAAACGCTAGAATATATCTTATTATCTCTTAGCCACAGAATTTATCAGAGATCTGAAGGCAGCTTTTTGGGAACTTGTATAAAGTTACAAAACTTTAAGCATCTCAGGCACATAACTTCATTGTCTCGGAGGCTTAAAATTCTCAAAAAAAAATGAAGTTTTAAAACATTGACGATAATGTATACAGGGTGATTCATAAAGTGCTGGAAGAATAGGAAATTATTTATCCCCCTCCCCAGGGCTTCTTGTGTTTGAAATAAACCCAATGGAGCCAATACTCCATTTAACTTAGCCTATTCTAATCTCGCTTCCCTTTCCTTGCTCTTCCCGGTTGTGAAGGGTGATAACAAGACCATTTTTTTTCATCGGGACAGAAAAAGGCTAAAATGGGGACCCCATCATCCGACTCAGAATCGCACGTTCGATCCGGAATTCCATGCCCTATTTTACTTTTTTTTTACACCGAATTAATCACAGAAAGATTTTTTTTTAATAGTATTATGTTCATTTTGGTAACTTCGTCTTTCGTAATAGCTTTTTAAAAGAACTGGAACTTCCTCTATAGGCCTATAAAGAACGAATATCGAAATATTTTTCTAAGTCAAATTCGGTGTAAAAAAAAACAAAATAGGGCATGGAATTCCGGATGTAATTTCTAAATTTGAGACTCTTATGGCGGAGTGCACCAAACTTCATTTAACGTTGATGACTGCAGTTTGGATGGAGCTAAAATTAGTGGGGGTGCTGCTCCAGAAAAATTTTAACCTTTTTTTTAAAATTGTGTGAAAGGAAACAAACATGTATAAAAAGAAATTTATCAAGTTTCTGAATGAATTTTCTTTTTATACATGTTTGTTTCCTTTCATATAATTTTAAAACAAAGGCTAAACTTTTTCTTGGGCATCACCCCCCACTAATTTTAGCTCCGTCCACAATGCAGCCATCAAAGTTAATTGAAGTTTGGTGCACTCGGCCATTAGTTGTTTAATATGATTCAATAGAATCTTAAACTTTCATTGTGAGAGCAATAAAATAATACACCAATTACTGACGAGAATAGATTGTCGCTTAATATCCATACCAAATTTCATCGAAATCTATTGATTCGTAATAGATAAACAAGCAATTCTGATAACACAGTTAATTATTCGTTTTAAACAGGGATTTTTTTTTTGTCTAATTTCAATGGTCTTAATTGAAGTAATAACAGCAATCTTAATGAATGCTTGCTTCGATTTAGTTTTTTGATATGAATAAATTCTAGAAGTGAATATCAATGGGTGATCTCCAAAGAGCGTGAAACAGCTGTCCTAAGATAAACACGTGGTCTCACCCATTGATGAACATTTCTATGCTCTTTTTAATGTTTTAATGCGCTACAGAAATTCATTGAGTCCGGCGTAATGCTGGCACGTGAAATTTTTAAACTTATTTTTATTGTGAATTTTTTTGTTGTTTATTTTGTTTTGGAGGCACTGTTTTATTCCCACGATTGGTCCAAAAATGAATATTAATTACTTTAGAAAACTCAAAATAATGTAATGTTTTTTTACCATTGCATAATTTTTCCATTCAGTTTAGGTTTTTATTGTTTCCGTTACTGGTTAATCATAGTTGCAGTGAACTAAAAACTAAACCTGTGAATCCATTTTTATCCACCTATTAATAATGTAATCGGCTTTGGATTCGATTGCTTAGATCTTTCATTGTTTTTTTTGGTGTTTGTTTTTATTTCCAACAATTTCCATACTACTATACATGTGGCAAAGCTCTCTTTGATAGACACTTGTATTGATAAGACCGTTTATTGCAGTTATGATACTGCAAAGACAGAAATGAAAATTAGTTATTACAAAAATGATATAAACTTTGATTTTTTTCGTAAGAAGATTGTTTCTTGTAAAGAAACAAAAATAATTTTGTCCAAACAAAAGTTGATAAAATAGTTAAAGATAAAACTTTACAATACCAACGTAATATACAAAAGTCATATGTTATCAAATGCCAGAAACGTAAGCTGAAAACGTCAAGCATCAAGATTATCCATTTCAATTTTGAGTTTTTTTTTTTTTTTTAATGATAGAAAGCATACGTTTTGAATTCAGAAAAAAATTATACCATCTAGTAGTGTTTTTCTCTTGCTGAATTTAAAGTTGTAATGATAAATAGCGAATTGTAATGAGATCTTCGTAATTGTTTCTCTGTTATCAAGATAGGTTTGCCTCAGATATTAATTGATTAAATACAATTTAGATGATGTGTTTTTATATTATTTGAATTCCATTACATTTTACATAAAAGGAAAAAAAAAACTTTAGCTGACTAATTCTTAATAAGTTTTAAAAGTATCTTTACAATGTGTACAATTGTGATTCAGAAATATATAAAAAACGTACATGAAACTGTATACTGTTATGTATATATTTGTTTATATTTCTGAATCACTGATTGACATATGTATAAGTTTTCCTTATAGGAAAACTGTCCCCACTGTATTTATTTCTCAGTATTTAGTAATGTATTCCCAACTCTTCCATGGAATTCCCACATAATGAGTTATTTAAATCTACTCAGTACAGTTGTACTTTAGCTCTTTACTTTTGCTTTGTCAACCTAATACGTTTTTTCTTCCATTGAAAAGTGACTCACTTTGTGTTTCTTATTTTGACAGATGAAGCTTACAATAAACTTGCTGTGGAAACACTGGAGGAGTTGGACTGGTGCCTGGACCAACTGGAGACAATCCAAACCCACCGTTCGGTCAGCGACATGGCTTCTTCCAAGGTAGGAACCTCTTTCTCTTGCTTCATTCATGTTGGACTCCTCCTTCAATTCAGGATCCTTTATATGTTTGTGAAAACGTCCAACATTTAAAAAGTGTGGGAATTTTTTTTTTTTTTTTTTTTTTACAAAACTTTATAAAAGAATGCTTCGAAGAAAACTTCAGTCTACATTACAATATAACAACAAAGTAATCACTATAAACTTCACTGGTAAATCTAACTTATTAGGAACTAGCTCTATCCGGCATGCGTTGCAATGCCACTCAAAGAAAGAAAGTGTTTGTGTTTTAATTCTGAAGTGCTTTTGGATACACAATATTTGAAGAATGGATTTTCCAACTTTAGTCCACACACTTAGCCTACAAACGCACTTGCTGTGATGTTGCTTAGCCGGTGGCTAAAACCGCAAGAATCTACCCTTTTAAAGCCCTCCTCAAGCAATCTAATAATCGTTTCCATTGTGACGATCCCCTTGTTGTCGCACAGAGGAATAGGTTTCGTTGCAATGATAAAAGACCCGAGGGTTCTCTTAATGAACTTCTCCCCCTGTTTTACGACATCGATGCCAAACGCAAGCAAGTGCGTTGCTAGGCTTATAGTGATTGTCTCTGTGCTTTGTTGATGGTCATTGCAAATGCGAGTCGCACCGGAAACTGCAAACGTTGAAACCGGAAATACACTCATTTGTTGAAACGACTCGCGCACCAGATATTGTAAAATGGTTCTACTAATTCAGAAACCTTCGCGCACAAGTCACCAAAGTTCCATCGCAATCTGATGAATGGTATAGGAACGCATACGGGACAAACATACAAAGAAACATTAATTTTTATACATTAAGATTTTCGTCCTTAAAGAGTGATCTTCCTCTGACTGTACAGCAGTACTTGGAAAATAGGTACAATATTTTGAATGAATAATCTCTTTTTCACAATATCCTAAAATGCTGTGCAAGAACTACCACTTTAGTTTAGTAGAGTTCAGAATATTATTTTTATGTATTATCTAAGTTGTATAGTTCATCGACAGTGTTAGTAGAGTAAAAAAAATCGTTGACGGTCTCTTAACAGTTGTGGATGTCCTTTTGCAGTGTATTGTTAGGTTTTTGTTGCTGTTCCATTGGATTTCCCTCCCGAACGATTGCAAATGTTTGTCGACAAATTGCCTAAACGAACTTCTTAAACTTCTACATAATTAAAAAGGATTTTTTTTTTCAAAATGTTTTCATCAAGTTGGATCTAAAGCAATTGATGAAGCCTAAAACATAATCTTAAAATTGAATTAACACATCTTTAAACATGATTGTAAGATAACGTCTGTGTACCTATTTGTGCATATTTACTCAATATAACTTATAAAAAAAATCTCGTTACTGAATGAATAGAACAACTATTTATTACAATTCACAGTAAGTATTACCTTAAGCGTAAGTAATTCCAGAAAATTCCAAAATTAGAAAGCTTTTCTTTGTTAAAATTGGTGAAAATTTCAATGCAGAAAAATTAATAATACAGATGACGAGCTAAAATACATAGAACAAGTCACTTAGCAAATAGAGCTATAAATTTTCATTCAGTGAAAGATGTTCATTAACAAATCGGATTTTTCTTGTATTTGCAAGTTTCAACAGTGTGAAGAAGTCATCAGATCTATGTAAATCTATATAAAGGCAGAAATAAGTAACACGTAGTTGAAAGGATCTACACTAATAATGTATAATATTGGTTAAAAGCAAAAAAAAAAAAAAAAATTCAGTTTGCGTGAATAATTATTTACTTGATTAATATTTACGAATTTATTGAAGAATCGGTTATGTTGTATTTTTTTTAAAGACCTACTTTCAACACTAATATCCATATACTAACAATTATTTGTCCGTTTATTACAGAGTAATGTCACTGCATATTTTATATTTTTATTATTTACATGGGAAATAAATAATAAAGCAATTGGTCCTATCTACTGTATCAAAACAAAACCCAGATTGATAGATTTATCCGCTAGGATCGCTGCAGTTAGTAACCTCACTGTTATTCTCTTTTCTTCGGTTTTTCTGTTATTACAGTAAAACCTCGATATAACGCTCCCGCTTATAGCACTATCCCGTTCTTTACGCTCCTTTTATACGGTCCCTGGAATTTTCTATATATCTCTGTATACGTTTATCCTCTTATAACGCTTGAAATCCTACTTGTAGCGCTTTTTTATATCGGAAATTTTATATGGAAAAGAAATGTAACACTGTAAAGATTCTTTTTTTTTTCCTTGTTAGGAGGGAATCTTTGAACTCTGTGAAGTTGCGGGTTTGTGATACAGTTCTGCAAAATGTCGAAGCGGAAATCCCTTTCTATAAGTGAAAAAATTGCAAATTCTCCGTAAGTACGACGAGAATTCTACAGAAGTCAGAAGGATTTCGCAGAATCTCTAGGAATTCCTTCGTCCAGCCTCGAACAATAATGAAAAACAGGGATGCAATTACCGATGCAGCGAAGGGTTGTTGCAAACGTAAAAAAGTAAAGTGTGCACTAAATCTGCTCCGAAAATATATTAGTATTGCTCCTAGTGGTGTATCAATTTACGTTAATAGTTACCTGAACCGCATTGAAAATGTCATAATTCATAACAGTAGCACACACACACGGCAAACCACAATCAAAGATCTTTTTTAATAGGAAATAAACTCATATTTGCAGTATATCTATTGCAGAATTATATATGTTTCCTGTAAAATGGTGTCCAAATCTATCCCCATCTCATAAATCATTTCCCGTCTACAGCGCTATCCCGTTTATTACGCTTGTAGTTCATGGTCCCTTGATGAGCGTAATAACGGAGTTTTACTGTATATTAATTTATATTTTACTTGACTTTCTTTAATTTAAAAACTTAAAAATTAATAAAAAGTAATAAAAAATAAAAACAGGAAAACAAAATTATAGAAAGTGGGTTAAATTATTTTTTTTCCGTAAATTAAAATCTCATTGGGTAAAAATTAATTAGATTTTGGTAATCCCAGGGATCATCGTCCTGGAATCTTTTTTCATTTCTACAAAGTCGTCATGATGATAATTTATTGCTGCGGTGACAAATTGGATATTGAGAATCCATAAAAGAAAAGAGAAAAAATATGAGTAATTTTTCACTAAGAAAGAGAAGCCATTTTTCAAATAAGTCTTATTTTTTTTTCTGACAATGAATTCGAGGCTGGCAAAGAGTTCATCTTTCTCTTCAGCCACCAAAACAAATTCATCTTTTCAGTGAAATCCGGAAGAAGAAAAATCCATTTTTCAGAAGCATTAATTAGCGCATTATGGTTTGACACTTAAATTCCGTCAAACTATTATGATTTTTTCCTTCTTACTAATTATCTAAAAGCTCGAATAAATTAATGAGCTCTAATTATAGTTACTTGGTAATTATCAGCAGAAAATAAGTAATATTAAAGTATTAGATATGATTAAGTCTTTTACTATAGTGAGGAAATTATAATTTTTTTTAAGTTCAGCCAATGAGAATTATCGCCTTTTGAAACTATTCTAAAAGTTTTATTAAACAAATATACCCAGTACCAAAAAATTAGTTACATTTTAATAGATGCAGCACCGTACGAAACATCAAAGAAAAATTAAAAATTATTAGATAAAAAATCGCAATGTATTACAGTGAAACTTGGATAATTCGAACTTGTTTAATTCGAAATTCTGGAGAATTCGAATTTTTTGCTCGGTCCCTAGAATTCTGCATTAAAATAATGTTAAAAAATCGTGGATAATTCGAATTTTATTTTGGATAATTCGAATTTTACTTACGATTGTCATTAAAATATATATTACGGTAAAAATTGTTCCTGAGACTTTTCTCAGCTAACATACATTATTTATTTTAACGGACTTTCTAAGGAAAACAAAAGCGAGAGTTGGAATGTATTTTTGTATCAATTGATAGGTTGGAATCATATGCTATGACTCAAAGATTGCATTCAATGAAGCAATTAAAAATATCTGCCTTTTTTTAGTGATGAATAATTAAGCTAGCAAAAAAGGTTTGATTTAATGAAAAAAAAAAAGTAGCAGTATTCTTAGATAAAGTTTATGTGTATCTTTGATCGTGGAGTTAATTTCAAGAAAATATTCTAATAAACATTGAAAGTGAGTGAAATAAGTACAAAGAGATATTGATGCTTTTAAACGCTCATATTATATAAAGAGTTCTTAAGTTTTTATTTATCTCGTCTGTTTGAGAGAATACAAGTAATTCGAATTTTTGGATATTTCGAACTTTTCCTCTTGTCCCTTCAACTTCGGATTACCCAAGTTAAACTGTATTAGATAAAGTCCCTAAGTATTGGATGTAAGAATGAATAAAAAAGTGAAAAACTTTCTGTAATGATGAAATTCAAGCGACCTGCATACAATTGGCAATCTATGAAACGCTTGCGTTATTAAAAGTGACACTACTATTGATTGGCGTGTAAAACTCATTTATTCAAACCGTTGTAGTTCAATGGTCAAATAGAATTTTGTCACAGCCTTTTAGATGCACCGTTGGCATACAAAAGAAGCTTGCGGGAGATTTGTTGCCGTCGAAATATTCTCGCAGAAACCGGAAGTGGCCATATTCGATCGAAGATGCCACATTCGTTCTCACTATAGTGAATTCAGTATAGATAGATCCCCAGTTTTGTTTTATTACCACTATTTTCCTGACTGGATCAGTTGGAATTGGTCTGGACCGGAAATCTTATTTTCCTCAAACCTCCAGGCCATGCAGAGTCCATGGCTCACAGGACTCCGACTTCCAGTTTGGGCTATGAAGAGTATTAGATACAAACACAAAGACACGGGAATTCCACCTTCTTCCTTTCCCAAGTACGTGGTCGCTACAACTTTGATTTGAAATCCCATTGTTAATTTAATTGCAGAAAAGTAGTTCATTTTTGTTTTTGAAATATTAGATACTTAAATTAAGTACGATACCTGATATCGAAACATTTCGTTTTTACTCATTTTCTTGATTTTCCAGTCAAGCGTTTTAGTCTTTACATAAAGTTCCTTTCTCCGTAGCATCATAGTGTTAAATCCAATACCTATTATTACAACATAGGCTCTACAGGACTGAACACTTTAAATCGTAGTTAACGTTAAGCGAAATGAGATTTTCTTATCATTAAATTTCAGTTCTTTTCTTTTTTCTTTATGATACAACCGGAAGGAGCTGTCTTTTACTTCCGCGTAGTTGATTTGTATCTATTTTTAAGACGTTTCATCGAAAGTCAAAGACGTAACAAAGACTGTTTGTTGGATGGGAGGTCCTTTCTCTGCTTTTCATCGGGATTTTTTTTCCTGTGAATTGTTTTTCCATCGGTTTAAAATTAGTTGATGGCAATATCCTGCCCAGACTGAACTACGCTTGTCTTTGTTTTCGTTAGATTTGTCGATAAGAATCGCTTCGGTTTTTAAAAAACAAAAAACGGGAGGGGGAAAAGGATGAAGAGGATAGAAGAAATTAGATAGAAAAACAAAGAAGATTGAGTTAAAGTTAAAATCAATGACCTCGGTACTCTTTTCTTCGTGAACTCTCCGGAGCTGCTCAACTTCAACGAAAAAGTAAAGTTGCTGTTTCCAGTCAGAGTTTGTGACCAATTTGATCAACAAACGCATTACAATTAATATCTAAAAAAGAAAAAGAGAATCAGCAATGGAAGATGCTTTATATATGGTTTTAAAGTCGCCTTAAAATTAAAATCTGTAGAGTAAACGCACGTTTTATAATCATGCAGCCTTAAACAAGATAAAATTAAAGGAAAACAAGATAGGGATAGTGATTAGTAAACCAATCACAGTGCAACGGCTTCTGAGTCACCTTTACTGTAGAATAGACTGCGCCGGGGTAGTCTAGAAAATGCTCGCGCGAGTCTCTTTGCGACCCCATACTATCTTACCCACCCCTATTTATGTGGAATAATCGTCATTCTTAACTCAAACCTTGTTAATACACTGAATTCCTAATAATGATTTAAAAAACAAACAAACTTAAAGTTGAGAAACTGTGAAAAGATTTAAAAAGGGGAGAAAAAATTGTAGAATAAGAATGACCCATGAGGGGATCGAACCCACGACCTTCGTGTTATTAGCACCACGCTCTAACCAACTGAGCTAACAGGCCACCTACAACATTCAAGAAATCCTATAAAGTCGCGTCCTAAGTATCTACTTTAAACAATGTGATACTAATTTTAGAGAAAATAAAGTAGTTATCAAAATCCCAGTTCTAAAGGATTACATAACCAATATCTCATAATGTCGTAAGTTGAGAAACTATGAAAAGACTTAAAATGGGGAGAAAAAAATTGAAGAATAAGAATGGATCATGAGGGGATCGAACCCACGACCTTCGTGTTATTAGCACTACGCTCTAACCAACTAAGCTGACAGAAGCCAGTGCGAAGCATTGTGGGATATGTGTCCACAGATGGACAGACAAACCGGGGATATAAGGCGTCTTTTCAGAAGGCTAAAAGAAAAAAAATATGAATACAATATATATTAGACAAGGAAATTAACGTGCGTTAGTACATTTTTACAGTAAAATAAACCAAAGAACGCACATAACTAAACAAAACAAAACACAAATTCACTGAGCTATTTTTGATATTAGTGCTGGAAATGGAGGACAGCGCTGTTTCGAGGCTTTTTGGCCTCTCATCAGCTCCACCTATCCAGCATACCTAAGCTCAGTGAAATGAAACCTAGTTGAATGAAAATAATTGAAAAGTATTGTTATCTTCAACAAGTATTTCCTTTAAAGTAATAATTTGATTCACATAAACAGATGAATAACAAACATAGGGCATTATCATCAATGTGTGGACAGAAATATGGAATTTGCTTAAAAACTCCAATTAAAAAAAAACAACCAGATTTCTGTTTCGGTAAGGATAATGGCAGTTTATCCCTACTTCAGCGGCATCTGATGGAAATTTAAGTAATTTGGAAATTCACACTAAACATATTTATATGTTCTTACGTATGTTTATATACTTACAGAAACATAAATGTAGTTTTTGAATTGGGTTTTAACAAATTCCACATTTCTGTCTGCCTTCATATAGTTTTGTAACACAATTTAATTCGTATATTCTTTATTATTTCAAAAATGCATTGATTAACTGAAAGCTCGTAAGTAAGGCTGGCATTAGTAGTTTTCAAAAATTATTTAAATAAGAAAAAAAGGACAAAAAATGTACTTTTCAACTTTCTGAAGTAATTATATCCCTAAAATTCATTTGAAAGTTTTGTAAAAATTCAACACCTTCTACTTGATAAAATCAAAGTACAGTGTCCCGTAAATAAGCGAAAAGAATCTAAAACATTTCATTTTTAATGTTATCGCTTACCTATAATTTCATTTTCTATTTTTGTATGCTTAAAAAACTTACACACTTGCATACTTGCTGTTATTTTATTGCTTACTATCACACATTATCTACATAAGTTTAAACTTCTGTATTACCATACTGTGATTGACGCATTTGCTTTTACTGTTCCTCCCACTCTTTCTTCTTCGTCATCCTCTGTTTGCAGCTGATGTAATCAACATCCGTCATCTTTTGAAAGCCATTGGCATTACGTAGCAATCATTCTTCAATATTCTGTTTGTCGATGCTTTTAAAACTAAATCTAAAGTAATCAGAGCCGAATTAATTGCAGATCTCTTCATTCTGAAAACCATCTCAAATAAGACTTTTGAATGTTTGCCAATTAAAAACTAATGTAAAAGTAATGTCCGCATTATCTTAACTCTTCAATTAATCCGATCACATATAACCATTAGCATCTTAGTTCAAACTCTTGTAAGATTTAAGAAATAAGGAAAGACTACAATCGACTTTGGAACTGATAAGTCAAAATTTGAACTTATTTACAAAATTCAAGTGATTTAACTTTCGTATTGCTTTTAGTCTTCTGATCCCACTTTGTCTGTCCAGTGGACAATTATCATTAAAATCTCATTAAATTATCATTAAACACAACAATCACAACAATCGCAACAATTGCGCCTTTTGCATTCGCAACAATCACATCTATAATACAGCTCTACAACAATCACAACAATCGCAACAATTGCGTCTTTTGCATGCTCAACAATCACATTTATAATACAGCTCTACAACAATCACAACAATCGCAACAATTGCGCCTTTTGCATGCGCAACAATCACATTTATAGTAATAAGGAAATTAAAGCAATATCAATTATCAGAAGACGTTGCAAAGCATTGTGATTTGTTTACTAATCGCTTTCCCTTGTTTGTTTTTTTACGTTTGTTGTGTTTTATTCGCTTTGAATATACATTAACATTGACAACTTTTTTTGTGTTTAATAAGCTGACAAATAAGATCATTGAAATCAAATTTATTTTTATTTTAATCAGATTTATTAAATCTGGAATTCTGAAGTTTAAGCTCTTTGGTGTTTTGTTTACTTTATGCAAGAGGGTAGAAGCATGATAGCAAAGTTTGCAAATTTGTCTCTTGTTTTTTTCTACAACAGGATTGCCACAGGATTTTCCGCAGACAGTGTTGATATTAGGACACTCGATTGGTTTTCTTGGAAATCATCAATTGGGATTCTTAATTAGACCTTAGGGGTTCAAGTATGTCATTCAAAAGTCACAAGTCCTTCCTGCTTTCACCGCCTTTCACGGAAAACAAAAAAGTGTAATGAAAGACTGGAAATCCTATTCCTAAAAGTGCAAAGGAAATATTTACAAGCCAAAGAAAAATTAGGCCATTTTGGTTGCTGCTATAGACATAAGTCATTCTTGAAAAGTGTGATGAAATTTAGTAGCGCTTTATACTACATCACTTTTACTATATTTTGCTCTTTGATTTTTTTTTTCACCAAAGTAAGTATAACGTTATGAGAATTGTAAGTTTGTTGAGATATTTATTTTACGACTTATGTCAAATATCAATCCCATAAAAATCATGTAACAGAACTTTACAGATAAAATTGTTCAGTATAAAGAAAATATCACTATTATAAGAAAAAAGATAAAAATTGTGAACTGTTTAATTGAATTTTAATTCGACTTTACTAACATTAATTAAAAAAAAAAAAATAAAAATTTTTAAGATGATGTTAAAGTTTTAATCGGAAATGATGTGTGTTATATATGATGCTTTCCTGAGTCACCATCTTAACATCTCAGTGCTGGCGCTTCGGTTTTCTTCCCTCTTCCTATTTTTGTAGTTATTTCTCAGACACCAATGTTATCTAGTGGCCATATGGTACTGAATTCGTCATCTTCAAGATAGGCATTCGTTAATACCATTATTTTTAAGTTCACAAACTGTCTTATAACTTAAAATAGTGAAGAAAGAAAACACTTAGATTTACAAAAAACACATAAAATACAGTAAGGGGTTACATATAAAAATAGTAACATGTACCTTTGAAACTTGATTGATTCCAAATACCTTTTAAGAGAGATTTTCTCCATACCATACTTCTATGCCAATTTGTTTTCAGAAACCTTGAAATGTTAAAATCAAATTTAAAGATGGAGAGCCAACAGATTATCGATAATTCAGAAACGATATAAAATTAGCTTCCAAAATTAGATATTTTGAAAAAACTGTTATCTCTATGACGAAATCTCAAGCAACTATCAAGGCCTATTACTGTGCGAATTAAAAGACTCGTAAATCTACGTTAAGAAATCTGTAAAGTCGTGGTTTTCGAGTGAAAAAAATTAAATAGTTAAAGGTTTGAGTTGTTTTTAGTTGTCAGACTTAAAATTGGAAGTTTTGTTTTTGTTCTTTTTAAAAAAAAAGGATTTTTAGGAAAGTTTAAAGCAAAGTTATTAATTGAATTGGATGTAGATTACAATATCCTGCAAGCGATATTAGTTTAGAATATAAAGAAACTATTGAAAAAGATACCGCTGATGATGAGGACCTGGTTGTTCTTGAAACTATCCGGTCTGTATATTTTTAATGTGTGAATTATACTTTTTTAAACTTCATGTGTGTGTTTCGGTGTTCTCTTTTTAAGTAATTTATTATTACATACGTTAAAATTTAACTTAGAAACTATTGAAAGAAAAGTAAATATAGACAAAAAAAAGTTATGGTTTAAAACATGTACCTTTGAAATAGTGATTTTCGTAGTTAGTAAATCGTTCCACAAGGGTTTTTTGTGCAGAATTATATTAGGAACGGTATTAAAAAATTGAATTGCAAAATCACGATTTGTATTCATTTTGGTATCCACTGTTTCAAACGGTAACAAAACGGAAAAATGGAAGGATTTACAGAAGGAATTGTTATAATAGTTAACCTGTTTTTATGTGCATTGATCATATTCACTGTCAATTACTAAGCCCATGCACTTGATTAATTTATAAATACAGTAAAACACCGTTATTACGCTCGTCAAGGGACCGTGACCGACAAGCGTAATAAGCGGGATAGCGCTAAAGACGGGAAATGATTTATGAGATGGGGAAAGATTTGGACACCACTTTACAGGAAACATACATGATTCTGCAATAGATATAGTGCAAATATGAGCTTATGCCCTTTTAAAAAGATCTTTGATTGTGTTTTGCCGGGTGTGTGTGCTACTGTTATGAATTATGACATTTTCAATGCGGTTCAGGTAACTATTAACGTCAATTGATACACCACTAGGAGCAATACTAATATGTTTTCGGAGCAGATTTAGTGCACACTTTACTTTTTTACGTTTGCAACAACCCTTCGCTGCATCCGTAATTGCATCCCTGTTTTTCATTATTGTTCGCAGGCTGGACGAGGGAATTCCTAGAGATTCTGCGAAATCCTTCTGACTTCTGTAGAATTCTCGTCGTACTTACGGAGAATTTGCATTTTTTCACTTATAGAAAGTGATTTCCGCTTCGACATTTTGCACTACTGTATCACAGACCCGCACTTCACAGAGTTCAAAGATTCCCTTCTAACAGGGAAAAAAAAAAAGAATCTTTACAGTGTTACATTTCTCTTCAATACAAAATTTCCGATATAAAAAAGCGCCACAAGCGGGATTTGAAGCGTTATAAGAGGGTAAAAGTATACAGAGATATATAGAAAATTCCAGGGACCATATAAAAGGAGCGTAAAGAACGGGATAGTGCTATAAGCGGGAGCGTTTTATCGGGGTTTTACTGTAATTTAATATACAAGTAAGAATATATTCACTACTAGTTTCGATCCCGAGAGGAGTCATTCTCTAACAGTACAATTCACAGTAACAACCAACACTGAATTGTGATTGATTAATTTTTTAAATATTTTTTTAAATGTTATCTATAAATTTCCAGACATTATTGGAATTGTACCGCTATTTTTAGTTATGTATTAAATTATGTTTTATAAATTAACCAGATGCATGGGCTCAATAATCGACAGTGGAATTGTTATACTTTGATCGAAAAGAATTTTACTTTTTCCTTTGTGACAAAACAGAAGTTTTCAACATCGGAAGAAAAGAATAGAAACAAAATTTTTGAACGAAGTTATTGAAGAAAATGCAGAAGGAAAATTTCCATTTAAAAAAATAAAAATAAAATGGTGAATAAATTTTGCAGCTGACAGTAGTTATCGTGAGTGAGATGAGATTGATCCATAAATAAATTTAGATGTGGTATACTTCAGGCAATCAAAATTGAACATGTAACAGCAAATTTAAATCAGCTGATTTGAGAAAAGAATGAAGACATCACAGCAAGAAAATCAAGTCTGCAAATGAAGTGAATGACAGGCGGGGGGACGATCAAAAAATCAATATTAAGGAAAGTGATTTTGTGTGTCGTAAGAAGGTAAACAAATTCCAAACCAGATGATTTGGAGAAAGGATCTTAACGGAGAAGATTAAGAGGAAATCTTAAAAAAATTTAAATATAAGAACTTATGACTTACACAAGATTGGGTCAGTGTACAATAATGCTGTATGTCTTAAATTTTATACAGGGATTGTCTCTTAAAGATTTATGAAGTTTATTTATGAAATCAATGGTAATTGGTCAATTTCATACTCTTTTAAGTGAAACAAAGAATGGCCCCTTAAATTGTAATTTTTTAAAGTTATTTTTGAATATAGGAATATCTTGAGACATTACATTTATTAAAATCTTCGATGGAATGATGTCGTTATAATTCATTTGGGAATTCATCTTTTCCCAACTTGGTGACTAGAAACTTTCTTTGAAGCTTTGCTATTTTGTTTTTATGGCAAAACTCAAATAGGAAAGGCGTTTGATACACAGTTCAACACCTTTGCACTTTTCTCCTTTTTCAAGAAGGAAGTGCACCTATTGGAAGACACCTTGAACAAAAAGTTGATGTAAGAGTTGCATATAATAATATTATTAACTATTTCCTTACGATTATTATTTGGAATTAGTTAGTGAAATAATAAAATAAACTTTCCTATAATGCCTTCAATGCTGTATCCGATATTGGACCATTGCCACCATATTAAAAAAAGTATTTTTACATTATCTTTTATCTTTTGTATATCATAATAGTATACTAAACTTGAAGAAACACCATCAACATCTTCATGACCAATATTTCGTCTTTTTATTTGGATTTAAAATGAATTCAGTTTCATTATTTAATATTATTTTTTTATGTGAAAGTTATGTTACACTTTGTTACTTTTTGTTACTTATTGTTTTAAGTGAGGTTGCATGCATATTGTTGATTTGATGATAGTTCAGTATTGTTTTAATGTTAAATTAAAGAGAGGAAGTTCTTTTCTTCATTTGCTTATATTTTTCTTTTATTTACTGTATATATAAATATGTATAACCCTGAAGAAGCCTTTTTGGAATAAAAAAACGAAATATTGGTCATGAAGATGTTGGTGTTTCTTCAAGTTTAGTTTACTTTTAAATTAGTAATTAAATCTCGAAATAGTTCTTAGGCTTGAGTTATGAAGAAATACTGACCTAAAAATATTATTCAAAGCAATTATATTATTAATCTTAACAAGGTAATTAATGCTTTTAGACAATGTCAAAAGCAAAGCGGCCCCATAATATCCACAATTTTATTAAACAAGAGTAGAGAAAACCTAACCAGCGTTTACAATGAACCTCATGGATGCTTAGAGCAAACCGGAAGAAAGTTGGGGGGTCAAAAATGGTCGCTTCCGATAAAGAGGAAAACTGCGATAGACGTCCCCCCCAATATCGACCCTTCTGAACATATTGGTTGTGGTCACGTTTTTGCCAGACAAACGGTTGCTGAGATATGATAAAAGAAAAACGTAAGCACTGACTTTTGACCTCGCCAATCCGGTCAGGGAGTGATCCTAGAGATCTGATTTTTTTGGACATGCTCACCTACTTTTTGATGCTGAACTCAATGGTGAAGATTTCATTCTGATATCTCTAACCGTTTGGCCACTACAGAGTGTGACATCCAGCAAGCATAAAAGCAAGAGCGGTCCCCTATGTTTTACAGGCAAGTTGTAACCTAAGGGCCGCTAAAAAGTGAAATAACATCTAAATCCTCATTGGAACCAATATTTCTTTACTGTCAGTTACGATTCTTAGCAGTAAACTTACAAAATTGACAAGATTACTTTGCCTGGATCAAATAGTTAATAATCGGTTAACAGAAATTGGAGGTTTTGATAATGTTTCAAGGAAGCAGTAGGGTTAATTGGAGTCATTTTAATTAAGGTAATTAATTTTAATTAATCTAAGAACACTGCAAATTAGAATTTCCTGAGAAGTTTCTCAATTAAGCACTTAAAAAAGAGGCCTAAAAATATTCCTTAAACCGATAAATTATTTCAGTCTTCTAAATTAAGTAATCTTAATCTCCACCTTTAAAACATACTTCCTTTTCCCGAGGATTGGAGTTTCCGATCAGGGATATGTAATTTGCATATAAATGGAAACATTATTAGTGATGCTTCTATAATGCATCTTTTTTTTTTTTTTGTTGGTGGCCGTCCATCCGAGTTCCTTGAACCTGGCTGCAGTTTATTTTGAGGCTTTATTTATGCCACCTGTTTTCTTTCCTATGGCTTCTGGTTCCTGTGTCTAAGGAATGTCCATTGAGCTGAAAGAGAAGCACTCAATCTATTGTCTGAATCTTCCATCATTAAAATTGGTCTGGTCTGCAACGCAGCTTGATTAAAACCAAAGAAAAAAACACGTGAATGCAATCGCAAGAGAAAATTAGATTTCTTTAAAGCTCCTTAGGGAAGTTTTTTTGTACTGAAAAGAAACGTTTCCAAGTAAATAAATTAATAGTTTTTTAAAATAATTACATTTCTTCAGAAAAAATGCAAGAATGGAAATCAATAATAATGAAATGCCTTTAGGCCTTTGTGGAATGTTAAAGTGAGCATTATTTTGGGCTTTTCTAAGTATATTTTTTCTTCAAAGCTACTTATTTGAGAATTAAAAAGATAATATCTTACGTTCAATCTGAAAGCGAAATGTCTGTCTGTCTGTTCCTCTGCTTTTTGTCTGTTGCAAAACTTTTGACAAAAACCCATTATTGAAACAAATGCAAGAAATTTGGATGCCAACCTATGTTTGCTTTCTCTTGTGTTTTCCCTATTTCTTTTCCTTTGTTTAATTCCCTTGTCGTTCTAATTAAAGCAAATTTTAATGTTTCGATATTCTGTTTAATAGTAAAGTGAAAGCATGGTGCAATGTAGGTCTTTGTGTCTTACTTTCACGTGGGAGTTACAATTGAACATCCGAATACAGGAAGTAAAGTCTGAACGTAAACAAACCAAATTAAAAGGTTTGGCAATGACTCTCCTTAGGTAACCAGAAACTTTCCGTGAAACACGAGTATTGACTTACGTTGCTACAGAGTCTCTTATTGGTATGTGTAGGGAAATTTTATCTGTGGCTTCATTATATTCTAATTTTAGTTCTTTTTAAGGTATTTTTTTTTTCCTAAAACAAATTAAATTTACCTTAATGCTTCTTTCTCTCTTCACTGTTCTATTATTATTTATTTGGCTTTTATAAAACATAATAAATATTATATAGATCCTTTTTTTTTTTTTAGGAATTTCCCACTCCGGGATGAGATTATCTCTATATTTCGGCCCGGTGCCTCGGGCCTTCTTCGGGCCCACAGCTCGGATTGAATACCTCATCCGAGAAACTAACAATGGAAGTTGTTAGATTTGCGCCCACCTTGATGTAATTAATATATATATATATCTCCCGAAGAAGGCCCGAGGCACCGAGCCGAAATATAGAGATAATCTCATCCCGGAGTGGGGAAATCCCTAAAAAAAAAGGATCTGTATGTATCATGTTCCACTTCTCCTTCAGAACAAAACTATAAAAAAATATTTAAATGCTCACATTTTTCGTAAACATATACTGAGCAGTTACATATGCTCAAACACTTTTATTTATTAATATAGAATATTCTTTTGATCATGATATCGTAATGGCGGTTGTTGGAGAGTCGTTGAGATGAAAAAACAACGACTCAAGTTCTGGAATTGAACTGAATTAATTTGTTAAACGAAAAACATTGTTTTTTAAAGTATTTATATAGTTTGATTTGATTGATTTGATTGGCTTAAGTAATTAAAAATATACAGATGATTGGATAAAAACATAATGAATTTAAATTAATTAACTGATTCAATGGCTGCAACGGAAAAGAATTTAAAAATAAACAGAACATCAGTAATTAAGAAATAGAAAAGGAATGTTTTAAAATAAAAAAACGGTTAACGATTAAATATCAGTATTTAGAATATCAGTATTTTAGGAAATAGAAAAGGAATAAATAGCGGTTAACGATTAAATTGAATAAAATACAGATAAATAAATGATTTCTAAAAATATTTACTTACAAAACTGTTATAATATTATTATTATTATTATTCGATACAGTAGCGTTTCCCATCCCTCTGTTCCACGAGATGTCAACAAGTGTCCTTTAAAAGTTATTAAAATTAATGTGAAATTATAATTATGTACTTTCCAAATCGTAGGAAAGTTTTGCTATCAATTGTATTCGGAGTAGACTCGGTCCTGTCTTTCTATCGAATGCGTTCTCTGCCAACGCCTCACTTACATCTCCTTTATATCCGTAAAGGTTTCGGAACCGAAAAAAGGTTGGAAAACGCTTGTATTCCAACAGGCGTCTTCTGGTCTTGAGTTTTCTTTCCAATTCAATCATCTTGACCCTTTCGGTCTTCCCTGAAACTGAATGACTTGCCTTAAAAGAAACTTACAGTTCAGTTCATGAAAGAAGAGCTTTTGATGACGTAATTTCCTTATGGATTGATGTTTCCAGGACGTAACAGCGCCATCTATTGCTAAAATCCGTAACTGAATCTTATAAACATTACGAAAACATTCTGGTGTTTTTATTTTCTACAGTTACGAATATATAATAATAATTAGAATTGAAATAATTAAAAACGTTCCACACCATCCCCCTTGCTTGGCTATGCAAAGTTTGTCCTTTCTTGGTCACGCTTATGCAATCACAAAACGACGCCATCTTGGACTGACTGTTCGAAGTTCACGTTGATGACGTCATGACTGGTGACGTTTGTTTCATACAAAATCGATCGCTACGTAATGACCATATATGGCAAACCCCTTTTTTTTTTTCAAAATACTATAAGTCATGAAAAGCAAATTTAACGTCGATAATAATATAAAAGTAGAGAGAGGAAAAAATCACAACTGGACAGTAAATATGCCTTCGCACACTGAGCCAACATCATCTTTCTAAATTAAAAAAGGGGGTTTTCTCTTAATTTAAATTCTACTTGTCTGTATGCCAAAAGTCCTACTTATGAAGACCATCAATCTTGTAAGAAAATGTTTTGTTTTTGTTTGTTTTTATCTTGATAAAAAATTGTTAAATTTTATTGAAAAGTGTAATATGGTTTTCATTTACAATCACTAAATTGTAATTATATATGTATATTTCTAAATAGATTTTCAGTTTGTTACAGAAGCTTACATTGTAAGTTACACTATTATATATCAAATCAATAGCAGGATAACATTTCAGTTCGATAGTTCTTTTTCCCATCAGTCATAATAACTCATTCCACTTCAGTTTTTTTTTCTTCGTTATCGTTCTTCAACCCTTTACCCGTTAAAAGAAACTTTTATTTATTGTCTTCTTGTACGAGTTTATTGAACTCAAAATTTAAAAGCGACTCCATAGTTGGCTTTTCTGTGAAACTTTGCTGCATTGCCGGAAAGATAACTTTTGATAAATCAACATCAATTTTTGTATCGATACAGTGAATGTAGAATAAAGCTAAACGAACTAGTGAATTTTCATACAGTACCAAGAAGTTGAAAACGTAATTTGCTGGGAACTGTTGTAAATCCAAATGTCCTCCACCAATTACCACCGTCCATTGAAGATGCATTGAGATACTTGCGAAGGACATATTGAAAATGGACAGAATTTCAATCAAGGGTACTGTCATTTACTCATCTCATGACGTTTCTCCGTGAACTGCTACAATCCCTTTAGCTGGTTTGTCGAATGGCAGCAGGAAGTCATAATACTCCTAAGGTTATGGTTTACAAAAAGGCTGGATTTTCTTCTGACTTAGCAGATTTCTTTTCTGTTCCAGTTCTTCTTCGTCATTGTTCTGTTACTTACAGAAGAGAGTACACATCATGGAGAACCCCTAGAAGGATTCTTTTTAAAATCCTGGAAGAGATACTGAGGTGGTTTCTCTTTTGCCTTCCTCAGATAACCATTACAGAATGACTTCAGACTTGAAGAGAAACATAAAGAAGCAGACAAACACAGGAAAGGAAATAAACATCCAAGCCGAAGGCGGGATTCGAACCCATTTCCCGACACATCAACCTCGTGAAAGGCCGCTGCCTTCACCACAAGGCTATGCTGAAACGGCCTTTTCCAATTTGGGCCAAGAAAATAAATTACTTAATTACTTGGAAATTATTTTCCTCATCAGAAGTCTAACCTTTTATTCAGTTCTTTTTCCTTTTTTACTGATTTTTAAATTCTTTTATTTAGATTTTTTTAGATCATTTTTAGATTATTTTTAGATTTTTTATTTAGTTAGTTTTTTGTTTTTTTTACTTTTGGTCAAAGGAAGTTATGTTTTTGGGATAATTTTCCATTTTGCACTGTACTAGAATTTCAAGGAGTATTTTTTGATGTCGATCCATAATTTTCGTATACCGATATTTCAATAAGCGACAGTTCATTTCTATTCTGTTAATCATACTCTTTGCTTCTATTATATGTCGAATATTTTTTAATTATTTTGAAAACTTTTCTTCAATATGAATTGAAAAGTTTTTTTGTTTTTGTTTTTGTTTTTTTAACAATGCTAATGTTTCAAAAAATTAAAAAAATGTTAATAATATTTGTTTTTGTGAAGATTGTAAAGAAAAAAAACCTAATTACTTTCATAACAAAAATTTATTATAAAGAGTAACAATGAAACCAAAACATCAATAAAATAGTTTATAAAAAAAATAGAATAGAAAATTTTGTTTTAACATAATAAAAATAGTAATTACAAAGCAAAAAAATCCATAAAATTCTAATTAGATTCATTAAGGTTTTACATTTTTAAATTAAAAAAAGCCATTCTTAACTTACTAAAAATATTAATTTTGTGTGACTGCAAAAAAATCCATAAAATTCCAATTAGATCGCTTAAGGATTATCTAATTTGTTTTACATTTTTAAATT
>JAFIDM010000179.1:31691796-31702725 GCA_023159025.1 Thereuonema tuberculata | reverse complement strand
ACTCACCATCCCCTCCCCGGGCAACGCCGGGTACTTTAAGCTAGTAACAAACATTAGATGATTTTCCAGAACAAAATCTCTTCTACTTCTGGTGTCTGTCTGTAACTTATTTCCCCAAAATAAAGTGTTTTGTTGAGAACAATACTTTTAAAACAATATTTACAATAATGGAATTTGGAATTGAATGTCTAATTTATGAAGTATTTTGTTTTTTAATTCAAGATACTATTTATGTTCTTGGAGTAAAAAGTCATTCAGGCAATATAAAAAAGTAAAGAAATTTATACTTCCGCAAACTTTCCATTGTTCGTTCTATATTATTTTTTTTGATATCCTTTTATCGGAGAAGAATTTCACTATTTCTTTGTAGTGAAGTCATTCTGTTGCGAGTGAGTCAGCAGCTGCAGGTATAGTGTTTTGGAACTCTGCCAAGCGTCTAACGTGGAAGAAGCCTTGGGAGGATTCGCTTTGATAGAAAGAACTCGTAAGAGAGGCAATCTTTTATCTTAGACTTTAAATCCTTCTCTTTTGGGACTGGCAACAGTAACTGAATCATTTATTTTTGCTACGATTGAGATGTGTCGTCATTTCAGAAAGACGAGGAAAAAGGGCTTCAGTCGTAGTCGTACTTTGCAGAAGATCACTGACCTGGTGGTCGTTTTGTTAAAGAAACCCACCCTGTCTTCCAAGGAAAGTTAAAATGTATTCAAAAACAACAGTAGTTTGTTGTGGACTTATTATTAACTGTAACTTTACGGCCACTCCTAAATTCAAGCCAAGTTTCAAGGCTACCCACTGTTAGGACAAGCAGCAGTCAGTCGAATCACAAACACCCGTAATTTATAATTTATTTATAGAATCGTAATTTGTAAGATTATCCGGTAATTTTTCAATGCAAACTAAATTGGCCTACGTTTGAACGGCTCTTAATATTCAATCTAGAGGAGAAAAAATTGATATTACAAGTCTTAGAATTCAACTTAGAAATTTACATGTCTGTGCAGATAACCTGAAAACTATTTGTCTATAAACCTTCGTACTTATTTTCGTACTTATCGTTGGTCTAACATTACTTACATTGCCATTCAATTCCTATACGTTGATATCTTAAAACAACAACAAAAAAAAAACACTAGATTATTTTCCTGTATTTACATTTTCCTTTTATCCTCAGTTGATTTTCTACCGTTTCTATTTTTAATTTTTTATTTATCTATTTTTTCTATGGTCAACTGCTATTTATTTTTTTCGTTTTAATCGTTTTTGTTTCCTACTAGATGGGAATTCGATAGTTGAAGAGACAATTATAAATGTTTTGTCTAGGAGTGAAGTTAGATAAATAAATATAAATTATTTAACAATCAAAATTTAACGTGCCTATTATGTTGATAGCTTCCCACTGTTGATAGCTCAGAGGCGAAATCTTTTACCTTTGGTGCCTTCTTGGTTTAATGCTTTTTTTTGTAAAAGGCACGTTAAGTTTTTATTGTAATTTATGTGACTCGCCATTAGCCTTGCTTTCTTCAATTTCCTTTGTGCTTGACGGATTCATAAGCTAGGATTTGGAGCTTTTTCTTTCGTTTTGATTTTTTGTTTTGCTTAATTTTATCGGGAACCCAATTGCGGATGCGTAGGTGGATTCCCTTACTTGGTTTCGCGATCTGAGCTGTCGCCAGAACTTTTGTGTGGCTGATGAGTCCATAAAGAGGACGCAACGGCCGTCTCACACTCCCACTGTTGATAGCTCAGAGGCGAAATCTTTTGTTTATCTTTGGTGCCTTCTTGATTTATTGCTTATAAATTATTTAAATTATGATTCTTTATTAATAATCAGCAAAGACAACTGGACACTATATTTTTCCTGAAGAGGATTATGGGATAGATGCGAAATAATCAACATACTTTGAATAAAATTTCCTGAATTTGAAGCTATGTAGATTCTTCATTATCTGTCTCTTACTGGCTTGAAATTCCAAATACAGTAAAACCCGATTATCCGAGCCCCGATTATCCGAGTTTCCGCTTTAACCGAGCTATCAAATATTTCTAGGATTTTTCTTTTTTTTGGTTCTACATTTTCCATTTTTAAAACTACCCAAAAAAATTCTGAACTTGATCTCACCAATCAACGAAGAGGATATACGTGACTGGATAAACGCTGACGAACAACAAGACATTACAGATGAAATGATCGTCAATAAGGAAAATGAATCTAGCGATGATGATGAAGACAGAGACGATGAAAATCGACATATGAAAATCTCCCATACAGATGGACTAAAAACTATCGAAAGTGCTATTGAATATATAGAACAATAAGAAGAAGCGACACCAGCAATCCTGTTATCCTTAAGAAAATGGCGAAACATTGCTGCAGAAAAACGCCAAAGTAAAACAATAAACAATTAAGGACTTTTTTAAGTAAAAAGAACTCTTTAATTATCGTAACAATATGAATTGCATGTGGTGTATCTGTATAACCTTTGTATTTGTTAAAATATACATCTAAACCTACACGATTTATATTATTTACAATTTTCGCTTTAACCGAGTTTTTCGGTTATCCGAGCTAGTCTTGGTCCACATTAACTCGGATAATCGGAACTCTACTGTACTGAATTCCAGCTTTTATTATTCGCTACTTGATTGACTGAATCTTAATTTTTTTAAAGAATCAGTGAAGATATTTTAAAGAAATTAAATGCGAGCTCCGAGTTGCAGGTTAATGTACAGTAACATTAAATTGAAAATACTCATAAAAGCATTAATTTAAAAAAAAATATATAGAACTAAAAGAATAGTACTACTATCACATATCTGACAGTTTCGTATTGCTATGGTTTACAGTGTTTTCTGTATTATATAATGTTATATAATAAATTCATTTAAAATTTATAGCTCATCTGAAAATTATAAGAAAACATATTAATGGAAAAACAAATATATGGGGCTAATTTTTAAACAAAATTAGCAGAAGATTTTAAAATCGAGTCTTGGATTAGCTAAAATCAAATAAAAGAAATATTTTTATCAATGGTTATGTATAAAGTTCTAGAAAAAGTAATTGCAATATATATTAAGTTAGATGATAACTTTAAGTGTAATATATTGTTGTTATCAACAGACAGAGTCTTGGGTAATGTAAATATGTAGTATTATCTTCTCCTCAGTACTGAATAAAATTATTCTACATAATATCATATTTCTGCCTTCCTTAGTTGTACTTTTTATGTTAAATTAAGCACATTAAAATTCTTCTCTGTTTAACCATATTTGCTCCTTATTTGTGGTTTTAATTCTTCCTGCCCATTTATTTATTGCTTTATTCATAATTCCGTCGCGTGACATAGACTTGGGATGTGCTTTTTTTGGGTGAAGCAGAAAAGCGTTTAACATTGCTAAAATTGTCAGCGTTAACGATTTTAGTATATTGAATGAGGAAGGTTTTATTAGAATTTCTCTATTCTCTTTCCATTACATCTACTAAGTTAGTTGTCTCTCATCGTTTTATTTTTGCATTCCACGAGTAAAGAACAACATGGCTGATTTTTGCCCTATTTTCTTTTGGTGACTCGGCCTCGGTACTGGAAGAAGACATGTGCAGTTGAAGATGTTGACATCTAAGCGACTTACCTGAAATGTCAAGGTCTCCAAAAGCTCTCTAGGTTAATTAGAGGACCAGAATAATAATGAGAAGGATTTTTTTCCCAAGGATAAACTGTTTTTTAGAAAAGGACAAGGGCTTGTCTGGTAGATAACAAAGTTTAAATTGTCTGCCATGCGCTGGTTTCTTTGTTAGACATGTATTAAAGAATATTTCTTAATATGAACAAATTTGCAAACATTGATAAAACAACTCAAAAGAATGACACAAAAAAGAAAATTTCAGAAACAATGAATAAAATTATTCCTCATTTTAATCCTATTACTACTATTGAGGTATGAGCTTCTTGAAGAGTTCCTTCTCGGGAGATATCTCGTCATCATTGATATATAATGAGGATGGTAGTGATGAGTCCTAGTACATAAAGGTTTGTATTATTAGAATGAAATCATACAATTATGCCTGAAGTTCATATAAAAGCTCTTAGAGCTCCTGTTAATGGTCAAGGTCTTTTATCTACAATATGGAAAGGATGAAATATTTGGGCTGACATTAGTAAACTTCTGAAGAGTAAGGTACTGAAAGTGTAACAAAAACGTAAGATTGAATAAGGGCAACTGCTGATTCAAGAACAAGAAGAGCAATTTCTATAATTGGTTGCGAATGCATTGCTTCTACTTAGGGATTAATTGGATCCAGAGGATTCTGATTCAATTTCCGCGTTGTTCTTGGAACTATTTGGTGATTCGAGTTTAAGAATGTTTACTGGGTTAACCAAGGACAGACCTCAAGATTAGATGGTGAAAATGGAGGTAGTGTTAAAATCAGGTATAACCTCAACAATCCATTGCAAGATAGACAGTGATTGGTGATGGATTAAGTGTCGAGGAAGAGAGGAGCATGTCGACATAATACAAGCAGGACTAATGTAGACGGAAACAAAACAAAGATTAGGAAAAAACTTAAAATACTTACTATTAAAGAAAAAATTATTTATAAAATAATTATAAATAACATTTATAAAGTCAATAGGGAAAAAAAATCAAAATAATGAAAAAATAACTAGATATAATTGGTTCAAAATCTTTCAAATCAATAAATTGAATAATAATTTTGGTTTAAGATTGGAAAACTATATAAAATATAAATTATTCAGTCAAATTAATTGGAAAAAAATATAATTCTAAAACACTAAATGTATTAAAAAGGTTAAAACTTCATTAATCGCTGACGTAATTGATGAGAATATTACTTTAAAGTTTTAACTACTGCAATTTTTTATCAAATAATATATGTATTTTATTCTTTTTCAAAAGAATTACTCGAAAATCGTGTAGTTTGAAACCGTGTAATTCGGGGGAAGGTATCCTTGTTCTTCGAAACTCGTGTTCTTCAAGTACCGTGTTGTTCGGGGGTTAGGTGTTTAAGCTTCGTATCAAATTCACCCTTTTGGGATTTTGGAGGTACATTTTTTGATGAATTGAGGAGAGGAAGTAAAAATCAAAATAATGATGTTTTACGCTAGACCATAAGTATGGATCGTGCCAAATGTTAAGGAAATCTGTCCATCTGTTTTAGTGCGATGGACGTAGAGAGACAAAACACAAAGAATGAAGAATGCTCAGTTTGTCAGCAGTGCCTACTTTGAAATCCAGACTTTCTTCTTGCCAAGTCTAAATTATCAAGCCTCCATCTACGGGTAAGACAAACCTAGTTAAAGAGACGTAAGCATCTAATTGGTTGGTTCAGTAGCATTTAATTGGGCAGTAACAATAATTTTCATAATAATTCCCGTGATCTGTTCGTTTCAGCCATGTTGTGCTACAACAAACAATGGATTTAATAATTACTACAGAAGATCTTTCATTTTTTCCTAGTAAGACATGAATAAGGAATTCGAAGCTTTAATTTGACTTCCTTAATTTGTTAAAACTATCTTAGATAGTAGCAGACCTCTTCCTCTTGTTTTTTGATATTGTCCGCTTACTTTTTTATCACTTTTGTTATATCAGAACAGATCGAAAGACTGTTGCTATGTATTCATAATTTTCAACAGGAAATTGTTTTTTACAGCCGGAAGTAGATTCACCAGTTCATATCCGGTGCGTGGGATCTGCCTGGATTTTGTTTCCTTTATTTTTTCTAATATCTCTTCCAAAGTTTGTAAATAATGATAATGCAAATCAATTCTACGATCGTTAATTAAGATAATTCAGTTGATTGTGTTAACATTTAACCATTACTGGAATTAGTTAAGAAACAGATATTAAAAGAATTCGTCAAATTTTAATAGTCTTCTGATAAGCCTAACTTGCTTACAACTTATTATTAATGTTTTTTTTTTTGCATAATATTAGTTTCAGAGTAGTACAGAAAAGATTTCGAAATCTATTTTCTTTATTTTTTCTTAGATATTTAAAGCCATAAGTCTCCTAGTATTTATAAAATGTTTTATAAGTTCCATTATTTACAAATGCCTAATAAATACAAAAACAGCATCTTCAAATTTCTCGTTTCTCATTATTAATTAACTCCTCAAATTTATAATTCTTGATAAATCACTCGCAGATAATAATTAATATAAATGATTAATATACTGTTAGTTATCCATTGGAATTCACTAAATCGCTTTGAATGAGTTTCTACAGGAAATCTATTCTCATCTTCAGGCGCTAATTTCTTGGCAGCGACACACATGGAAACATTTTTCAATTAGAGTTAAATTGTATCTTCTCTTATAATTTGCATGTCAATTGTCAAAAAATTATTAGAATGAGAGTGGAAGGAACCACAGACTATTTTATAAAAACCGGCTTTAAAAAAATAGTAAAAATAAAAAAAAATTGTATCATTCATGCTTTTGAAATTATTGCAGCCCTTTCTTTTTATCACTGATTAAAACTAACTATAATTATTTAACTTATTACATTTTCAAATCAGTATTTTTTTCTTTTCTTTTTTTTTTGTTTAATTATTTCTTTTTTTTTTAAAATGTCTCTTTAACAGAAATTAAATATATCATGTGAAGAAATACACTGTAAATCCTCTTCAATTCTAAATACAAGTATATCAAAGTTGACAATTTTGCCTATTTCTGTAGAGTGGTTGTTATTGTTAAACGTAATAGATGTCGCATTTCCAGCAATTTTTTAATTACATTTATTGATTCGCCAGCAGTAAAAGTTTAAAAACTTATTTTCTAGTAACTTATCAATCGCTCCAAAATTTAATTTTACTAAATTTTGGCTCTAATTGATATTTAAGAGATGTTGTTATTTCGAAGAAGTTTTCGCTTGATGCATCCGTGCTTCTAAGAAGACAGTTATTGGGTTTCGGTTTTCGTGGAACCTTTTTCGTTCTTCTCTTTTGTCGATGGTTTCTCTAGAGTGTTATTCAAGATATGGCACACTCTGTCTTCTGGCATAAAGCCCTCTTTGCGTTTCCTCGAATACCTTCGTAAGAAGCTATCATTCTTTTTGGTCTGCTTCCTGAGCATAAAACCTTTCTTTTACTACTTTTGTTAAAGATATTTGATTAGAATATATATTCCGAGATTATATGCCGAGATTTAAATACATTCACAAATATTACATTCATTGAATTTTAATGTAGTATCCATTCTCTTTTACATCTAAATCTTGCTTTGTACATAGTAATTATATCTTAAATACACAATTGTTACTACATGTGTAAAGAATGTTTTGACGAAGAGAACTGATAATACACTTAAGTGCTAAAAAAAACTGGGATACTTGTCTAATACCGCGTAGATCTTCCTCGCAATTGGATGACGACGTGGCATGGACTCTACAGAAGCGTTCTGTAGTATTATTGAGACAGTGGATATCATGCATCCTGCAGGGCATTCCACAATTCCGTAAGCCTAATGTTCGCTGGTGATGAGTGCAGTTTTAGCTACTGTAGGAGGCGGCCATCTGCCCGAAACAGTTGGAATCGCAATTCATCGGACGACGCTACACGTTTCCAGTCATCTAGAGTCTATTGGCGGTGTTCCCGAGTCCATGGAGGCGTAGAGTTTTGTGCTGTGCATTCAGCAATGGCATCTGGGTGGGCCGTCGGCTCCGGAACACAGGGACGGTTGCACTGTTCGAACGCTGATGCTATTACTGGCCCTAACATTTAAGCAGCGCTGTCATTTGCGGCAATATTCCACGTAGATCGGATGTTACGATGCCTGCCAGAAGCCGCTGTCCATGTTCGTCAAGGGCCTTTTTTCGGCCACACCGGTCTCGCACGCTGGATGTTTTCCCTAATTCCAAATAGATACACCCTTGAAATTGTTGAACTTATGAATCCGAGCTTCGTCGTAATTTCCTCTCGGTCGTGATATTTAATTCCCTCTTATAACAGTAAAAGGTGACAAGTGAAAAAATGAATTTTGACAGGGCCCCATTTATTCACATTTTGGCCTCCAAGTTTCGACATGACAAAATTCCGGCATGATCTGTAAAAGAGTCCCAAGTAAACTTTAATTCGTCTTAATTTCAATGGCTCGATAATCTGAATAATTACCCATTACAACGCAGTTATAAATAATAATAATAATAATAAAATATGCATGTGAGTACAGCAGAAAAGTATGAATAAAAGTAAAATTTAAAATGCATAATACAGTGAAAGACAAGTGTACTTCAATCGTTTTATTATGTACAATATGTATATTAAGTTTTCATAACATTAGAGATGTTAATTATTGAAGTTAAGTCTGAAGTTAATCAAATTTTTATTGAAAAAGACTTGGCATTTCTGTAGTTTTCTGAAAAGAGCTTGAAGATGTAGTTACTGGATTATATTCAGTTCTCAAGCTATAAATTAACGTTAAATGTCTTAGTGTAAGAAAGTTTTCTTAGAATATCAAATCTGAAATCTTGATAAACTTGTATATATTGAATTGAAGCCCCGACCATCTTTCCTTGCATGAAGTTCACAGCCTAAAAATATCACCATCATCGATCTACTGAATTTAACCTTTTCAAAAAGATTATCATTGGAATCCAATCAATAACGATAATCCTCTGTGCAGGTTTCGATTATGTGGGTTACCCTGTTGCTCTGCAACCTTCAAATCTTCAAGAAAAGATAAGATTGAACGTTCACAAGAGATCTCCTTAGGATTTCAAGAAAATGCAACAAAGGCGTCACGCGCCGTCTTGTCTTCGTTGCCATGACAGTCTTCCTTAGAATTAGTTTACCAGGGATTGGTAACACTTTTCTATCTTTGGCTTCTTCTCACCTCTCTTAAACACGCTAGAATTTAATGTTTTACAAACTTTTACAAAATAAACTTACTCATATTAAAATTGCAAAGCCAAATAACTTTTTATTTATATACTAGCAAATACATCCGTGCTCGTTCGGGTTACAAAAAAAGAGTTGTCCTGATGCGGATGACGAAGAAATTGTGTGATCATTTTGAAACTTTTCCAGTTGTAACTTTTCCAGTTGGTAAAAAAGGCACATGATAATTACAAATTATGTTGTAGACCTGCTACCGTCGCTTCGCTCCGGAAGCTTTGCATTTCAAAAAAAAAAGCAAATTACATTCAAGTAAACTAAAAACTGAATCTTAGAATTAAGAACACTCATGTCAAATTTCATGTTTGTAACTCAAGCGGTTTCGGAGATACGCATGCCCTGCAGGAAATCCCTCTTCCTCCACCGTTTACACCCCTAAGGATCCGAATATCGAAAATTCGTCGATTACTTTAGATTTTGACAAAGAACGCTCACGTGAAATTTCATGTTTCCAACTAAAGAGGTTTCCGAGATAGGCGTACCCTTCAAGAATGTTTGCCCCCCCCCCCCATTTACACCCCTTAGACCGGATCCGGGTTTCATTGTTCATGCATTATTCTGGGATACAGTGAACCTCCATGCCAAATTTGGTTAAGATCCGTTGAGAAATGGCGACATTGTTTCAAGACAAAAACACAACCAGACAAACAAACACTCGAGCTTATTATATAGATAAGTTATTGTATATCTATAGTTTCATATAAGTTACTGTATATGCAAATACATATAAATGCATAAGTAATCGTATTTGTAAAGAAATCCCATTCAGTTCATTACAGTTTGTGTTGCATTCTTTTGGTTAGATTTGAAAGAATGTAATTGAATTCGCGCGATCGAATATTGTTGGTTCGGAAATTTGGACAAGTATTTTCTTCATTCGGTATCTCGCAAATTTGTTTTTAACTCTGTTGATCTTGGGGTTGCCCCCCCCCCCAAAAAGCATTTTTATAAACTAAATAAAGATCTTTTACTAAATTACAATATCAAGTATAACTGAAAATCTCAGCTGCTATTTGAAATTCATAATAAAACCATTTTCGTTCTTTGTTATTACACGCAAAGCCAATTTCGATTTTTGAGTTGATAATTTTCCCATTGTATCTTCCAAATTCCAAAGTGAAGAGAGAAGAAGCGCTGCAAAAGATTTGCATAAACAATTTACAAACCAAACGGACATAATAATTAGAGTAGTAATATTAAAAAGATGATAATTGCTGTTTTTTTATCTAGAAAATAAAAGATGAAGTGATAAAATTTGTAAAATTAAATGTCTTGTAAAGTATCACAAACTGCTTCGTTGTTCTAAACTTTGAGTACAAAAGAAAAATAATTAACTTTCAATTATTAGCGAAATGGGTGGTTTTTCCGTTTTAGGTTTTACAATTGTACTATATTATGGATAAACTTCATGAAAAGTAAGATAAAAATGAATTAAAACTTTAAAGTTTTCACATTCGAAATAATAGTTAGAAAGTAGCTTCTGACCAATTGTTAAAGTTCAAAAGTAATGATTTATTCGTGGTTATTGGACAACAGGTAACTCACTGAATTCTATTAAGTTTTACACTTTTCTGAAATAAAAAGTGTGATTAGTATGTAATGAAAATATTTTCTGCCATCAACGTTTTACCAGATAAAGTCAGATCTGATCTCTCTATCATGCCGCAATTTTTAATAAGAGGAAAATCTTATCGCTAATCAAAAGATTTTCTCCTGCTTGCCTCCTATAGACCTTCAGTAAAGCGATTCTGTCGTAGAATGAATACATCCAACAATAAAATGAATCTTCATGTGTTAATTGATTTTTATAAGCTGCAAAAATCCTGTTATAAGCTGTAGAATAAAATGAAAGTTAAATTGCTTTATTCCTGTAAAAAGAACATTGTAGTTGGAACTTGATATAAAAATTTTAAAATAAAAGTATAATAATTAATACAAAGGACCAAACACACAAAAACAATTGAGATATAAATAAATAATTTCATAATAAATAATTTCATTACATGTTG
>JAFIDM010000179.1:31632380-31678718 GCA_023159025.1 Thereuonema tuberculata | reverse complement strand
ATAAATTCACGTTTTGTTTAATTGATACATTATAAGATGAATTTATTGTACAGAGGATACGCATTGTACCAATATAGAATGAAAGTTGAAAAACAACATCATTACAGACGACATTCAGTTATGTTTCTGAGTGACTCAATTTCTTGAGCTGTAATCCACATTTTGATTGAACAAATTAACTACTATTTTAGGGTAAAATATAAGCTTTTCAACAGTTTCGATTGCAGTTTAGAATGTTATCTTCAAAAGAAGCGAGAATGACCTGGTATTGATTTCCCTGTGCCTTCACGGTCTCTGGTCTGGTTGAGTGGAAGTTATTGGATGGATAAGGAAGGTTTCTAGTCTTACATTTGCAGTAAGTGAAAATGTCTTTAGAAGATTTTCTCAGTCGCTGTTTGTCTTTTTACCAAAAGAGAAAATTAATGTGAATTGATGAGTTTTGGTGCTGTTATAGAAGTTTGTTTATGTTGCTTTAGGTTTATTTCCAACGTAAAGAAAAATCCCGGTATCGTGTTTATCTTTAACAAAGTTACGTCAGAAATGAAAAACATAACTATCTCACCATTTCATACAGTAAGCATCATAATACAACGAAAATGATTAAATTCTGAAGTTGCATGATTTGTTGTCGAATTTCATGGTTTTCCTCTTTCTGTTTATGATCTTCTAATTAACCTGTACTCCGCCAATCCTTGTCGATGCAACGCTCCTCCTTGAACTCTGAGTAGACGGATATTATTGATTCTCACGACTCTAGTATTCTGAAATATAAATCCCGTTTCTAATTTCCATTGTTTTAGGTTTTCAATAATTCTCGTGTATCATTGCTTTCATACCTCTCCATCTAAATTTTTTCTAATACTGTTGCAAAATCTATTTCTTAAAATTTATTACTTGTCAAAAAAAATAATGTAAAGCATCATAAAATTGTCATTACTATTTACCTGCTAAGTAAAAGATCTTTAATTAACAAACTATTTATAATTATTATTTTGCATGATTCAGTAGTTTCAAAGCATTACTCCATGATCTTTCATTGATACGGAGTTAGACTCCAGCCATCACGAAAGAATCTCCCAGAAAGAATCTATTTTAGAGAGGTTCCTGTGAGTCAAGCTACAGAGAAATAACCATGGAAAAATGACTACTAAGGGAATCGAAACCATCTTCTCCAATGTTTTGTCACTTAAGTTACCGAGTCCATTTAATAATTACAAATATATTGTAATTGTATATTACTCGTATCATCTTCAAAAGCGTAATATAAATAACTAGTTAATGATAAGAAGTTTTCTAAGCTATCAGCAAATAATCAACTTTCAATAATAGATTTTCAACAAGTTTTCAACAGAACATTCAGCAACTCCTTTAGTGAATCTAATTAGGAAGTGAGAGTTGGATCTTCACTGAATGACATCCGAGATTGTGAATGAACATATTGTTCCCTACAGAAATAAATGTTACCTGAACTATGCAATTAAATCCTTTTAATTGAATGCAAAAATTACACATGGATTCATTTTAGTCGGTATGAGATTTCGAATGAGGAAAGTTATTAATCAAAACCTAATGTGGCCAGTGAGTGTGGGAGTCATGAAGAATGAAAATATGGTGAGGCAACATCTTGTCGGAAGTCATTGTTCCAGCAATTAACGATGACTTTCATCTTAATTAAGCAAATTACTTTTATCAAATATCTGCGTTTATCAAAAGGCCAGAACAAAATCTCACCAGCTTCTATTTTTAGTCTTTCCTTGTAAACAAATAAACAACGAGCGATAGGTTGTTAATGTTTTTATCTGAAACCAGACAATTGATAAGGACCACATTATAAACCTGATTCTTCATCTAATGAATTTTAGTAAATTAAGTAACCAGTCACTTCATTGTAATTCAAATCTTTGGAGCTATCCCCAGCTGACGAGAGATGACATGTTTTCTAATGCTTAAAAGTTTGAACTTAGAGGCTCTAAGCGCAAAGAATAAAAAAAATTCTGATTATTCAAATTTTACACAGTCAACCAATAAATGATTGGGTTAACTCATTAAGAAAATATTGAATTAGCAATTAATACCTAAGTGTTCAAAATTAAAGCTGGCACACCTGATTAAAAGCAAGGAATTTACTTGTTAAAATTAAAACTATATACACCCAACCCCCGAAGAACCGGTACTTGAAGAACACGAGTTTCGAAGAACACGGATACCTTCCCCCGAATTACACGGTTTCAAGCTACACGATTTTCGAGTAATTCTTTAAAAAAGAATAAAATACATAAATAATTTGATAAAAAATTACAGTAGTTAAAAATTTAGAGTAATATTCTCATCAATTACGTTAGCGATTATTGAAGTTTTAACCTTTTTAATAGTGTTTTAGAATTATATTTTTCCCAATTAATTTGACTGAATAATTTATATTTTATATTGTTTTCCAATCTTAAACCAAAATTATTATTCAATTTATTGATCTGAAAGATTTTTAACCAATTGTATCTAGTTCTTTTTTTCATTATTTTGATTATTTTTTATTTTTACACTTGAAACGGAATCCCGTTTTTTGTAGTTTCGAACAACACGGTTTCAAAGAACACGGAACCAATTAATCGTGTTCTTCGGGGGTTAGGTGTACAATTAAAAAAATCACGACCTGGTTTCGTTCGGATAAGTTAGAACATAAAGGCTTTAATTTTGTACACTTAGATTATTTCAGCACACATTAATTATTATTACTAGCAGTTAATACCATTTGCAAATTCGTGTTTGTGTGACTATCTTAGAGGGTTAAGAATACCACTGATTGATACTTTCCTACTGCTTTGTCACCGTGACAATAAATAACACTATTCTTTGTTGAGACAATTTACTACAAAGAAAGTATGCGGCAATGTCTGTTAATCATCTAAGAATGGCATGCAGGTTACTGGAAAGCATGTAGTGAGATTAGAAATACCCGGACTAACCAGATTCAAACGATCCTACTGTGAAATAGACAAGGAGTAGACAGTTTGAATTACCGAATTTGAACCTTTTTATTTAAAATGGAAATGTGTATGAAGGATTTACGTCGCAATTGTTTGATTATTTCGTTGTTATCCGAAAAATGGCAAAGCTGTTAATGAAAAAATTATTAGGCAGCTCGGTCCTTACTGAATTTATATAGGCTATAAGTTTTAAAAATCGATTTTTTTTTTGTCATAATCCATTGAAAATTATCGATGCACAGACTTTAGTTATAACATTTAAGTTATTCCGGATCGTAACGTGGAAGCTGACTGCAACGTTTAACACTGAACTACAACAGAGCAGAAGATGAACTTAAAAAATAAGCTCTGGACAACCGAGATTATTGAAATATGATGTTTGCTAGACACTACGATTGGATTTGCATAGATGGTTAATGTTAATAGCTCTTAACGTAACTAAACGAAGCTCAAAGAGATCTAGACAACTCTCAAATATTAACTCTAATGTAAACAGTGACTTATTTTCTGATTTATCATATCTAATGGGGACCTAAAAATAATTTTTTTCCGTTTAATGTCCAAATTGGTGATTTGCATGATTATGGTGCTTTCTGATAGTTTATACAAAGGTAGTAAAAAAACAAAAAACAAAGTCTAATTATTTTCTAACTTTATTTCTTTCACAACATGTCAATTTCAGATTTAATTTTTCTTATTTAGGTTTTCTTGATGGCTCGTCTTTTTGCTGAGTAATTACGATGTAATTCAAGATGTTAATTCTTTCCACAGTAAAGTTCATCAAAATTTTTAATTATAAATATATGCATAATGTCTAATCCTAATTTAACTTCGTTTTATTGATATGTTAAAGGACTAACTTATCTTGTCTAATTCAAAGTTCTTCAAAGTGTAATTTTAAGTGTGCTCTTTTAAGGTACAATAATTAAAGTTGTGGATTGTGTTGTATGGAACTCTTAACAAAAAAGAAAATTAAGATATCATTGACTTGAGAATTTTCGAATGCTCGCAAGGAAAGACAAAGTAATAAGTTGTTAAGAAAAAACAAATAAAAGCGGAATTTGGTATATGATGTACCAAAAGATGATAAAGTTTTAGGCCTTAAAACATATAAAATACTTAACATTACATTCCGATACAACTATGTTTGAAGAATAAAACAAAACAAATTTTGTAATTTATTCTTCTCTTTTTACCTCATTTAATCTCTACTTTTTTCTTCTCAATGTTCGGTAGCCTCCAAACACTTTATTTCCTAAGTTTATTTTTATTACTCAGCTGCTCCATTCGAAAGTTTGGTATACCAATTATAGCTTTTATATTTTTTTAATATTTTTTGTTGCTGTTATTTTTATCTAAATAGCAATGATGCGTAAGGTTTGTTTTCACTGTAAGTAATTCTAATGAAACAGGTTCTTTAATTGCAATGTCCTGTGTTTTGTCTTCGGCTTATGACTTCCGCATTGTCAAAAACACTGCAGTTGAAAATGTACCAGTTACTGTGCAAGAATATTATTCCAATTGTGCATCGGATTGGTGTTGGAAGAATGGATCGATAGCACTCATCTGCTCAGAATCGTATTCTAATATTAAAACAAGCAAGTTTTGTTGACGCCTGGAGAAGGGGGAAAAAATGAATTCCTTTTGGAAACTTCAGTTGACTTTCATTTAGTTTTTCTGGCCTTGATGTTTTATTGGTGAACTGTCAGAGGCAATTGCAGTGATGAATGTTAAACTTCCATGTCTTTCTGGGTTTTCAGAAGACGTTTTTCCGGGCAAAAAAGTTCGGATATTAAAAATCAATTCTGTAACATTAAGAAAAAAGATCTGGCTTCCATTAACAATGATTTCCGTAATTTTGGATATTGTTTTTTTCATCGATTCCATTCCTTTAGACGTCCCTAAGTGTCAATGAACTGCCTGCGTTTGTCTTTCGTTGATGTTAAAATGTGAATAATGTCTTCTTGTGGTTGTTATTGGGCCCATTGAAGAAAATCAATCTTCAACAAAAAGAAACGAATGTAGATAAGTCGAAAGACTATTGGAGTCTGCAGTTAAATAGCAAAATATACTTTACAGAATGATTTTGGTATCTCTTTCTTCTTACAAGTTCTTTGCAGTTCAATTTACTTGTGGGATATTGGACAAAACATTGTATTTAATAAAAAAAACCAGCTCTTAATAAAGGTCTGTTTTTAATAATATTAAATTAATTTTAAGAATTATAAACATGTTAGGAGTATAATAATTTTTAGATAAGTTTAATCATTGCGAGGAACAAAAAATTACAACCACAAGAATGTGTACATTCTGGGAATTGATTTTGATATAATATATATTATAAAGAAGAATATTTGTTAATAAACGTAAATCAAAAATGCACAAGAATAAAGGATTGTACCCTTAGCTATCACGGACGGGAATCTGGAACGGCCGTTTCTGCCTTTTTAGGCGTTCTTAGCCAGATTTATCCTCCGTGGAAAGCCCAGGGTGCCCAACTTTATTCTTGTGCATTTTTGATTTACATTTTAAATTACTATAGCGCACGTAAACTTTAATTTTATTGTTTTGGGGTTTCTTCATTGTTCACATTAAATTCTTTTGTGCCTTGCGGTCGTCAGAACAATGGATTTAAAACTATTTATTTATAGTTTATTTTTTATTGTTGTGTTTTGTTGTTGGGGAACCACTTGCGGTAGCGCAAATGGGATCCTTAACCTTTGCACGCACCCTGGGCTTTTCACGGGTGTAAATATGGCTGTGGACTACTAAAAAGGCAGAAACGGCCGTACCAGATTCCCATCCGTAATCCTTTATTGTGCATTTTTGAGTTACGCTTTTTAAGAATATTTGCAATTAAGTAAGATTGATTTAGCGTTACGTTCGTTTTAACGTTATTTTGACATCTTTAGATTCATAATCTGTAATAAGTTAATTGTCTATCTGTTTTAATAGAGCTTTTCCATTAGAACAAAACTATTAGAAAATATTTTCATAGCAATACCGAAAGTGGATTTTCATTGTCAACGTTTTCAAACGTAAAAAATTTTTGGAACAAAATGGGTGAATTTACTCCAATGTTGAGTCAGAAATTCTTCTTTAAAATACTGATAATGAATATTTGAATTAATGCAAATTCTATAATACTGGCCGAACACGAGGCGATATTTTGGGACAATCAGGCCCAATTTGATTGCTGGCAACCGTTTGCCCCAATTTGATTGCCCCAACCTGAACAATATTGCCCCAATTTTATTGTCGGTACCAAAGGAACAATATTGGCCCAATATTAGTTGGCTCAAAATATTGGTGGTACGAAAGCGAATCAAATGAACGGATGACATCACGTGACAATGCTGACGTCGAAGAAGGTGAGACTTTGAACATCGGAAAATCACTCGCTCCCGCCGACCATGTTTTGTGAGAGAGAAGGCTTAAAATCTGCAACATGGGCGGCCCAAAAAAGATAATTCAAACAACAATATTTTGTCAATTGATAATGAAAGAATATTAATGGATTTCTACCGCGGTAAGGCGTTTAATACTCGATCGATTCTGTCCGTTCGTAACACGTTTAGGCTTAACCGCAGGTACGCTTACACTGGATAGCTCCCATTTTATTCGCAAATAAATTGTATAAATAAAACCGATGTCGTATAATTGCTGGGAATATTGTTCCCAGTGCATTTATGCTCTGCTCGTGTGGTGTGTTTATAAGGCGTTCGCACTTAGTGTGTAATTACTAGGGCTCCCTAGTGACACAAGAAGCGCCGTAACCACCGATATTTAAAGCAATATTGGTTCAAGACAAACTCTGTGTTCGCGCTTGATAAAGTTGTCCGCAATCAAATTGGGCCAACTTGTCCCAATCATATTGCCATAAAATCGCTCCGTGTTCGCCTAGCATAATACAACTAGCTTGCCTGCGTTGCAATGCCACTCAAAGAAAGAAAGTGTTTGTGTTCTAATTCTGTTTATTGAAGTGGTTTTAAATACACTATATTTTTTGTTTTTCCTTCTGGTGCATACACGAATAAATCAGAAAGTTTTCCTATGCGTGATCAAGCCGTATGCAGCTGTCCATGTGTGAAGCATGGATTTTCCACACACTTGTAGCGTTTGTCCCTGTGCTTTGTTGATGGTCATTGCAAATGCGAGTCCCACCGGAAACTGCAGACGTTGAAACCGGAAATACACATTTGTTGAAACGCCTCGCGCACCAGATATTGTAAAATGGTTCTACTAATTCAGATATCTTCGCGGGCGTGCGCACAACAACTCACCAAAGTTTCATCGCAATTTGATGAATGGTATTGGAACGCATACGGGACAAACAAACAACTATTTAACAAAGTACACGTCTCATATGTTGTCTTTCTTAAACGTATGAATTAGAAACTAAATTGGAATGTAAACAAACAACAAAAAATTGACAGTAAACACAAAAATCGTTAATGTCAATGACTGCTTCTGTTTTTTTAAATTAAATTCTTTGCAAAAAGGAACTTCTATTTTTTTTTTTTTTTTTTTTTGCTCTTTCTTAATTAAATTTTTGAAGTGCTTCAAATCATAAGTGATTCTTTTTTATATTGAGATGAAAATAAGTTACTTAAATATGTTGAAGGTGTACGAGAATTCTTTAAATTAAAATTATTCTTTAGAACAACCTTTAGAACTTTACGGACCACTAAATGTATAATTTTAAATTTGGCAGACCACTAATACGAATTTAGAAAAAAAAGAGGTAAATACATATATATAATAATAATCAGAAAACTTTTATTTTATTAATATGAGATGCACCCATTAAAGGTAACAAAGTTATAGTGTAATTATTTAAAAAAATAAAAATTTGAGGTTTATTTAAGTGTTACCAATTTTTCTGCGGATCATCAAAAATTTTGCACGGACCACCGGTTGACGACCGCTGCTTTAGAATGCTATTTCTAGAAACTGTTATGTTATAAACCGAAATCAGTATTTTAGTTTTCCAGTATCATTCCTAAATATTGAGGAATTTAAGATTTGAGGAAATTTTATTGACGGATACTGTCATTAGACATTCCTTCAACCATTGATTGTCAATTTATTTTAAAATACATTTAACTCGGATTCATATCATTTGTTTAAATAATTTGCATTTTAGATTAGAGTCTGACTTTGTAGACATCAAAGATTCGCTTCTCTTTCAGAGTGATACGTTTTTGTTAATTTGTTGATTGATACAGTAATTTAAATACCAGTAAGTGTATAACTGATCTTCTGTTGATGATGCACCACCAACATTCAAGATATCTGTCCTTTTGAGAGACACCCTGTTCAATCAACCATCGAGGTTTCTAATTGAAGTAATCCCATTAATCGCTTCATGATGTTCTTTGGGATCGATAGAATTGTGTTTAGTAGGATTAAATGAAAAGGCTCATGTTTCTACATTAGTACGTTGACTGTAAATTCAACACACTGGAATTGATAGTAAAAGATGTTTGGAGATGTAAATGATTGATAACATTAAATCCTTAATTTCATTGTGACTTTAAATTATTGAAATTAAGAATTCAATATTGGTTGTAATATTTGAATCCATTGTGAAATGAGTACGCTGGACGTTTATTCCAATCTTCTTGAAGAAGTAGAAGAAGATCAGCAAATATTAGGCTGATGGGAACATTGTCACAATAAAGTGGTTATATGTTGATATTGAAGTTTACTTATGAATATATCGTTGGAAACATGGTTTATTATTGAATTTATTTTAACAAGTTCACAACTCACAAGAATTCGTAAAATGCTTGAAATTTGAAGAATATCTATCAACCGAAAAAAATTCGAATCTATCTTTTAAAAAAATATACATTTGAAAAAAGAATTCGAGATATGAATTCCGAAATGTCACGATCTTTATTTTGAATTATTGTATTCGCCTAAAGCTTTTTTTTCCAATTGCTATAACTTTTTATATTAAAACTTAACAAAAACAAAATCAATTTTTAAACATAATTTCTATGGCAAAATAAATATTCATTACACAAACGTAATCAGTTCAGCTTTCGAATATTCATTTCTTAGTGTGGAAAAAAAAGGACTCTTATGGGCGGAATTGAGATTAATTAAATTGATTCAAGTTCGATATAACAAGAATGGTAACTAATCATTAACAAATATACGTAAATCTCCGGAAACGACAAGTAGAAAATAGTTTATACAATAATGGAGTTTAATACAGAATGTTAAACCAATAAGTTATCAAAACCTGAGAGTGAAAAAAAAGTCAAAACAAATCTGACATTAGTCTGTTCTTATTATAATCTCTAATAATAAAAAGTTATTTAGCTTATAAGATAAACAAGAGATGTAAATATAAATATAGGAAACAAGAAAACCGAAATAAAGTTCCTTCAAAGAATGTTAGTATGTGTAAGAAAATTACAATTTCTGAACGAATATACGTTGGGTCAATTTGGAAAGACAAATAAATCAATTGAATAATACAATCTAAAGGATTTTTTTTTTTTAAAATGGATGGATGTGGGGAAGAGTGTTGCCAGTAACTAAACCATCTTTAAATATCTTGAAGAATCTTCTTTTAAGAGTATTTAGAATCCTTAAGAATTGATTTTCTTTGAATTTTGTATCGCCGGAATTTCATTATTAATTGGAAATTATTTGTCACATTTCAATGGAATTAATCACTGACACATGCAAAAGCATCTTTCTTTAATTGCAGCTTCTGGATTTTCTTTTCATGACTGCTTCGTGTTAATCTTAAATAGATAGAACAACGTGTTTCCCAAAATGTGTTGAGAGATTGTGTTAAGCAAAACAATTCCGTGTTTCAGTACTTGTTACTGTTTTGCTTAATTTTTTTTGAGAGATAGTGGAATTTTTTCTTTTGTTTGAAAATTATCAGCTTTAATGCAGTAAAATAAATATTTTTTTCTCATATTTTTATTTTCGTTGAGATGCTTGAATCCGTAGGAAGTTTGCCATTCAAGGAGCTATCGTCAAGTAATAAAATAGGTAATGTCAGTTTGCTAAACGCTTTTTAATGGACAGGATTATATCTTTACATCTCAACAACACTAAATGAGAGTATTTGATGATAAATTCTCGGAATTAATTTTAAGGTAATTTTAAGGAGTGAGAAATACTACAGAAACAAATTGCAGAGATTGTATTCTTGTGAATCGATGTTGATAAAAAATTAATTAATTAATTACGTACTAAACAACGTAGGCCCAGATATTATTTCTTCTCCGGACGAGCCCTAGGGTTCATCTAGCCCTCTGTAAAATGGGGACCAGGTTTCTTTTTCCTGGAGTAAAGGCGGGCGAGCACCGGACCGACCTCCAAATTTCAACTGGTCCCGATAGTCAGTGAAACGCGTACCTTCGGGTCCCCAGGAGCCAACGGAGGCTCTTATAGAAAAAACCTATGTATTTTTTGTTCCTTAATGACTGTTGTATTTAACAATTTACTTATTAAAATTATGCTTTCACTTCATATTAGTTCTATAATCTTCAATTTTTGAAATTATTTTGTTTTCATTCCTGAGATTGTAATGAACATGTATGTCATGCTACTACATGTATTTAGGAAACTTAAGGATTATTTCAGGATACTCAATACAGAACGCCCAAGAAATTCAATTATAATTCTCCTTTTTCCATTCTTTTATTGAAACGAAACGTAAAAGCCCGAATTGAATAACGTCAATTTCTGTTCTCGTTTTGTAATAATTTTGAAGCATCTTTTTGTTTTTCAGGTTTGGAAATAAAAAAATTATTTCCAAAATTGAATTAATTTTTAATTCACTTTCTTTGTATTTTGAATCTGTCTAAATGGTTATTATTTAATGATTCAAAATACGACACAGAATCAGATAATAATGTAAATAAACGTACTTTCATTTATTTTTAACTTCTTTTTGTGCCAACAGCTTCAAAGCAACAGAAATACTTTTGATGTGTAGGTGTTCTGATTTTGATTCTTCTTCTGTTTCTTTCCATCTCATTTCCTTATCAATTGATGCGGATACTGTTTATCACTCCCCTCCCCGTCCGTCCTTCCTTACCCTTCCCTCTGAGTAAGACCGGCCGCGCGAACTACACTACCTATTCCGCGCAATAAATTATTGACGTCAAAATTGTTCGCCCACCAGGGGCGCTTCGCCTTGCGCTGGTCCCTTTTCTGATGGCTCCTCATTCTGTGAGACGACGCCGGCTGCTCTGTTTGGATCATGCCGCCCTCGCCTGGTTGCAGGTGCCGGTGTTTATGTCAGGCGACCCGAGGGGTGACGAGTCTGGCGAGTGCCGTCAGCATGTCCGTGTACGTCGGCTTCCTCAAGGTAAGTCCCTCGCAACCTCTCCTCCGTCGTGATGGAGTGGGTTTCTCACGCGTCGATATCTTGCTTCGAGCTGCCAGCTTGTAACGTTTCACAACACGAGATTTAGTAAAACCTGGCGTTTGTTCCATTTTGGATCCCAAACACGAGACCGTTCCTTTTGCGAAGGAAAATTGACACTTAAAACCTAGTCCCCACTTTAATTAATGCACAATATGGTTTTACTGCTTTTCGTTGTTTTAAACAACAAATTCACCTTCTCCCTATAGAAAATGTATCGATCCTGGCTTAAAGTTTAAGACTTGTCTAAAATAAATTACTTTACAATTTTATATTCTTAAGTTAAATTTCCAGAATCGTCTATTTAAAAACTAATATCCTTCAATAAATAAAATATAATTGATATTGGTTTTTATTTTTAGAAATTAGTATTTACATTTTGCAGAACAAAAAAAATACTAAGAGAAATTTTTTATCCTCTTCAATTTAAACATTTTTATTCCACAATTGCAGAATTTATTCAGCTTTTTGTTTTATTACCCATCGTTTCAAAAATTAATTTTTATATTAATTAAAACATCAAATAAAAAGTAAAAATCATTGAATACAATGCATTGTCGAGTATTGTTAATTTTTTTCAAAGTTATGTCTTTCAGCAATAAAATTATTAATTTACGAATAAACTACAGAGAACAAGACATTTGTCAATAAATTTAGGCTTCGTTACGTGTAGTGGTGCAACGGTCTATAAGAAAAATCCATCGATTGCAACCGGGGCAGAAATCCAGAAATAGTTCAAATTTAATCCTCGTTACTATAGATAACGATTGTACTATGTAGATTTGATGTAAAAATTTTAGCTCTAAGAATTGCTGTCCGTTTGACAATTGGAATATTTTTTTGTTTAACTTGGGCACAAAAGCGTTCTGGAATCCCTGATTTCTGGTGAATCATTGATTTTGTCACTAGTTGGTTGCCGTGAGGTGGTTGACAGTTTGGGAGATGAAAAAAAAAATTCTTGCAGCTACACGAAGCTGAAGGAATTGGTAATGTTTTATAAGTTCATCTTGCGTTTTGTGTGTGCGCGCACATGCATACATTGGAAGAAGATGAATATGTAATGCCTTTGATTTAGAGATTTTAATTAACAGAGCACTAATGTTTTAGTAATACAAACACAGACACACGCATGCACAGAATGCTGGAATATTCTCAATAGTTTAGAAGTAGATGAAACGTTAAATGAATGTAATTTCTAATTACAGTTTTGTGAATTACTTGATTTTATGGAAGACAGAGATGTTGTGCTTCTACTGAAACAACTGTGCATAGTTAATATCTAATGTTCTTTACATTTAACATGAACACGTTGTGATTGTTTACGTAAAGTATTTCATTGTTTTAATTTGTTTTTGTTTTTTCAGTTGACCATTGTTTGAGTTGTTTTCATGTAACACTCAGTGTTGGGATTTTGTGGGGATTTGCTTCTGATCTAAGTGCCAGGCAGTTTATTTCAGATGTATTAGTTGCACGGAAGTTGATCTAAACCTTTCTCTGTGAGTGACGTTGAAGCTGACACAGTTGATTCTTCCTTCGTGTTTTTCAGTTGAAAGTTGTTTTAATTACAATCCTTATAGCGTCATAGCAAATAAACAATAAAACTTTATTTTCAATTTATGTAAATTTCATTGTTATGTTGAAAGCTTTAAATTCTGATTTTCTTTTATATAAATTCATGTATCATTGGCTCAAAAAATATGTAACATTTTCTAATAAAGCATATCTTTTCTTAATGCATAGCAATTTCGTATAATATTAGATCCTTTGCCATTTCTATATTAAGTGGGTTCAGCATTTTCAATCATTTTTTTTCTAACTTCACAGTATTTATTTTTTTATTTTTGCATCGATCGTTTAATTACAGTTATTTTCTTAAAATTAACTCTAAAAAAATATAGCTAATAAATATAAAATGAGCTATAGTTATTTAAAAACGAAAAAAAAAATAACGGTAGTATTTTTTAAATATTTTCAGTTGTTTCTGGACAATGTTTCGTATCAGGACAATGAATAAATTAAAATCTTTTTCTCCTAGAAATTATAATTTATTTTGAAATGTTCGCGCAACACCGTTTAAAAATTAAGCACAACCGAGGCATGTCTTCGTTTGAATGAAAAATGTAATGCAAAATCGAAATCAACTGGATGTAACATTAAAATTCAAATTGGAATTAGAAGTGTGCTGCCATCTGGCGTACATTGGTTGAAACATTATAGTAACATGCCTAAATTGTATGAGTATTTACAACTTCACAATTTTATAAGCAAAAAAAATTCAAAATTTGCTGAATTTAATTATTCAGCAAAACGCCATCTCAAATATCTAATTAAGCTTGTTGTGGTAAACAAATTAGATATTCGAGATGCTATTTTCGAAACAAATGCGTAGCCGAGTCTTCAAATTCCTTAAATTTAAATTTCCTTGTTGCTTATTATTTACTAAATTGACTGCAGTTCGAATTACAATTTTGCTCTTCAACTAGGGTAGTGGGTTACAAGTTACAATTCTGTTGGATTCCTTCAGCAGGTCTCTCTTTATTTTCTCAATCAAATGTAAGTTAAGGGTCTCTATTATTGCGTCTTTCTTCAATTTAATAAAATGTCATCGACTGATCGTAATGATATTAAATCGTTCTCCAATTTCAGAGGGAATGAAAAAAGATTTAGCTTTGATTGAATTGTTTTTGTTCCATTAAAACGTCGATGAACGCAGATTAATTTCACTGAAATTGAAAAAAAAAAACAACTTTTTTTTTAAAAAAAAAAAAATATATATAATATGCTTAATAGTTTGCTTGCAAGAAAAGCTCCTGTAGTTCAACATTGACAGCAATTACTAAATGATTTGACAGAAGTAGAATCTTAATAAATGTAGTTATTGGAGACTGGTACTTTTCATCTTTAATTAAATTTAAGCAATTTTTTAACTTCAAAGAAGCAAATCAGTTTCAGTTAGTAACAAGTGTATTAAAGTTTTATCAGTCAACATTAACTTTTACATTTAAGATTTATTAATATTAATGTAATCTTAATTTTAGTTTTCCTGTTTTTAATTAAGTCAGTATAACAAAATAAACTGTTTATTGTTAAAAGTACTGTCTCTTTTTGTTTACGAGAACCTTCAGCACTTTTGCGCATGCATCAGGTCTCCTTCGATTTTTATCAAAATAGGGGTGAGGAGAAATAAAGAGGGGATGTTTACTTTATATCAGTGTTAGTTTACTAGTAGCTGCGTTCTATTTGCGCTTTTCGGGAAAGAATTATGGAAAGAATAAATACTATTGCAAAAATAACAGGTACTAAAAACAAAAAAACACATAGGAAAATGGCTATCTCAGCGTATCACCCCTTTGCGGAGTAGAATAGTCCGCGAGTGATGGGTCTCGCTTTTGAAAACGAACACTACGTAAATATTAAAATTTCAAATTCACAGATTACATTTTTTGATGTTAAAATTGGATAAACTATTTGGTTTAATAAGAAATAACCATTTTTTGCTTCACTGTTATGCAGTTTATGAGGTTTCTCCATTGTTATTCTGAATAGACAAGGGAGGATTAAGATATTAGAACTTATTTAAATTATTTAGAAATAAATTTAGAAATCATCTACGTGATTTTAACTATAAATTCCATTCAGTACTTGAGTTTTTTACAACTCCTAATTAACTCATGTTAACAATAGGTTCTTACTTTTTTTATTTCAAGATTTCTTTTTCTTAAAACGAGCTTCTTTACACAAGAAAGCTTTCCTCGTCTTAAAAAAAATACAGAAAAGACGAATGCTTTTAAGATGATCGCAAATAAACAACTTCATAACGTGAAACAAGCCTTTGATTAAAGAATTGAATCAAATTTATAACAAAAGTATAATTATCATTATTGTTGTTTCTTTATATATTCTGTAAAGATTGGTTAATAAAAACTTTTTTTGGCTTTAAAACTCCATCTCAAGATTTATTTATATGTATTCAAATATAAAATCATGCAGTTGATTTATTTTATTAGTGTTACAAGAATCATTTGAGCTATTTAATATTTGTTTAAAATTGGAAAATATTTTTTTTTTAAAAAAATTGGCTTGAAAGCTAATTTGAAATTAGGAATAAGTTACTGTTAGCGAAGTCAACTTGGTAAGTAGTTGATGGAGTCTTGCAGGGAAGCTCTCTTGGCGGAACTTTCTTTTTTTTGTCGATTCCGTCTTGGATTCAAATCAGTTTTTCCTAATTAACCTTTATTTGAAAAAAAAAAAAAAAAAAAACACTTTCATGAAATATTGTAATTTAATTGCGAATGTTATTTTATTATTTAGCCGAAATTAAAACAAATAACAAAAAACTATCTAAATAAAATTCACTTTATATTTGAAAAAGAAACTCTTTCGTCTATTACTGATTTTTGTTCATTTTAAGATGAATTTTTAGCGACCCATTTGGTAGGTATTGTGGTAGTCGGTAGCTATTGCGTTGGTCCTGTCCGTCCGTCTGTGTCTGTCTACCCCTAATAACTCCCAAACGGAAGGTCGTATCGACAAACGGATTCTACCATCGTGTTTAGAGGCCCAAACAACGTAGGAATAGGGTATTTTCAGGGGCCAAACACCCTCCCCCCCACGTTCGAGATATTTGGCATTGTTTTCATTGGATTTCCGCTATTAACTTAAATGTTAGAAATGCAACCAATGGATTTCAGTTGCCAGCTGTAGGATGATGCTTAAGGTCTTAGACTCATCCCTCATACACTGAGGGTTGTTGGTTCAAATCCGAATAGTTAGTTTCTTTTTTTAGGTCGGCGTGGTTTTTTTGTTTGGTTTTTTTCTCATTTCCTAACTTTTTTTTAATTTTTTAATTTTTTTTTCCTTTTTTTATTATTTTTAATTTTTTTATTTATTATGGGTCGTCTTTAAATTTATGCTTCAGCACAAAATTACATTCACGTGTTATTTTTTTTTTAAGAAATTGATGAAATACAACCAGGTTCTAAAGCTTCAAAAAAAAAAAAAAAACTCTTGAATTTTTTAATATTTTAAATCGGGCAATCAATCTTCGAATTTCTTTTTCACTTTTTTTTAGTATGAATAAAATGTGAAATATGAATTTGAATTTACAATTTAAAAAATTCTTTGTAAGGTTACTTAGCTTCAATTAAGATATTTAGGATTATTAAATTTTGCATTTTCCGATCAGATAATTAGTGCAATTTGGAATTGGGATTTTATTGTAAAATTAGAATTAATAATTTAAATTTCGGCAGTTGACAGATCGCTGAAACGAAAGATAATAATAATGTTAAATTCTTAAAATTTCGTTACACTCTGTTCCAATTTTGTTTACATTTTTACGCTTTCTAGATTGTTAACATAATATTATGAAAATTTTCACAATTATTGACAACTCTATATTCTACAGCTAAATGTAACTTTTCTTAAAGCTATTTGGTTTTTTTTTAATAAAACACAAATCGAAGAACCTCTGCATTACTTGCTATTAAATCTTCAATGTATTTTGAAGCTACATAGAAAATTTGAACTAACAAGAAAAATACACGTTTGCGTCTTTAGGCACATGTGTATCTACTTGAAATCTGCAAAAAGTAATTACTGTGTTGCATTGTCCGTTCGTCCATTCATCCGTTGGTTCCTTCCATAAAACAATTCTAGTAATAGAATAATTATTGTAGTTATAAAAAATATGAGAATTAACAGAAATCTATTTTTTTTAAAAAGAAAAAAGACGTATTTATTCATTATGTTAGTTGTTAAATATTTTAATGCATTAATTTTCCGAAAATATATCGTGAGCTCATGCGACCATGTCGAACACGTAGTCTGCTTTCAAGCATTTTAATAAATGCTACGGTTTACAGTGTATGCTCTTATTATAATAATAATAGATGCTAAAAATTATTACTGAATAGTCAAATACATAAATGCTCAAGCCTTATTTGGAAAATAATTAAAAAATTATCGCTGCTTACTGTCATTATATTGGAATTTATTTAGTTTAAAGAATTTAAAATGAAGTAATTAAGCAACTTGTTAACTGAAACTGTATTAGCATTTGAAAAATATCGCAAACAGGACGGTTTTCGACCTTCGGAATACTGCAAATAATATGTATGGTATCTATATAAGTAATGTTTTTTATTATTATTGTAGTTATAAAATGTAAGCGATACTTTTTTTAGTCTTCTGATAAGGATCAGAAGACTTATAATCTGGTTTTGTCTGTGGATATGTATCCCACAATGCAATGCAGAACAATCAAAACAATATAGTACACAACAAATTCCGTGTTTTGCATGCGCAACAATACATTTATAATACAGCTCTACAACAAGCACAACAACCGCAACAATATCACAATAATCGCAACAATTGCGCCTTTTGCATTCGCAACAATCACATTTATAATAATAAGGAAATTAAAGCAATATCAATGATATTTTCTTATCAGAAGACGTTGCGAAGCATTGTGATTGCTTTACTAATCGCTTTCCCTACCTTGTTTAAATGTTAAGACGGTTTTTGATAAGCATTCACTCCATATGTATAAGTTGAATTTTTTAATTTTTACTTAACTTTACTGTTATTACTTATAAAATGTAATCTTTTTTTTTATTATTTCGTTGAGCTGGAGAATGGACGTTCTTATTTAGTAATTAGATAGTGTTGCATTATTTGATGTTTAAATGTTTGTTCCGTGGGTTCGATTTTTTTTTTTGAAAACACATTTTTCAGTTACTACAAAAATAAAATTAGAAAGATAAAAAACAAACAAAAAAAAAACGATATAATATAAACGATATATAGTTTCTCATGAGAAAATTACTTTCGCAAAGAAGATGAAAAGTGCTGTGAAGGTAATTTTCACAATTAAACATTTCATTTGCACCTAAGGATGTCTAGGTTTAATTGAAGTCTTAGCCCCTAGACTTAATTAGGGGCTGTCAAATGCAACTCGTTTAAGCAAATTAATTTTAGAACTGTTGTAGCAACATCTGACCTTCAAAATCGCTTTTCTAATCTAACAATTAGTGTTAACAATATTCATGAGCAAAGTAGAAAAAAAAAACACAAAAAATATTTTAATATTAAACTAGCCAAAGGTTTTAATTTTGCAACTAAAAAGTTTGGAAGAATTGTATTTTAATATTCTTTGAATGGTATTTCTTTTAATATAATATAAATTCGATTATCCGTTAAGTTATTTATCGTCATTCTCAGTAAACTTTTACGTAAACCTTACTACGCCCTAATAGGTATGTATGTATTAGATATCTGGAGTAAATTTTTCCTTGATCCGGTAAAAACTAAATGAAGTTTAATTAAGTGCTGTATTATGTAATAAAATAAAGTTAGGTGACCCCGTATAAAGTGCATGTAATGTTTTTTTTATATACGTATTCTATTACACATCCGCCACAGTCTCAGTCTCACACCCTGACGGATAATCGAAGGTGTCTTCAATAGTAATTGCTCGACTTAGATGGATTCGATATACGCCAGTTCCTAGATATTCTGTTGCGATACTAGCAACATCTTCTTATGAAGCCTAATATATTGACATTTACTCGATAGGATACTGAATACATTTAATCTTCAATTTTCTCTTCATAAACAGAACCAGTTTAACATTAATTTTCCTTTGAATCAAACATAAACGTCAGAAAAACATCAATTTTTTTTTATACAACTCTGTTCTTGGATTTACGCGGAAAATAGGCGCAAATCGAGTACTTGTAACTAATTGCTACTTTGTAATCGTAATTTTTGTAGGTTGGAACTTTATACGGAACAAATAACTACTTATTTGTTCCGCGTAAAGTTCCTAACTACAAAAATTACGATTACGATGCTTTCACGGTAATAAAAACTTGATAACAATAATTGTATACATTGTTTGAGACCTCAGATACATCTTAACTTTTTGTTTGTTTGTTCTTCTGTATCACACTTCGTGAACTTCCATGAACTTCACTGTGACTCGTAGGTTTCAGCAATATTAAACAAACCAAATTTGAACTTAATGTAATACTTTTTTTCCCATGCTTTTATTAACTCACATTGTTTGGTTTCCGGTTCAAATCTTATAATCAATTTTTAAGTCTCTTACCATCTGTCAGTCATCTAGAAATTTTGCACACTTGCTTAATTCTGTTGGCAATACAACAATATATTGATATATTAAATACGTATATATTTTATATTAATATATTCCGCCAAGGCAACACATCCTTCCGTGCGCCTTCCGAGACCAGCCACTAGGCGGAGGCGTATACATCTAATTACATAATTCTGAATTACTATCCTCCGAATGAGAGATGGCCGCCCTGTTTTTGTGAGATCTGCGCATGTATGATCGATTAGTCTGGTCAGGCACTTCCGTCTGATTTTATGACCGGACGCCGCCATTACGGTAATCGCTTATTACTTTGCAAAAGAGCATTGTATTTATAAATAATATATATTTATTTATTTATATAAATACTTATTGTTAGCAACTGGTATTGAAACAACGCTAAATAGTCGAGAGAAGTTTTAATTTGGCGTTATCAACATGTCTTTCTCAGTGAAAACAGACGACGGCGTCCGTTGTGACAGGAAAACATAATTGATCAGCTACCGGAAGGGCTGCGCAGTTCAAACTTCCGCCGGCCATCTCTTATTTGGAGGACAATATATGTATTCTTATACAGTATTGTATAGTTGAATCATTATATACTATAGATAGCATGGTTTTTAATTTTTTTTTTAATGCTTTAATTATTTTTCTTAACAACTTTTGTGCTCGAGCAATGCGTATTACAGTTGCTCATTTAGAAATAAACCATTGTACTCATTTTTATTTCATTCATGAACGTTTACTTTTTTAGTTTCTGTTCTTTTAAGGATTTCAATTTGATATTCTTAGATTATAAGTGTGAATTTCTTAAGACATAATTATATATGTAAGGTTTTCTTCTCTTTTCTCCATCAAATAAACAGTTGTTGTACATATATTTTTGTCGACTTGATCTGGAAGTATTTCCAGAACTCAAGGAGTCTTAGGGTTACTTGCGTTACATATGGCAAAACATTCTTAAAATTATAGTTAAAATTATATTGCTAGGAGCCAACCATAAAAGCACATGAATGATTAAAATAATAATAATAGTTATAAACTCATACGACGTTTCAGATCTCCATGGGTTATGGAGTCCTGAAACGTCGTGAGAGTTTTTAACTTTCATTACGTTTTAATCGTCCATGTGCTTTATGGTTGGCTCATAGTAACATTCTTAGGAACTTCTTCCACTTCAAATAAAGCGAGAATATCATTTAAAAGAAATTATTACTAAACGTTTGTTATTTTTAAGTAGTGGAAAATTTCTAATGTTTTGTCATTATTAAACGTCGTCCTTAACAAATACTGATTTAGAAAACCCTGAGATTAGAAGCACGATAAAATAAAAATGAAACAAAAAAAAAATTAAAATAAATTTGAATTTAGTTTTATACTGGATCGTGAAAATTAAGCTATTTTGAAAGATGGAAATTTATCTTTAACTTTTCTATGACTTAGAAATAAAGCTATGGATTGTATTGAATTAAAAGCTAAATTTACTTTAATTACAAACGAAAAACTGAAGTACGTATCTTTATGATATATGTACGAATTTAGAATGTTGAAAAATTACGCTTTAAAGTTGTGAAAATTTTAATATATTCAGTTGTTCTGTTAACGATATTATTATAATTTTAACTTTTTAATGTCGGTAGAGTAATCAATATTTATTTTATACTTAAATCTCTTACAAATTTAAGGTGTTTTCTTATGAGAATATCTCTTAGAAGCTTAGGATATTTCTCGAAATTTTCATTTTACTTTTCATTATCTTCGAAAAATCAATTAACTCCCATTTATTTGGTTTCTGATGAGACTTTAAAATGAAATTAATTATTGATTTCTTTTAATTCCGCACGCGGTGGTTTCTCTTTAATTTAGCGCCATTGTATCAGCTTTAACGCTGGGGAGCAGTGACCTGCAGGAGATGAAGCAGACGCAAAGATTCTCAGTTTAAATTCAATTTACATTTAAAAAAAGGAGCGTTCTTTGCAAACGACGAAAAGAAAAGAACTAGAAATTTGCTCAACAAGTTGAAAATTTTCACTGATGTATAAAATCCAAGATTGATCTAATTTTGCGACTTAAACTATTTTATAAAGATAGTGAATACAACATAATTCAGGTGTTTACTATAAATACCTGAATGTAAATCACTAGAAGCTTTGTTGATTGCAGTTATGTAATTACACTCTTCCATCACATTTCTAATATTAAGAGAAAATCGATTGAATCAATTTAATTTTGAGTCATATTTAATCAACGATTAAATAGGATTTGTCAGAAAATGATTTTCTCTCCTAGGAAAATTTCCTATGATGATTAAATACGATTTGTTAGAAAAGTATTTCCTATAAACTGAATCTGAAAAGTCTAAGTCTTACAATTCCTCACATTGTCGTCCAAAGTCTTCAGTAGATCAGATTACAAGCAAGACAAAACAAAAAAACAAGAAAATCCAAAAGAACTTAAAACTTAAAATTTACGAAATAACATTTTTAAAAATGTAGGTTTTCTTTCCTTAAAATGTTATTTCGTATTTTTTTTTTATTATTATTTTTTTGTTTTTTAATCTCTTGAAAAGATGAGAAGCTTATAGCTATATTTAAATTCTCTAATATTTGCTTGAATTCAAACGGTTGAGATTTTTCTATTTTATGAAAAAAAGTAAACAAATAAATAAATAAATAAATAAATATTATTTAGTAAAAGGACTTAATATTCGTTCTTTATGAGAATGAAGTATTAATAGAAATAGGATCGGAATGCATTGTTTAGATACCAATGCTTTTCTATGGGAATTTGTGTCTTTTTCTCGCGCTATTTTCTCGACATGGATCCATTTGGAAAAGATTTCAAATATGAATATTTGATCGTCCAAGTCTTATAAGTATGCATACTAAGTTTCAAGATGATCCTTCCAGCTGTTCAACAGTTATTGGGTGAGGTACATACACAAACAGACTGAGGATGAGATCTCATGGGAAAAAACAAACAGTAAAGTCTTCTGTACAAAACGTCAAAGACAAAATACCATTTACACGGTTACGTAGGAAGTATATGTTGCAGTAATTACATTGTAGAAAAAATAAACTGGACAAAAAAATAGTTTAAAAATGAAAAGCAAAGATTAATTCTAAAAAAAAATACCTTTTAATAAAGTGATTAACTAGAAAAAAAACTGAAACTGATTAGTTTAACTAGAGCAGGAAATTGAGCTTAAGTTGATATTCTTCGAAGAATTTTTATTGAAATTAAAAGTTCAGACCCCATGTTTACGAGTGACATCTACTTTTTTCCTATTTTATGTTTTATTTGAAGTTTTCCCAGATTTTTTTTCTGTCTTTGGTTTGGTTGTTGGTTAAAAGATTGTAGAATAATGCATTCTGGCTGTTTTCCAAACGTGTATCTGTTAAAGCAAAAAAGCATATTGCATCATCCAGAGATAATGTAACAAATTACAGAAAAACGAAATGACTAGAAGAAATATTTTTGCAACAACATTGTAATCTAGAATATTAACAAATAAGCTATCAACTAAATCATGATTAAGCTGAAAGGATAACTTCTTTTTGAAGATGTAGGAGTAACTTTTAATAATTTATATCTTAATTTGAATAATAGTTTTATATATTGAAATGCGTGGCTGTAGTGAAGTCCTTACCTGTAGTCAGGTGCTTTTGATGCAAGAAACGTTGCTGTTTGCTGAGGCATGACAGCCTCATATTGAAAACCCCTTTTTATGTTTACTGCTCTTGTAACAGTGCATTGCCCCCTTGGAAAGGAATCTGGGAAATATGGATTTTGTAAAGAAAAGTTGTCTTTGTTTTTTCAACAAAAGCCTATGAGAATGGCACGCGCCTGAAGCTGGAGTGCATCTATAATATTTTTTAGAGAAAACAACAAGAAAAAAATAATAGCTCATCTTCTTCGTTGTTTTCCAAGAAAATTGAAGTTTCAGAAATGTCTTCTCTTTGGCATTCGGTCAGTAATATTCCCTTTTCTTTCTTACTTTCTCATTAATAATTTCTTCAATCTTTAAAACGAGTTGTTTGTGGCCAGTGATAAGTTAAATAACAACTCTTAATAAAACCAAAGATGTTGGCATTTCATTTATTGCATTATAATCTAAAATTTCAAGTGTACATTTGTTATTTCTGTTGTTTTAATAAATTAAATTTTCAAATTAAATTATTATTAAAATTTTCAATTTTAATTTTCTGCCGTTTTACATTTTATTTATTTTTATTAAAATTCATTAAAGCTCTGAATATTAAAGATCGTTTCAGTTTTCGATGGACTGATCACAGATTTAGAAGAGAACTGAAGCAGTGAATTTATTTGCTAACGTAATTTGAATCTTAGATTTCTTTTAAGAAAATTGGCGAACCTTAAGTTACTGTAAACTGGCAACTGAACCAATAGCTTTTTATCTAAAATTGATTTCATTTTCTGGAAGCCATTAGGACAGTGTTCGACTTCGGGAATTGAACAGTTATTCTCTATTCTGACAGAAACTGAAACATTTTATGCATTGAGCATAGTTTTTGGAATATTTCATACCAAATATTCGTACGGAACAATGTGCACAAGAATACTTCAGACATTAGCTGAATATCTGAATATTGGGCATTAAGTAATTAGCATACGAATACTCGAGATGTAAAGGCCTCCTTCTTGTAAGACTGTACCGCCACAGCATCAATGTCTGAAACTTACTTGATCGCCCAACAGTTGCGTCAAGTCATGGGGTTTCTAGAGGTTAGTGGGGTTGTTTTTGTGGGTCGGGAACAGGAAGTGATTATTTCAAAGAAACCACGGGTACTTCATGATCTCAAACAAACAATTACGGAAGTGATTAGTGGTTTCCAGGTGACTTTAGGTCATGATTTGTGGAAAACAGAGATGGATTAACATCAGAAGGCTGTTGATCTGTCCTACATCGTAGGAAACTGGAATTAGTGCGTAAAATTGTCCAAAAACACTGAAATCATTTATATAAGGATAAATAGAAGCGGCTAAAATCATCATTATATAAAATTTAGTTTTTATTTAATTTTACGTTCATTTTAAACATAGTTAAATAAATGCTTCCATAACTTTTGCTTATTAGCGATCTCGTGCACGAAGGTGTAATCGGGAAGGTCTTACGTTCATTCTGTCCATTGGTGTGTCACCAGCTCTATAAAGTCCAAAGTCAGACGTGAGTCATACTTTCTTGGCTACGATTCGTACAGATGATGAAAAATACGAATATCACAGGAAGTGACCGAAATGAAACATAAACTTTGGTTTCAAGGTTTTTTTGCCTTGTTTTGTAAAGAAAAGAGCCTTAAAACGAAATTCCCAAAAACTTTCTTTTGAAATCTGTGCTTAATAATAAAATTTATTATTCTTTAATCAAAATTATAGATGCCAAATTGGAATGGCCGATTAAATGCATTTGCTACCTTTCTGTTGTTTTATTAACTTGAATCCTCAGTTGCTTTCTCCTCAAATTCCTTTTTTGAAATACCTTTCAGTCTATTAAATACCTTTCAGAAGGAATTAAAGTAAGGAAAAAGCGGAGGAATTAAGTTGGTAAAAACTAATGAATATGTATCAATGATTGTCATTTTATTGTTTACACTCATAATAACGTAAAAGTTTGAAATATAATTCAAAATAAATCCAAGTACATGGTTTTTGTTGATGTGAAATAGGCAGTCCTATTGCTTACATTGTTTCTGTTACCTGCTTTTAACATACAAATTATACACAATGAAATTTCTGATGTGAAACGAATTTTATTCAGACAGTTTTTACAGACGCTCATCACTTTTAACAATTTCTAATTAATTTTAATTAATTAATAATGAAATGGACCACTTGAGGTTTACGCCCCTACCGACGTCACATATGACCTGTTGAGCACATGATGAGAGATCTTGTGGGATTAACAAACAAAGCCCACAGGTCGAGTATATAACTTAGTGTGAATTACTTAAAAAAAAAATCGTCGATTTTGATATTTCAAGACGGAATGGTTCAGTACTGTGCAGTTCCTTATTGTAATAATTCTGTAAAAACTCTTGGAATATCCTTCGTTAATATAATATCTACACGGGTTAAAACGAAGCACATGGCTTTGTTTATCCCACAAGCCAAGCAGTAGCCTGGTGGGATATTTTGTAACTACGAAGCCCCGCCTATCCTCAAGTGGTCCATTACATAAGCTTGCAGGAAGAAAACAGTTCACCTTTGCTTTTGCTAAAAGTATTATCAATAAAAATGTATTAAAAATTAATGGATAAAAAGTGAGGGAATATAATAATTGATCGCTCTACTTAATCTGTTTGATAATTGCTCATCAAGACCCAATGTAGAACAAAATAGAATGAGTGTCAACTTCGTTCAGTTTTTAAATGTCGTACCCAAATTTTCAGTTTTTTTGGAATTGAAAGGTACAGAGAAAGAGTTTTCAAATGTGTAAATCGGAAGTTAGTTTTTTGGAAAAAGCTGAACATTCATTCAGTATATTCTAATAAGTATTTTTTTTTTAATTTTTCATTAGCTACCATGAAATCTAATTTTCCAGTAGACTTTAATTGGATTGGGAGAGGATTAGATTAGTTTTAGAAATTATCCTTTCTAATCAAGGCCTAAGTAATTCTCTTTGGTTTGCCGCTCACAAAACAAAGATTTGGATGAGGAAGAGAATTTAATATCTACTGCTCTGAATTTATACATAAGAAAAGTCTACGTGCTTTGTGAATATCAAAGCATTTATATTACGAAGAAATTTACAGGAGAAGTGACTGAATTCATAGAAGATGCAGCAGTTCATTGAAAACCACAATAATTATAAACATTATTACCATTATATAGATTATTTATTTTATAATCAATTAGAATAGATTGATCCACTTTTTTTTAAGATCCCATTACTGTCTCAAAGTTGTAAAGCTTACTTCATCATTTCGTAAGGTTAGATTGAAATTCATCTAACAATGGTTTAGACAAAAGTGGCTAGTGGTCTAAACCGTCCCTGCGATTTTTTTTTTATTTATTTATTATTGTTATTACGTAAAAGTTTCAAACCGTGGGTTTCCCCAGCAAAGACAACATGGCGGGTCAAGGCACATGTTGCCAAGTGTAAAGAAGTGTGCAATGATTAGGGATGTGTGGTTGTGTCGAAAAATTTCCTAACTATGCGTGTTGTATCGAGTACCACAGCCCTCTGGAGTTGTGCATAAGTGTTTTTGTGAAGTCCTAGTGACTGTGGTGCAATGTGTGAGACACCAGACCAGTGGCGGACAGGACGATAGGTACAACACGTACTCGGTCCTGCCTCCATTGCTTCTGAAGCTCGTGTGCTTGATCGGTGTATTTACTGATCTTGTCTGCGTTAGTTTTTTGTATGTTCTTGCTGATAGACACTGCAATATCAATGAGAATTATGTTCATTGACATTATTATTATTATTATGCTTCTCATTATGTTTTATTTTAAAGAAGAGAGAACTGTTTTTTAAAACTTTTGGATCGTTAAAATAATAAACAGTTCTATTTGGGATTATTAGAACAAAGATAAAACTGTGTCCTCATCCTCCCCGTTGATGAGATTTTAGGCATAAATTACCTAGAGTTTTTTTTTTCTTGAAGATTTCAGTGTTGTTAGTGTTTATTTTTTTTGGTTGGATGATGTAAGGTCGAAAAAGTATAAGGGATATCACATGTTTCTGTAAACTCGTTTAAAAAGAGTCTCGTAAGACTGCTTCATGAAAGAAAATTCCCTCTAAATCTTCCATCTCCCTCCGTTTTCTATATTCAAAATAAATCTCTATGCATTGAAGCAAATGTCACTTATCAAAAACATCAGGCGAATTCGTTATTCATTACGAAATTTTTAAACCAACTTTTAATAAAGATAATTAATAAACTTTTATCGCAAATTAAATACAGCGAAAATGAATGTAATTATTGAATAGATAAAAACAAAACCAGTGCTGTTGTGCTTGGTTTCGGATCTAAACTGGACGTCAGCCGAAGAAATTTAATTCTCCTTACTCTTGCGAATGAAGTAGTAGAAGTGAAGATTCTCATTTCCTCCGCAATCATTCTGCCATTTATCATCATTTTCATTCCATTCATCTGTTCCATCTCTTCCAGTCTTTTGCGTCTTAGGTGATTACCCCGTACAATGATGCTAAAGCAAAAATTTAGAGGAAAAAAATAAAGAAATGAAGTAATGAAATGGGTCCTTAAATATAAAAATAGAAGCAATCAGTTTCTCTGCAATGGGACTGAAGTAATAAGAAGGAAAGATGATTTCTTTGCGTATTTCTTTTTAATCAAGATATGCATCCTGAAACCCTTCGAATATTTGTCTATCTAAACTTTTTCATAATTTTCATTTAATCTTACTATTCGTAAGAAGTGAGGTTCATCAAATCATTGTCTGTCTTAGTGTTCTGCTAATAACCTTTGGACCGATAAATGGTTGTTCATTCATCAACCTTATTTAAGGTAGAAATGAATTAATTTTTCCATTTAAAACCATTTCAAGTGAGTCGAGAAATTTAGTGCGAGAAAATGACAAAAATTGCCATTGAAAACCAGAAAAAAAAAACAATGATGGTTGTCTAACAATGGACTCCGTATTTTATTAAATATTTCTTAATGTTTCTAGTACCCTTTTTAGCGGTCCAATGTTACAGTTAATATAGGGAACCGCTATTGCTTTTGTGTTGTCTGTCTGTCACACTGTATGTCACACACTGTAGCGGCCAAACGGTTAGAGATATTAGAATGAAACCTTCACCATTGTGTTCAGCATCAAAAAGTAGATGACCACGTAAAAAAATCAGACCTATAGGACTCCTCCCTGACCCCCCAAATTAACGTTTTCCATAGCAGTGTTAGTAATAATGATAACAATTAACACAGTAATAATATTGATGCTTCATATATAACAATACTAACAATTGCCAACAGGACGTCATTGTTAATATTTACAAATGTATTGTTTCGTAAATTCTTTAACATATCCAAATGATGCACTAAGCATTGTATTAGCGGCCTCTAGGTTACAGCTTGCCTGTAAAACATAAAGGAACGGTCTTACATTTATATGCTCTTGCTTTTAATTATTTTGTTTATACAATTGTGCATATTATGGGGCCGCTTTGCTTTTGACACTGTCTGAAAGCATCAATTATCTTGTTTTAATGTTCATTTTGATTTGATGTTTCTTATATATTTTTTTCCTAATATCTAACTGCTGATAGTTTCTGTTAAGATCTGCTGTCAAAAAAAAAACATTTTTTCTTTCTTTTCACATTTTGTATCTGATAAAAACATATTTTCTTTTACTTTATTAGCTACATTTACAATTCGGATAATTTCGTAAATTTATATTATTTATAGTTATTTCAATTTATAAAGGGGTTATTGCGCGCATAGGGACCCGATTGGCTCTATATTTTAAGTATTTTTTAAAATATTTTAATGTGTAATCTTTGTGTATTTTTACCTTTTATCAAAATATTTCAATTTTAATTATTTCTATAACAAATTTAATGTAGTAAACCTGGATGAAAAGGACGGAAACCTTGTCCGTTGTGAGATTTCTTTCTGCAAGCATTATTACACCCCCCCTGTTATTTGCATGCTTTAGGGCCACGTGACTCGCTGTCTTTCACGTGCGGCATTTTCCTAAGTCGCGTGACTATTTTCGCCGATACTAAGAAAATGACTGTCAGTTTATCTGAATTTACACACATAAGAATATGCATATAGTAATGTGTAACGTATATACATATACATATATACAAAAAAAAATACACAAAGTAGATCTTACTTTGGAACCAATGTCTCATCCATTGTTATTATTATAGATCGTACTTTCTTAGGGAAAAGAGGCTAATCAAATATGTCTACGCATACGTCAGTTATGTCCATAACTTTGGAACCGCATGATGATTCTTTTTGAAATTTGGCATTTTCATTTATGTAAAGACATGGTTTAGCTTTTGTATTTGATATTTTGTCTAAAAAAGTGTTTGTTTATTTTGTTTTGTTTTTTTCTCGAGAAATCAATGCGAGAAGAAAAAGAAATGATTCTTCCCCGACCCCTTCCATAGAAATATATTAACATCAAAACATAGATATGTAACAATAGATATTAATCCGTTATTAATCCATTCATTGGCGCGCTCCTTCATATGATTTAAACAGTTTAAATAGGTAAATGCAGATTTATATTTTCTTTCTTTTTGTTTATTTTTTTTAAGAAAATAGAGAAATTTTATATTGTAAGAATTCAGTAGTTATTATAATTAATTTCAAAAAATAGTTTTTTCATTTATGTTGTTTTCAATACTTTTAAAAAAAAAAATCACAAAGAAAAAGAAAACTTAAGAAAGAACATTTTAAGAAAGTATTCGTGTTCTTCTGGATCTTCTTTACAATATTATAAATGCTTAATTAATAAAAAGTTTTAATATCTCTTTTTTAAGAGAAATCGTAGAACAGAAAGAGTTAGAAGATTAAAAAAAAGAAAATTGTACTCAATATATCTTTGTTTTGTTGTGTCTTTGTCTACGATCCGCCTATTAGACAGGCCATTGTTAAAATTAATAATAACGCTTTAGTTTATTGAAAATTACTTTATTACCTCATCAATCTTCAATCGAGCCCCCCCCCCCTTCAGTTTTTCTTGGTTAACATCTTTATGTCTAATGTCTAATAGAACAACCACGAGTTTGGCAAAGTTGAGGCAATCAAAAAATAATTTTAAAGCAATTACTATTAAATTAATAGTAATAACTATTAAGTAACTTAATAACTACTATTAAGTATCTTATTAATAACGAAATAAAATAAACAAGATAAGACAATCATTAAGTAGTGAACTGTTTACATTTCTAAAAATTGAAATACTGACTCTAATTTTCTTGTTGTTGCTAATTTCTACTTCTTGAATTTGAGATGCAGGTGAACGACCTGATATTTCATCTTCATCATTCTCTCCTTTTGCTTGAAAACAGTTGCTATGGAATTTAAAGGGTTTTAATTCCATGCATTTTCCACCCACATAGCGTAAAGTCATCTCTTGAAAGACGCTTTGCATAAGAAAACCAAAAATAAGTTCATCAAAATAGAATCTTATTATAATTCTTGAAATATGTCTTTGAAGTATTTATCTTGGAAAGTTTGTCTGCCTCAAGAAACGCAGTAAAAATAGCTACAAAATTGGACTAAGAAAAAGTACACACAAAATAATACGTTATAAGAAACCAAACCTTTCACAGAAATCAAGCAACGTTTGTAATCTGATTTCTTTACTACTAATTTCTAACAGATGGATGTTGACGATCACCTTTGCGCGAGAATTACGAAAAACACGAGATCTTGCCATTAGCCTCTTCAGCAAGTCTCAAGGAATTTAGTATTTTTAATGTCTGTCACTAGGAAAATGCTACCTAATGAATTTATTGTTTGTTTATTGACTGTTTTCAATTTATTAAAACTATATTAAAATGTAGTAAAAGTCTCATGCATTTCCCCGTATTATAATTCATTTAAATATTTCAATATTTTGTGAGAAGACATGGATAGAGACTATTCTCGCGTAAATTACGTGAAATCACGAAAATACGGGATCATCAACTTCCATCTGTTAGACAATAATCATTTTGTTTCTTTTAGTTATGGCATCAACGCGTAAATAATGAATGCTTAGATGAATAAATTAAAACTGAACATAAAAATAAAATTAAAAATGAAAGCGAGTAAAAACGAATAAATAATAAAAAATATGAAAATAAAACCAACAGTTTCGATGGCTAACAAGTTATCATTTTCAAGTTGTAAAACATAAAGTAAAGAAAAATGACAAGTTGGAAGGCTGGTGATTGTATAGTGGAAATGGGGAAGTGAAAAGGATCATCGGAATGGGTCAAACAGGGATGAGAGGGAATGAGAAAAAGAAAATATACATAAACCCACATACATAAACTTAGACAGCATATAAACTGTACATACCTAAAGGAACGTAAGCGTCATGAAGAGAACATTTTGAAAGGGTTATTTATGGAAAAATTAGAAATTTCTCACAGTTAAACGATTTCGTAAAAGAATAACATGAATTATATTTTAATGATGGTTATTGCTTCAGTCAATATCCTATCAAGGTTAGAATTATGGTATGAGATGACAGAAGCGTTATTGAAATCGGGAACATGACCAGTATCGTCGAAATGCGTTACTGTGACAGAATTTTTAGTTTTAAAAGCTTTAAGATGTTCATTTATTCGGACACAAAGCACCATTTTCGTTTGACCCTTTTGTAATAGATATTATTTTTAAATAGTGATTTGCCTTATAAGTTAGAGGTAGAAGCGGGCGCCATCTTTCTTCAGGAAGTGAAGGAGAAAAAAAAAACCTTTCCATTTTATGAGTTCTTTCTCGACAAGATGGGATTTTGCGAAGAGCTTAAGTGGGTTACAAGAACATTTTTAGGATTCTGGGAAAAGCTCACTTCAACACTGTCATAGGTTGTAAGCGTGTGTTTACATTGCAGAGGCCATTGAACCCTGCTTTTACAGTTCCCCACTTCACCATCATGGCCAGAGGGTCATCGTGGAAGGTGGACGTGATGGTCCACCAAAAACCTTTCCAGATTATTCCCTTTGGAGGGTGATTTATCCTCGGATTGGAAGTTAGGAGCCAGGGGAATTGGATTCTCGACGTGATCTCTTGATTTAGCGTTATTAGCGCCAAAGTTTGATAATTTTGTGCTGCGAAAACATTAGAGAGTTAATGATTCCCTATGGATTTAAAATGGCAAAATAGTTTCACTTTCGGTTTCAGTTATTAACTTAATTTATGCATTTAAAGCCACAACTAACTACTTCTAATGTAATTTTGATAATATTTTGGATAAGATTTTGATAATAAAACAAAATTTGAAACTAATAATTATTACTTAAATAAAAAGAAACAAATATTAAACATTAATGACATAATATACTCTGCAAATCACAGTATTTCACTGTATCCCAGTTCTTTATATTTCATTCTTTTATACATTTATTAAGATGTCAAGGTGCATGTTTTTTTGCTTTAATAAAATACGTTTTCTTTATATTCCGTATAGAGTTACATTAGAAATACAGGAAAATGAATCTAATAGGACCACTTGTTACCTTTTTTAATTTTTAGCAAATGCAGTTAAAAATGAAATCCGAGATATTTTTGTTTTGTATTTTTAATAGTTGAGCAATTATAAGTGTAACTGCGTGTTTAATGATGTAGTAAAGCCCTTATTACTACAAACACTAGGAAATGGTAATAAGGATCTTGTCAGAATTTTTTTTATAGGAATTATAATGTCTGTAAAAAATGTTAAGACTTTGTATAACAAAACCATAATCACTTTTTTCTTCTATTCTAGCGCATAAAGTGAAATATTAAACAGACTTCATAAAAAGATATAGTTCTTAAAAAGATACAAAAACCATTGTTTCCATTTTTCCGTTGGTACCATTCACACTGCTATGGGCGAAAGTACAGACCTTTTCTTGTTGTTATTATTTTCAATATAATCTACTAGCCGACTATCATTGCTTCGCTCCGGAAGCCTTGCATATATATCATAAAAAAACGCTTTATTCATGTAGCAAATTAATATCGAGATCGGAGAATATACGACTTCCCAGCCCTTTATGGCCTTCTCCACACCCCTATCACTTGAAACTTCCGTAGTTAGTAATAAAACACATCATCAGTGCAACATATTAATTAACATATCGAAAATTTATCACCTTGTATATAGCTTAATAGAATTATCGGATAACTCCTAAGTTATTCGTGGTCCACGCCTGCAAAGAATCTCCTTAAACGCACTCATTGCCAAGCAAACCATAGCGCGATTTAAAACTGCGCAGTCGCCATCTATGCAAAGGTTTGGGAATGTTTTAAATGCACTCATTGTCCATCAAACCATAGCGCGATTTAACACTGCGCTAACGCCATCTATCGACAGTTTTGGGAAGTTTTTCATTCAGATCTGTGGTTTTGTATAGACATACAATCGTCTCCCACTGGAACTACTTGCTCGACCGGGATGAAAAGTAGCTCATATCCTACTCCGTGTCATGGAATACCTGCATGCAAAATTTCATTCCGTTCCGTTGCGCCGTTGAGACGTGATTGAACGACAAACAAACTTACAGATTTTCGCTTTTATATTAGTTAGATAAAGATCATAAGAAAGTAAACATCACATGGGCCTTCTTATCTGCATTCCCAGAAAAATTTTTTCAAGCGTTTACTAAACAATAATTGAATGTATTTTGGAGGATAAATTAATAATTCTTGAAATAACAGCGTCATAAAATTTTATATTTTCATTAAAAAACCTCTCACCGATCTGCTCATAAATAAGCTGTAAAGCACGATGGGACATAGGAAATGTAAAATTCTTAAAAAGAAAAGGTTAGCGACCCACTCAAGTTTTAACCTTATTAATTACATTTAGAAAGTTCTGTTCAATTTTGTTTGAAATATTAATTTCTTAATTTCTAATTGAATTTAATTGAACGCTTCCTAATGCTTTATTAAAACAGCAAATAAACTTTGTTTCCTACTGTGTCTAATAATAACATCCCCTACGGCTGTGAGACGAAGCCTTGTTAGGATAATTATTAAATTATTACTTCCACTCTCAAATCTCTTTCGTAACATCACATGAAAAATCCAGTGTCTAAAAATAGCCCAATAATTAAACTTCGAATGAATAATGTACCTCAGGGGAATAATTACATTCCTAATGATATTTCTGGGGCGTAATGCGTACAATGGGATTTATAGGTAGAGTAAATGTCTATTTTTGTAATGTCAAGATGATGACAATTTTTGAAGTTGCCAAAGGAAATATGGGTGAGGTGATTATTTTCTATCATTTGGATTTTTTTTTCCCCTATATTATCATTACGAACTTTTTTTTTCCGCACCATTTCGTTAAAGACTCGACTGTGTCAAATAAATATCACTTACTAAAATGGCGGTGTGCACCAAACTTCAGTTAACTTGAAGGACTGCTATTTGGACGGAGCTAAAATTAGTGGGGGGTGCTGCTCCACAAAAATTTTAGCCTTTGTTTTAAAATTGTGTGAAAGGAAACATGTATAAAAAGAAAATTTATTCAAAAACTTGATAAATTTCTTTTTATACATGTTTGTTTCCTTTCACACAATTTTAAAACAAAGGCTAAAATTTTTGTGGAGCAGCACCCTCACTAATTTTAGCTCCGTCCAAATAGCAGTCCTTCAAGTTAACTGAAGTTTGGTGCACACCGCCATAAGTAAAGTAAGAATTTCGGTATGAATTACGAAGCATAGTCTAAATATTGTCCGATCGGAAACTTAACTATGCGAAAAAAAATTGTTCGCATGGTCGGATTTTTTAAAAAAATTTAATTTCAGGTAATTTTGTTTCAAAACTCAGAGCTTTTCGTGCTATGCAGGAAGTTCATAACACGGTCTACAAAACTGAATTATTGACTGAAACTCGCATCTTGAACAACATATAAAGCAGGAACAAGCAATGCTACAACTGAGTAGCTCAGGCTGACGAGTGGGAAAAAGTATGAATCAACTGTCAGCTTAATATGTCCCTTTAAATAGATATTTATTTATTTACGGATTGATTCAGTTATGCATGCTAATGCTTTGTATTATAATAAATTAAGTCGGCAAGCCACAAAAGAAAATCAGAAGATTTCGCCCCTGAGCTGTCATCGGTGAGAGTCTGAGACGGTCGTTTCGTCCTATATTATAATTCGCTGGAAGAAAGGGTTAGAAAAAAATATTTAGAACTTCTTAATCAAAACAAGTAAATCCGTACATCTAATTTTAAGGTAACTCGGGAACTAATTACAAGCTGAAACACAATGAGAAAGATTTAGAATATTATTACATTACGCATAAGCAATATTATATATATATTGGATGTACAAGTAAAGAACAACGGTACAAAAACCTCCAAAATATTTTGTCGTTGAATATCATAAATCATTATAACTTAAATTGTGTTTCGGGTCGCGCAGTTGGCGTTGTCGCTTTGACATTGGCCTTTCATCTCTGAGTACCGGGGTTCGGGTTCTCATGTGGGTTTCGTGATGGTGGATGATCCGCGCTGGGCAGGTTTTTTCGGGATTCTCCCGTTTCCCCTGCACTTCTCCCACCATACTTTCTCAGTCTTTCTCTCCGTCTGTCCTTATTTCCATGGAATAGTACAATAGACCTCCGGTCAAAGTGCTCGGCTTCCCTGCCACCCACACTCACCACATAAGATAACTTAACATAAATTCTGTTTTTCTATGAAGTAATGTCTGTTACCCATAGGTAACAGTATTGTTTTTGGATAATGCCAAAAGGGGATTAAAAATTGTTGCGCCGACTAATATTTTCTTGTTATCTGTAAAAGTAAAAAAAAAAACAAGAAAGCATTATTTTTACGGTCGTGTCACAAATGCAATGGTTTTTTACTTTTTAAATATTCAATGAAAATTATTTTAAATCTAGGAAACATAGTAGTTTCTTCAAAAAAAAAAACTTAAGAAAAATTAAAAAACAAAAGTCCTAAGAACCCAAATGAAGTAGCTAATTTATGTGCCAGAATTAATACATCTAAATTATTAATTTTAAATATGAATATTGTTAATTTTATTAGCAATTTTTAAACATTATTCTCTAAACTTTTTGATGCCTTATTAAAAATAAAACATTTTCCCGTTATAATTTAGATGTAAGTTAGTGCTAAAATAAAATCAATATCGTTTGTTCAAATTTTTATTTTTTATTTCTTCTTTAAAGAGTGTCTTGGGAATGTTATCCTAAGAATTATGGATTGAAACTAACGCGAAAGTTGAGATTGCTGTGAGTCCTTACCGTTGTCGCCCTCTGGTGTGCATTAATTGAAGCATCAAGAGCTTTTATCGAGAAACATCAATCCGAATGCAGTAAATGCAGTTTAAATCGAATAAAACCAAATAAATGAAATCAAAATTATTCAGTCTTTCAAATAAAGGAGTTTATCGTTAACTTCAAATATCAGCTGATGCCACAGTTGATTTAATGCTGCCAAATGCACACTTGAATAGCCACTCACGCCTATAGACTTCGACAGAGACCTAACTTAGATATAACAACTGGAGACAAGGCGAACACTTTATTGCTATTTGTGAATGGTATTTTCAGTGAAAAGAGAAAGTATTTACTTCGTTGCCCGTGATGTATTTCAGCGATGTTGTATCTGTAAGTATAATTGAATGATTGCTTCATTGCAATTAGAACAGATAAAAAAATGGCGTATCGTCATTTTCTAAGTTCAAATCGAATTTAAAAAATTATCAAAATAAACAAGATTGGAAAAAAAACAACAGTGAAATAAATTAACGATAAAAATAGTAAGTTATTTACAAATCGAAATAAGATAAATCAAAATGAGATTACCTTTGAAATAAATAAGAATAAAATAATAAGGATGATAAAGGGAAGTTCTAGCTTCTTTTTTATTCCTAAGTAGCAGTATTAAAATTAGTATTTTAATTATATGATAAAATAATGGATGACAGTAACATTAGATGTTGAAATACTGTTAAGGAATAATTAATAAATGTAAAATAATTAATAAAAAAGTAATAAATGAAGGAGCTTCCATTGCCTGCTAAATTACATATAATCCAAAATGACATAATACTTTAGGAATGACAAAATATTTAATTAATTAATATAGTTAAATTGTGTGCTTTTACAAGAGCATTTGTATTTTTGAAGTTACAAAGGACTAGTATTTGAATAATCATAAATTTATTGATACGTAGATACGTAGTCATACAGTATAACAAAATCGAACTAGTAATTACCCTTATTGCCTATTTTCTGTAAGTGTGATAAACGTGCTGTTTCTTGTCCTTCTTTTTACCTTGTACTTTCATCTCATTTCTCTGTACTCTGAGATTCGAGAGGGATTTCAACGTCAACAAGACTTATTGAAATCTCAAGTGGGTTGTATTTGGATTTCCATAATGTACTAAAACCGAGACAAGTGTTTATGCATTTTTACATTGCTTTCTGTGTTCATTCGTTTCGATGCCAAATATCTTTCAACAGAATTAACAAGACAGTTTAATATAGATGAGTCTTTTGTCTTTATTATACATTCAACGCAATAATTACTTAAAACTCTATTATATAACCCATGGAAGGACGATCGTGTTGATAAATCTATTTGGGTTTCAAGGTGAAAGTTTTCCTTTTTTTTTTCTTCACTGACTTTCTATTTGAGAAACACGAGGTCCATGTTGACGAGAATAAAAAACAATGTCAGTGTCGTTGGTTTATTTCCGCGTCACCTGACAATTAGGTTTATTTTTAAAGTGTTACAGGAACTCTAGTTACTACTGGCGCAGTTGTAACAGTTGCCAGGGTTTATAGCCAAGAACGAAGGATTGAGATTCAAGGAATGTTTTTTCATAATAATTTTATGTAATGTTCTTCTGCCTTTCGAAGATGATGTTTCGTATTGTAGGAAATCAGGACAGGAGTTGTTATGAACAGGAGAGGTTTCCCGATATAAACAAAATATGCTTATGTAGGTAGCGTTTATGTAATGTTTTCAGAAAAATATTAATAAGCTAAAGTCCTCCCAGCGAAAGAACGACCGTGGACACCAGATGGCGCAATAGTAGAATTTGAATCGATTGTATATGTCAGTGTTTATGGCGGGAAAGTGTTTGGCTTCTGATAGGTTTGCCTCGCTTGAGAGTCGCCATTGTGAATAGTTTCTCTATACAAACTTCAGTCCTGGAATGATTAAAAGATCATGGGTGTAGTTCAAGGTCAGAGTCATTCTTTAGTTTGGAATAGTTTAGGTCACCTTAAACTTTGAAAGGGCGACGTTTCAAAACATTGCCTAAACTTCCAAACAAACAAAAAACAACAACAGCGGATCGTATTTTCCAAACAAAAACAAAAAATAAAAACAAAACATGAAAGAGGATTTATTATGAACAGGACAGGCTTCCCGAAATAAACAAAATATGCTTATTTAGATAGCGTTTATGTAATGTTTTCAGAAAAATATTAATAAGCCAAATCACCCTAAACTTTGGAAGGGCGACTTTTCAAAACATTGCCTAACCTTCCAAACAAAAACAACATCAGATCGTATTTTCCAAGCAAAAAAAAAATAAAAACAAAACATGAAAGAGGACTTTATTTTTGTTCCCTCAATAGATCCTCCCTTTCCTACGCTACTGCGTCTATATTCGACGATGTCATCACTCACCTCTTTCCCGCCTTCCTCCTTTTGGAACTCGGTATCTTAAGCACTTCGTTGTTAGAACTACTAATTAGTTGCTTGATGGGTTTATTTACTTCTTGTTCAATAAGTTTTTAATTAATCAATAAACATTTAGTGGCTTTGACGAGGAGGTAATAAGCCAGGATTAATAGAAAATTCCAAGAAAATATGCTTCTAAAAATTCTATTCTTGCGCAACGATAACTTCAGCTTAAAGATAATGGGAAATAGAAGAACAACACCCGATCATCTTCCATAGTTAGTCATAATAAGTAATTGTTAGGCCTAATGGAAATTGAAGATATTACACTCAACATTAGTTATTGGGTGTCCCAATATACATCCAATGCGTTATCCAGTGAATCGTATCGGCTTTAAACACGCAAATAAATGTTTATTCTATTTTAAAAATTCTTTGCCGTTGTCACATCAGTATCGTTGTCAGTATTACTTTGCAATTACAATTAGATTTTAGCAAATTCACTTAGGAGAAAATCGATTTAAATAGAAAAAGAAACAAATAATAATAAAAAATTTAAATCTTTTTAATTTTTTTCGCAGGAAAATGTTAATGGTTGCTTTTTTGTTTCTTTGTTAATGTAATTTCTGTTATAAAGTAGTCATAATGAAAACGACAGGGAAATAATGGCACAGGATTGGACGAGGTGAAAATGAGTTGTCATGGCAACTAAAGAACCCACGTGACCTACATCATCATGGAATAGTAACACTAATATTGTAACGTAATATGAGGCTGCTGGATTAAGTCATTCAAGCTGCCATATTAATAATGTTACTCATCCATTCGATTTTCGAATTATCGAGGATTAGGAGATGGGATTATCAGGTGTAATGAGCTGCCTTTATTGTTCTCCTCAAAAGAGTTGTAATCGTGATTTATTTTGAAGTTACGTGCAGTTTGAAATTCGATAAAATAATTCCCGCTTGATGAATGACTTTAGAAAAGTAAATATAAACATCGGATCAGTGACTATCGAGTGACTATGACTTAGTCAGTTGAAGATTAGTCCTTATCTTTCGTTTATGCTCAATTAGTTCACTCAATATAATTTTTGAAATAAAACTGTTTCTAGCTTGAATAAGGAACATGAAATCGTGAAATAATCAATAATCTTTTTTCTGACTTTTTATTAAAATGATCATTTTTTCATCAAAATTGAACCCATTACATTAATTATTAATTTTTTCTAATTCATTCATTTTTTCCTGTCTGTCTGTCTGTCTGTTCTTCATTTCATGATTTTGCAAAAAAAAAAAAAAAAATACTCCTTTTTGGATTTGCAATTTGACTAACATAGTAATCTCGCTTTTCGGCGCTTTGCTGATACAGCGTTTCTCTCATACGGCGCTTTTCAATTACACACATAGATTACTTCGTTCATTGGGCATGAGGTGGTGTCCTGCTCTTAAGCTGAGACCGCCATTTTCGTTTTCAAACATTCAAACTTTTTTATCGTTATTATAGACCCTGTGCAGTTAATAAATGATAGTGTGCGTATGTTTTGGGATTTTATACGCAAAGGCAAGCGAAACAACAAATGGTGTGCTTCAATGGGAGACTGACCGTAACCTGTCGTAGAACGGGACCTACCTTATTTAAAATGTGTTTTTAAAAAAAAATACTTTTGTAGTCTGTACCCTACGAAATGGTTTGTTTACTTGAACATTTTTAATAGTTAATAGTATCTTTCAGTGAGTGATTCCCAATCTATTTTCACCTGAGAACTCTGTCCGAAATTACGATCCAAAATAAAAATCAACGCCATGGTTCCTGCGACCCTGAAATGAGAAACACTGATTTACTGCAACTACCCAGCCACGTCAAATGATATAGATTCTTTACTGATGATAATCTAACTGAGAATAATTAATTAGCCAGTAGGTGGGGAGAGGCTTATTTTGAAGTGTCTTAATGAATGAGGTAATGAAGAAGTCCTCTGCTCAGTGATCGAACTCTTCAAATGACGATTACCGGTTGGTTTCTGGTACTTATCGTTCTCCTTCAAACACACCAAGGGCTGTTCTGAGGCAGAACCTGCTCTTATAAGTCTTGTGCTAATCACGGCCACCAAAGTTCAACGGAAGGACAAGGACTTCCACTCGGGAACCTAATGAGCGATCGACGAGACGTCTGCTCTCTTCTGTAGTTTCCTTAAGACAGATCTTAATTTACTTCAAAATTTTCAGAACGTATTAAGTAATACATTTTAATTAGAACCAAATCAGAATCCAATAGCAGTGTCTCCATTACCTTTTAGCAATCCAAAGGTTCGTTTCTGTCAATGTTTTTCTCTGGAAATGTCTCTCACCAAACTGAACCTCCTTGAACTTTTGATATCTTATCCGTCTACGAAAGGAAACATGGAAAGTTGACCCCAAAACTTTCTCCTTTTTTTTATGTCATAATAAACTAGTCACTAGGAAATAATTAACTTGAACAATTAATTACCTGTATTGTTGTTTTCAAAAACTTTCCATTCTCGACAAAGCTCTAGGTGTAAAATGAATTTTAGATTTCGTGAATAGAATTTCCGAAGTTTGTACAGTATTCCATGGTTATAATAGAAATAATGTACTTATTTCAGTAAATATTAAATACTATGAAAAAGCCAAGTGCTTATTATTTTTAGCGACCCATGTAGTGATAGCGACCACAATCGGCAGCCATTGCGTTTGTCCGTCCGTGTTTGTCCTCCCCTGACAACTCCCGAACGGAAGGTCGGATCGACAAACTGATCTCACCATCTTGTTCAGAGGCCCAAACAACGTAGGAATTTCAGGGGCCAGCGTCCCTCGCACCGTATGTTTGAGATATTTGCCATGTTTTCATTGGATTTCCGGTATTAGCTTAAATGTTAGAAATGAAATCATCTTATTTCAGTTGTCAGCTATAGCTTGATGCGTAAGGTCTCGGACTCCTACATTGAAGGTTGTAAGTTCGAATCTGTATATCTATTTTTTTTTTGTTTTGTTTTTTCCTTAATCGTTTTTCTCAATGTCCGCGGTTTTTTTTGTTTTTTTTTTGTTATTATTTTCCTATTTTTTTTTTTTTTTTTACTTACGTTAATGTCCTTCCTTTTTTTATTATTATTTTTATTTTATTTTATTGTCGCCCTTAAATTCATGCTTTAGTACAAAATTATATTTACTTGTTTTCTCAGCTATCTATCAATTGTGGAAATAATTTTAAAGGTTGATTTCGTATGTTTGATTTTATATTTTCCGGAAGATTACTAATATCATCCAAATGCTTTTTATTAAGAGAAAATATACAGAGGTGTTGTCTTCTTGATTAAGTGGTTGTTTATTACAGATGAGAGGAGGATTTATCTTAGAGATAACACCTAAAATAGGCTAGATAGAAGAGATAAATATCTTTATTAATCTATCTAGGCTAAAGACCGGATAATAAAATCCGATATAAGTTGTTATCGATATATTATAAAGCAAACATTGTTTACATAACTTAATAATTTATTAAAAAAATAACTAAAACAGACGAAGTATTCATATTAATAGAAAAGATTAATTTCTGCTTAATTTAATGACATCAGAAACTTAAGGTGAAAATGAAAGCTGCTTAATAATAGCAGCATTATTTATGCTATTAGGCCTATAAGTTATTTGTTCAACTTTAACGTGTGGATTGGAAATTTAAAATGGAATAATAAACAAGAAAAAAAGCACATTTAAAAAAATAACCAAAAACATATTAACATAAGCGAGGACGTTTCGATCTGCGGAAAACTACGAGATCATCTTCAGCTTAAAAACCTCTAAAACAAAGATCTGTGCAGTTTATATATGTAAAACGTTTTTTTGTGATTTTTTTTTTTAAATGTGTACGATTGTCCTTATTTGTTATTCAATTTTTATAAATTATTACTATTAAGGAATAGCGCTTCTTGCTTGGTTCTCTCGCCAATTTTTTGAAAATGTTGATGAGTGTATTTTTTTTTTTTTTTACTTAAAGTTCTTTGATATGATCTTTTTTTTTATAAAGTAAATTTCAAGTGATTTTTCACTTGAAAGCTTAAATTTTATTATTATCTCTTTTTTCTTAATGATGAAAGAATTACTGCAAGGACATGGCTTTTAAGTAAATTATGCATAATTAACTTCCTGGAAGTTTTATAAGTACCTTTTTCATTTAGTCACCTTCCTTATCTTTATTGTTATTTATTTTTTAGGTATGTTGTCTACGAGCATATTTTGATTAAAGACCAATTTGATTGTTCACAGAATTCAAACTAGCTATTTCATTCCTACAATTTGTTCTATTGTTTGGTTCTGGATGAACTCGTGTCACAATTACGAAGTCTTTATTTCTATAAGGGATAAAAATAAGGTAGCTATGGAGAGGTAGCACATACACAAAAAAAAAGTCTTACACAAAATCTTTCAAAGCTGTATTAGAATTTTAGTCCAGAAGAATCCAGAACACATTCGAACATTCTGAAACAAATCACATTGCGTCATCGACCTTCAAGGGTTCAGAAGGTAGCATCCGATGACCAGTGAACCAATTCAATTCGTAATTTATTTTTACATTTTCTCTCCACCTACTAATCTTTTATTAATTTTTCTAAAATTCCTTAAGAGATATACGAAGAGATAGGCAAATTAAAAAGCACATCCCTGACTATTCAAGCTCCAAGTAAATTATCTAGAAATGTAATCTTAAAACTTCATCTTAAATTTATCTCCTTGAAATATGACGGGATAATCTTAGATCTCTTCTAATGATAATCGTAGAATATTTCTTATTCTATTTTTATTTATTAGACAGGGATAGTTTGAAATCTCCGCATCAGTCAAAAGCAGCAAAACGTGACTTGTTGGATAACAAATTGTTCGTGTCAATTTTATTCATTGCCGTCTTTGAAGCGTAAACCTTTTATTGATATTACTTAAATAACTTGTGCAAAACACTTAAATGTAACTTTTATCCAACCTTTTTTTTTATTCTAATTTGCTGTCGAAAATTGAAAGCAGATATTTACTTAAAAGTAGCAGTCGAGGCGTAATTGATCGGCTAAATAAATACCCAATAAGGCAAGTATTGCTTGCGTCAACCTCTAAATAAAAAATTATGATTCATCGTACCTGTGTGCCTATCAAATAGTACATTGTCAAAATTTTGTAATTTTAATTTAAAGTCTGTTTGAGATTTTTATTCTACATTAAAAGAGTAATACGTAAACAAACGCGAATGCAATCATGTAAGAGGGCGTCCATTAATTACGTGAGCTCAAAATGGGGGAGAGGGGGTCCGGCAAAATCTCACCAAATCTCATTTAAAGGGATGGGAGGGGGGTCAATGAAAATCTTTTTAATTCAGAGAATACACATATTGTAACAGATTATAACAATAGAGGAAGCACATGAATTCCCATGGAGTGAGTGAAGATTTAGGGAAGGTTGTGTCGCAGCCTATTTTTTTATTTTTACTAAATTTAATTAAATTCATTATAGTGCACCTTAAACATAGTATCATTTTCTCCTCTTCTTTCACAGAAAAAAAGTATTTCATAGAAGACATCAGTAACGCTTAGGTATTTAATGGTTTGAAGGAAAATATATGAACATATCAAATAAATTTAATTATTTGGGGAAATCTCATGTGAGGGGAGGGGGGGGTGTCCCACCACATATCACCAAAACTCACCAAGGGGGGGGGGGTCCAAATTTTTTTATTGATTTTCTTTTTTAGTCCAAACACCAAACGCAATTAATGGACGCCCCCTAACTAACTGCAGTATTTTAAACTTGACTTAACTATTTTTTCTCAAGCATCATCTTAAAAGCATTGTTATTAATCGTCTACATTTAAAGACCTAAAGAAAAATGAAGTCTTAAGTTTAAATATAGACTTTTTATCAGTTCATTGCAGGAAGTTTTGTTCGAGAGGAAATGAAGTGTTTCCTTCATTCATATCACATCAAAACTTATCCAAATGCAGTTCCTTTACTGATTAACAGGGCCTAATTTCTAAGTACAAGTGAACGGAGTTATTTTACCATTTTTCGGAAGATAGTTCTCGAAAATTACGTCTCCATAAAAAAATAATAACATCGTATAAAGATATTGTGATGTTAGGGTATTGATTTCGTTTTCCTTTCTTGATTTATTATTATTGAATCAGTATTTTATAAAATGCATTACATAATCAAAGCACTGGAAGTAACTTCTTCCGATATTTATAAATGTTTAAGGCATTTTTAATCTGAAATTTGGTCCTTTTAATTTGAGTGAACAGCGTCTTTACCCGTGACAGCAAAACGACATTTGCCATCTAGCGGAGAATCACAGAAACTCAAGAGAGTTTGTTTCTCAATTTCTTGAGATTTAGATAATAAATAATTTATTTAAATAATATTAATTCTTGTCTCTGAGATCGAAACAAATAACTGTTGTTTATATTAAATCATAGATGTTTATTACTATTTTTTTTTCAGATTTAAAAAAAAAAAAATAGGGATAGTGCGATTAGTAAACCAATCACAATGCTTCGCAACGTCTTCTGATACGTTTAAGAAAATATAATTGATATTGCTTTAATTTCCTTATTATTATAAATGTGATTGTTGCGAATGCAAAAGGCGCAATTGCTGCGATTGTTGTGATTGTTGAGCTAATTAGAATTTATTAGATTTTATACTTGTCCACAGACAGACGGACAAACTGGGATTATAAGTCTTCTGATCCTTATCAGAAGATTAAAATTAATCAAACGTTAGTTGGTTATTTACATTTATAATTATACATTTATACATTTTTTTACATGTGAATTATACATTTCTTTTTTAATAGTGGCAAAGTGACGTCATGTTAAAGGCACTGAAATGATATTAGTTAAATTTCGTTATTTTTTTTTTTTTTTTTTAATCTTTTTCTTGGTCTTTGTCCGCCTACCATCACTGCTTTAAGGTGACGCTCAAAAAAAGGCTGAAACCGCTGATACAAACAGTAACGCTTCGATAAAATTATACACAAGAAAGTGTAGGAATTACAAATTGAAGATACTTAAGATAAGAAATAAGATACGGAGTGGTCGATTAGCATCATACTCACCATAAAGACTGAAATGGAATAGGACGAGACATGTAGCAAGAAGAAACAGTTGTTGATAATCGGGGGGGGGAAAAAAAATATTTGTTTAGATTCTACTAAAAGAAATAAAGCTTTTAGACTCAAAAATTTCCATATTGATAATAAGTTTTTAAAAAAAGTGTTTTACTAAATATATAATGTTCAGGGACCACATTTTAATGTTTCTTAACTTGTTTTATTTCCTTAATAGTTTTTAGTCTTCTGATAAGATCAGCAGACTAATATTCCCGTTTTGTCTGTCACGTAGGCAAGTATCATTAAAATCTCATTAAAATATCATTAAGCACAACAATCACAATCATCGCAACAATTGCGCCTTTTGCATTCGCATCAATCACATCTATAATACAGCTCAGCAACA
>JAFIDM010000179.1:31579074-31632370 GCA_023159025.1 Thereuonema tuberculata | reverse complement strand
AACAATCAACATAATCACAACAATTGCGCCTTTTGCATTCGCATCAATCACATCTATAATACAGCTCAGCAACAATCAACATAATCACAACAATTGTGCCTTTTGCATTCGCAACAATCACATTTATAGTGATTGTTGTAGAGCTGCATTATAGAGGCGCAATTGTTCCGTTTATAGGAAATAAACACAAGGAAATTAAAGCATTATCAATTATCAGAAGACGTTGCGCAGCATTATTATTGGTTTACTAATCGCTTTTCCTATCTTGTTTATATTTTAGACCACTTTGATAAAGTTTGAACGTTTCATGAGGGCGAATATTCGCAAATAAAGATTTGAACAAAGTTTGGAACAAGATTGTTTTATTACTGCTATTAAAGTTTAAAGTGAGAATTTATTTTTCTTTTTTGTTTTGTCTGAAGGTGAAGGAATTGATTTGTGTTGCAATTCAGCAATGTTTAAAAGTGGCTTCGCGGTTAAATATTCAGAGCAATGGAAAAATATCCTAAGTCAGCAGCAGCTGGTTTGAATCTATTTGAATTTCAATGAGTTCCTTTTTGAAGAAGTAAAAGCCGCAAGAATCGATCACTTGCCAGAGTCTGCAGCCGAAGCTACCAAAATGTCAAAGAAAAAAAAAAAAAGGGTAAAATGTATTTTATTTTGTGACCCAGTTTTTCCAATGAGATTTTTTCTCCAAATGCCAGTGCATGTGGTGATGAAGTTGGAGAAATAAATTAAAAGGGTGGAGAAACCCCTCACCCCAACCTCTACTCCGAATATACAATAAATACAGGGCAAATAAGTGACGTCATCATTTCGTGTCAAGGCCAGGTATCCAGATGCGTGTTCATAAACAAGTTTGATGAATTGCTTCTGATTTATAGGATTCCACTTGAACGTGTCGACAGGTTGTGATAATCTCGCAGAATAAAAAAAAAAAAAAAAATTACAATAAAATCCATAACACATTTTGAACGGGGTCGTTGGAGTGGGATGACAAAAAGCGGAATGACCTGAATTACACCAGAAATCCCGATCGTATTAAATCTATAAGTTTAATCAACACGGTATAAATCGAGCAAGGTCACTGTGATGAACTAATAACAATATTAATAATGTTGATACATAACATCTGGTTCAAACGTTGCTGTTGAAACATGTACAGTATTAAAAAAAAAAAACACTGTTTTTTTGAACTCGTGTTCTAAATTGTTTGCTTCGTGTTTTTGACATATTGTAAAATAAGAAAACTTATCAGGTTTTTCATTGTTTTTTTGAATATGAAAAAAATAAAAGTTTTCAAAACTTTTGAAATATCAAGCATTTTTTAAAAATGTACAGATATCCTAACCTCGATGTGAAAAAACAAAACAAAACAAAAAAGCAATTTGTAGCGGAAATAAGATTCTTTATTATAAGTTTAATATTGTATTCTTTAATTAGAGAAAAAAAAAAAACCTTTGTTTATATGAAATAAAGTCCTGATTTATCTACAAACGTCGACCTTTCGCGTTGTATTTTTTTATTTAGCATATTTTTTTATTTTTATGGTGGCAAGAAACATGAGATTAAGGAATTTCTGCAGTGGACAAGATGGGATACATTCCGTCATCTTAGAGATGTTTACAGCATGGGCCTGTGTAGCGGGAGGGCATACGGGAAATTTTAAAATGTATAAAGTAGGGCCCTTTTCTTTTTTCTTTTTTTTTTTTTTTTAGTGGGCGGGTAAGGGGACTTTAGCCCTCAAAATTATGAAGATGAGTTGTTTATTATTTTCATTGTTGGTGGTCAGCTTCCTATCTTCATCCGCGCGAGATGGAATCCGATGTACGTCCCTGGTATAGATGTAATACTGAATGCATGCAATTATATTAAAATGATTGATATTAATAGTGAAATACTAAGCTATTAATAGTGAAATACTAAGCTATCGAGTAGGTGGTTTTGTATATTTACACATCTTACATTTTCTGTAAGTGTGTCCCATTTACAGGTCCTTATAATCTTGGGATGTCTTTATTTTCATAGTAATCTGGTCCGGATTCTGTTTTTTAAGGTATTCTATTGTTGTTGTTTTTTTCTCAGTAGTATTTCTTAATAAAAAGACGGTTTCTCTGTAAGTCTCAGATAATTTCTGTGTTTCATGTTATAAGTACTTCAGTGGCGTGAGATTGAAAATAGCATGGGTTTGAAAACTTACTAGGCTTTTAATTTGCGATCAAATATCCCGTTTACGGATGCATTGGTATCATATCAATATCCCGCTAACGGAAGGATTTTACGGACATTAATTAAATAATAGGAGAGGGAGCAAAGAAATTCAAGAACCCCCACAAATTAATTTTAAATTTACAGTAGCTCAACTACGTATTTACATAGTTTTTATTTAAGTATATTTTTAGCCACCTTAAAAAAAAGAAAAATAATACTTGACATCATAATAACAAACATACACTCACATAAATAAGGAATCACTGATCTGTTTTTAGTTTTTTCCACACCGGGAATCCAGAACAGCTGTTTCAGGGTTCCTAGCCTTCATCAGCTGGATTCGCCCAGAATCTTACAGCTCAGTGATCCCAAGTAACATATAAAGTAAGCAAAAGTCAACAAAATAATGGCTCTTCATATTAAAAAAACAACAGTATATTATTATTTCCGCATGTTAAACTTGTTATTAATGTATTCTTTTTTTACAATTTAATCCTTCGTAAGCTAAGCGGTTGCTAGCGGGGATTGAATTTATGTCCTTTTTTATTCTTAATTTATATGTTGTTGCTTTTTAATATGAAGGGCCATTTTCTTGTACACTTTTGTTTTCTTTATATGTTTCTTGGGGTCACTGAGCTGTAAGACACTGGGCGAATCCAGCTGATGAAGGTTAGGAATCCTGAAATAGCTGTTCTGGATTCCCGGTATCGAAAAAAACTAAAAATAACACTTCGATTATAATTTTTAGAATGTTTTTCCATTAGGTATCCATTAATTTCGTTTTCTCATTTCATATATTCTTTACAAAATTGTCGAACATAGTTTTCAATTTTGAAAACTTTATCCTATCCTACCCAAATTAAATTGCCCAATAGTTTCCGGCACGTGATCACTTATCGTTAAATCTGTCTTCCGCATTTACTTATAGTTCACTTGTTTCACTACAACATCTCTTAACCAATCACACATAGAAATATACTGACTGTTTCTCGACCTTTCTGGATTCTAACTCTTTTTTACGCTTCTAGGATGAAATGTAGGTCATTTATCTCATGTAGAAATGACAAAAAACGAAAGCACTAGGTTTCTTTCTTTATGGTTTTTTTTTATTTCTGGAGATGTTTTTGATAGTTGTGTTATGGGCGTATCCAATTGGGGTCAAGGATTGCTGCTTCTCTCGTGCTCTACTGTTTTGGGACTGACTCTCCTTGTGATTCATGGCTTCCTCAATGTAAAGAAGCAACTCTTCCTTGACAGAATATCCATCAAGGTCTTTTTAAGCCATTTACACAACAGCGACATTTTATTTTTGTTTGTTACCAGTTTAGGTAACATAAGGTGTAAATTTTCTAATATATGCACACAAGTTGACACTGCTTCAAATAATATCCCCTTATAGTCTAACACATTTATTTTGACGATCACGTTTGCGCGGGAATCACGGAAATTACGAGATTTGGCCATTAGCCTCTTTAGCAGGTCTCAAGAAATTTAGTATTTTTAATGTCTTGTCACTAGGAAAATGCTACATAATGAATTTATTGTTTGTTTATTGACTGATTTCAAGTTCTTAATACTATATTAAAATATACTAAAAGTCTCATGCATTTCCCCGTATTATAATTCATTTAAATGTTTCAATATTTTGTGAGAAGACATGGATAGAGACTATTCTGCGTAAATTACGTGAAATCACGAAAATACGGGATCGTCAACTTCCATGAGTTTGATAATATTACAATATTTCTTTTCCTTACGTAGGAAACTTCTTCAGGTTAAGTGAGGAAGTTAAGTTATTCTGTAATTCAAATTTCCGAAACTGGTAATAAAAAAAATTAAAAGTTGAAATTTCTTTTTCAAATTTTCAGAACTGAAACAAACAAAAAAATCGAGTTGATTTAATGATTTTTTTTTTTGAAAGTTATTGAAGTTACTGTAGTAAAGTTTTTGAATTGACTTAATAATAACTTTAGTACAATGCAAAAAAAAACGAAGCCATTCTGTTTTGTAATTCTTATATAGAATCTATGGAATATATATATAATATCATTGTTTTTAAGTGTGAGGCTCATCAAACCTGTATAATTTTTAAACCGGTAAACGGATTGTCTTGAAACTTAGTATGCACGATTACGAACACAAGACGATCTGTTTTAGAATTAGTATTTGTGAGATTATATCAAGATAAATGTTCAGATATTACAATTTGTAATTACGGAGGCTTTTTTGTTTCACCGTTTTACAAAACTAAGAAAGGAAAAAAAAATGCAATGGCAAAAAGATGAAGAAAGTAGATGTTCAGGTCTTACAGGTATTTTTTGTTTTTTTGTTTTTGCTTTCTTCTGTCGCCAAATTGATTAGTAAGGATTTGGCTAGGGTGGAATGTGTGCCTGGTAACAGTGTCTTCATTACATGAATTGTTTATCGTTCGGTTCTTGACAAATGAGCCCAACGCGACTCAGCAACCCACCTACGCCAAATAACCAGCAAGGAAAATATCTCTTTCTTTTTTTTTCAATTAGCTTAACCTTCTGTTGAATGTCATCACACGTTCCGAATTTAGAGTAAATGCAAATACAATGTAATCATATTGCAATTAAGATTAAAAAATAGTAAATCACTTACTCGGAAACTTCACATTTATCTATAAGAATCCCTTATATGTAATATTATATTTTCAGAAGCTCAATTGTAATAAATGAATAGATTAATGAAGGATTAATAGTTTATATTAATTTCTTCGTTGATTATAACTAACCTGATAAAATCTTATAATCTGTCGCGTTGTAATGAGTGCGTTGTAGTAATCTCTCTAGTTTTTTTTTTAATTTGAATCTACATTTGAATTATATTAGTCCTGTTGGAAGCTCAAGACTCCTGTCAACAGGTGCTACAGTTAGCTATATTTATATTTGTATGAATATCTAAAAGATTATATAGATAGAAATTATATACAGTTCAGATGTAATAAAAATGTTATAATCTACTGTATATGAGGTTATGCAAAGTAGAGATATTCTTTAAAATATATGTTCTTTAAGTTGTATTTACTTAATTTCTCTTTCTTAAATTTACCTTAAAATTGCCACTGTCTGTGGTGAGGTCAAGACAGCGTCTAATTGATTAATGTCTATTTTTTTTTTCATTTATATAGTTAATTAACCATTTTATTAGGAATTTTTTTAGTTCCAAAATTTTTAAAACGATTTGATTTTTTTTATGCAATTTTTTTTTTTTTTTTTTTCAAAACCTTTAAGGAATGTAACATATAAAATTCTCCATAGTTATTATTAACTTGCCGTGCTGGCGTGGTCGTGCGGTCTCGGCGGCGGCCAGCCGTGGCGTCCAATGCGCCAGTACCTGGGTTCGAATCCCGGTCGTGGCATGGTTGTTTCTTTCGTCTTCTTCTGTGTGTTGTGTCCGCTGGGGACCCGAAATCTGCTCTGTAGGTAGTGGTCCCCATTTGTCTTCTATATGCTACAGGCTACAGTTATTATTAACTTGGATATTCTACTTTTATTTCGTTATGATCTCTTAGATGAATTTGAATTTAAGGATAAAAACCTCATTCGAGACTTAAGAAAAAAATCTCTTTACCTATAAATAAACTAAATAATACACATTGCATTAAACTAAGTAATGAAAAACTTCTTAAATGTTCATCAATTAATACACTTAAAAGAATTTTTTTTAAAATGGAAGAAACGTGGAAAATTTTCTTCAACAGTTTTTAAAGAAAAGATTCTATCCCTTAGTGGTAACTTAGGAGTTAAGGAGAAAGATATTAGAGAATTTAGTATCCTTAATAGCAACCTTTGTTGAGGATCTATAACCCACTGAAATGCGAAATATCGCCTGAAATGCCAGAAAGGCGGGAACCGATAAGACAGAGAAGATGTTTTTCCAGGATTTTAAGGCATGAATTTTGAAGGTATTTGTCAATCTGAAACAAGGATTGATAACTTAAAGTATCCTTAAGGTTGTGGCACTGGAAAAAAAGACTAAGTGTGTGTTCGGTTGAACGAACCACTGGAGGTTACGAATTCTGATTCAAAGTATCTTGATTAATATATGCTAAAGGTCCCAATATTTCAGTGACAAAAACTCACGGATAATACATTACGAGAGTTAATCACCGTTACAAATGAATGATTGACAAATAAACTTCGTTTTCCCCTATCACGGAAAAATACTCAAAATACTTTATTCAATTTGAGGAAACTTATGTTTCGAAGGGAATTGTTGGGATACGCATGACTTTCCTTTCATTCTTTGAAGGGGAAAATTTCAAAAACGATTAAAAGTAATTAATAACCTTTTCTTGGTATTGACTTGTTTCGTGGTATTTTTCTATTCACAATTAATTCTGTCTCAGCTAAGACTGGAATTTCCTGCAAAAGATTTCCCGCTTTTACTTAGAACTGCTATTTTATCGTTTCCGCCATCGTCTGGTGAGAAATATTGCTTTTAAAATCCTGTGATTACACCCTGAAGACTCTAGTTTTGAATTGTCTGTTTTCGTAACATTTAATTAAAAAAAGGCCTCGAGGAACCAAGCATTCAATCAGTAGATTTAATTTTGATTTTCAATGCCCGAAATCTTCACCCAATCAATGAGGATTTTAATTTTATTACTAGTTATAGTTTAATCATTTTTTAATTTAAATGCTAGTACTAAAAGCAGCTCAGCAGTCATTTAATTCGACAATAACAGTTGATCATATTGATTTAATAAAACTTTTAATATTTTCTTTTTCAATATTTCTAACCCTATAGTATTAATCCTTCATTAATGAGTTTTTATGATGTCTAACATTAATACCTTAATTTTAATGTATAGCTGTTACGTGGTGTGAATTTTTTTTTATACTTTGATAGTAATAATGAAGTTCCGACGTATATTGTAGATTCTAATGATTTCATATCATTTTGAGACCAAAAGATAAAATAAAAAAGAAATAAGAACCTTTAGAAGGAAATTCAAACAATTAAGTTTGTGTCATGTCCCTTTGGCCTGTGGTCGTGGAAATTAAAAACTATTACAGAAAAATATAAGGAAATATAAATATTTCTTATAAGAATTGATATCTTTATTTTTTTTTTCGTATCAAATTGTTAGGCAAGAAGCCCTAAAAAACTCATTGTCTTTAAAACTTAACATAACTACTTATCTTAGGAATCTGAAATATTAAATGTTAACTGTTTATCGCCGAATAATTATTCCAAATGTTACCTAAACATTTGAAATGAAGAATCTACGAATTCGAATCTAATAGTTACAAACTATAATTATTTCACTAATGTTGACTATAAATATTATGATTAAATTGGAGGCCTTCACATTTACTTATTTGGTTGTTGAGGGTTGTATTTATTGAAATGAATATTGGTTATTATTTTTGGAACTTCTCAATTTTAGTGGCTGCATTTTATTGGCTTATTGGCCTGGATTGGCTGCGGGGCCTAAATGTGGTAGCAAACCCAAAAGAGAACTGTGCGCCCTCTGTTGTCACAAAATGACCGCCATCTGCTGGAGTTTAACAGAAACATTTTCTCTGTTTTAAGTGTGTACTTAACCCGTTTCTGTCACTCACCACCAATCGAATTATGGCGCCGTTTAAAAGTTTCCTCTGTCAGAAGTTTGTTACATCTTTCTCTGTGGGAGTTAACATTTGGAGCTCAAAGAGAGCAGCTTAGTTAATGACGCTTCCGGCTTGTTTATTTTTCTTGTTATTAGCAGTTTCAGAAAGAAGTTAAGGAAGAAAGAGTAATAAATTTACTAATAAGTAGTAGCATAAGCGCAGTGACTTGCAATGTGAAGATAAGTAGTATTAATAGAATAAAAAAATAAATTATAGAAAATGTATTATTATTATTGGAATTATTGTTGCTTGCAATTCAGGATCAACTTATTCCAACAAATACATTGCGAATAATACGATTATCTTCAGAAATTCATCTATAAACTTCAAGGGCATTCGCATAGATATCCAACATAAGTATTTGAGATAAGCAAAAAAATCTTGATTTCTACTTTCTACTCCAACAGTTTATTATTTACCACAGCAGTCATTTACTTGAAAACATCATCTCAATAATTTCACTCCTTAATATATCAAAATCAGTCTCTTAAGACATGATTGCCAACTCTATGAGGATATAAAGCTATTACAGATCCAAACCATAGCTGATAACAGATGTGATTTTGTCCTAAAGCAGGAAAAACTGACTAATAGATGTTGCGAGTACAAATCCCTGCAACAACAGGACAGTGAAAAAAAAATTCTGATCTGCGGAAGATATTCTTTGCTTCCCCATCTGCCATAGATAAGTGTTTATTTTATTATTTTATCTATTAAATCAAAGACCTAACATCGTAGCTTAGAAACGAAATGACCAATGGCCAAGAATATCAAATCACATTTTTGCTGGTTGTTTTTCCTTCAGACACATCGGAAGGTTTTACCCATTGTTCTGCCTAATGGGTATGTGGTTTCTTACTGGGTTAAATGCAGCCGAGTACCATCAGTGTCGGCTATTGAACGCAGGATCTTTATCTCTTTTGCTACGTACGCCCTAGTGAGGAATAAGATTGTTAAATCTTTAACCGCGCTTCAGATGTCGGTGCATTTTAAATATTAAAATACAGTCAATGAAGGGAGTCTGGAGTTTCTTATTTTTGGGCCCTATTCAATTAAACTCTTCAATGTAAAGATTCTACCTCAGTAAACCAGTGAATTATTATTTGAACTAAGTTTGAAAGTAATTAGTTGTCATGTAATTATTATTAAAGGCTAAACGTTTCTGAAAACTGCTACATTTTATTCTTTGCGTACTTACTATCACAATATTTTAAGCACTTACACTGATACGGCCCAGATTTAAAAACTGTACAATCTAGTCGGAATTGGCAACAACATTTAAATCTTACTATGAAGTTTGATGTTGATCAGTTCATTACGCTTTAATTTTATTTCTAATTCAGTCTTTTGCATTTTCTGTAAAGTAACCCCAAAAATGAGTGTCTGTAAACATCAAGATATAACTCTAGGTATTAACTCTCATTCAAAGGCGTACTCATGAATTTTCTTGGGGTGGGGATGGGTTGATATGCTGGTCCCAGCCGTTGAACCAAAAAATAATAAAAATAGGTTATTTGTATCTTTTTCCAAGTGGTGAACAAAAAAATCTGTAGTCAATTTCTTTGTAATTAATTGGAAACAAAATTCTAAAGTAAATTTTATTTATATGGAATGAAATCTACAGGAGATTTAAAAACCAAGTCCTTTTTTTTCTATTCACGAAAAGCTTCCACACGAATTCTGTTTTGAATTTCTTCTCCATTTCCTTACTATGATAAATCACGTTTAGATATCGTCTATTGCAACGTGATTAGCACAAGACAAAAACGTGATGGTGCAACAAGAGACTATATACTAGGGAATCTAACGTCTCTTGTGAGATTGTGTAATTACTCCCTTTTTGTTATTACCTTATTTTTGTACCGCACGTGCAACCGTATTAAAAGCGCTAAAGTAAAACAGATTTTTTTCCATTCCCAAAGATCGTCAGGAAGTAAAAAGTCAAAGATAAAGCGCGCTTTTGTAATTTTGTGGTTTCCATTTTCTCTGCTAAACATTATCGATTAGTAATATCAGAAACAAATTAACTTCAGATTTAATAACTGTCGAATATCATTATTTGTAAGTGCATATTTCTATTGACATCTGTGTTAACTATTGTGTACGAGTCTTTTAACCAAGGATTAGTGTATTGTTTTTGCTTTTTACACTTAATTATACTCGTTTTACTCAATTGCTTAGTATTATTCAATAACAATTCACCCGTACTCCAGATGCACGTAATGATTCCAAGATGAGTTGATCCCAATCTTATTTTTCCAAGTTCCAAATCCATTTCAATCCCTTTTCCATACATTCTTTTCAATCCCATCTTACTTCTTACTTTATAATCTATATATTATGCCCATCACTCTTAACTTCGTGCTTGTCTTTCCATCCAGTCCTGTAAATTGAGATACTGTTTTCTACATGTTTTTCAATGATTACAGGTAATCTCCCAAGAGGGCCGCCTTTTCAGCTTGAGTAACACCGATAGAATGCAATGATTTACATATGTTTTTTTCTTTAAAAAAAAGAGCCCTTATAATAGATATTATGATGTATGATTATTTTACTCAATGATTTTGCTACAACAAACTCTTGCATATTATTCCACATACGAGTAATACTTTAAAGTTTAAGTATTTAAACCACAGTCCGGTTACTGCAGCTTCAGACAATTGTTGTAGTAAAAAAAATGAATGATGGCCGCCCTGTTTTTGTGAGATCTGCGCATGTATCATCGATTAGTTTGGTCAGTTTGGTCTGATTAGTTTGGTCTGATTGTAAGACGGACGCCGCCATTGTGGGAATCGCTTGTTACTTTGCAAAAGAGCATTGTAATTATAAATAATATATATTTATTTATTTATATAAATACTTATTGTTAGCAACTGATATTGAAATAACGCTAAATAGTCGAGAGAAGTTTTAATTTGGCGTTATCAATATGTCTTTCTCAGTGAAAACAGACTACGTCATCTATTGTGACAGGAAAACATAATTGATCAGCTACCGTAAGGGCTGCGCAGTTCAAACTTCCGCCGGTCATCATTCATTGGGAGGACAATAGTTGCTATTCTGCTTTTATTCTGTTTGACCAACATTATAATGGATTTTCTGTATCATTCTTTGTTATGGGCGCATACTAGAAAGAAAATACACATTGTTAAATACCTAACAATGCTCTCAAGAAATTCAAAACGGATTACATTCAAGAATAAGATTAATTAAATTCATTAATTAAGGTTTAACTTCTTCAACAACTTATGCATGTCGGTTTAGTTATTCTAGAAATTAACAAAAAAGTTTTGAAATAATTCTTCTTGCCATGTTATTATAAAAACTAAATTATAATTTAGTAAAATACTAATGTTTATAATTGAACTAATATCGTTAATTAAAAATGCAGGTCAACAACTAATTTGTAACAAAATTAAAAAAAAAAAAAAGTTATTTAAAGAACCTACCACTAAAAATACTGTCTGGAAAGAGGGGGAAGGGTTGACAGTCTCGTATTTGAATTACCTGGAAGGTGAAAGCGACTGATCTCTTTTGAATTAAGATTCCAATTTTCATTTTGTTTTTAAGGTTCTTTTGCAAGCTTATTTTTTTCCTAATATTGCAAAATAAAATTTATTATTTCCGGAAAAGCATCACATTTTTTTCTTTTTACTCCAAACCGGAAGTGCGTCAAACCATCTGCAGCTACACCTGAAAAGTGTTATCTTTGTTTTGTTTTTGTTCAATTATTTACAACCAAAACCATTTCTCACTTTCACTGAAATATTGCATTTTATTATGATGTCGTGAAATTAATAATTTAGCCATTCTACAACCAACAATGTCCCTAGCTAATCGTTTAGCAACAGTGATTGTTATTGCAACAATATTACAGCGATTTTCATTCAGCGTTCACCCTGAGGTTGATAATAAATTAATCCTCGAAGAAAAATTCATTTTTAAATGAGTGATTCTGGCCACCATACTCAGTTCTAATTTAAATACATAAATAAAAATACAATAAAATGCGAGTACTTTCATGATCGACTACATCTCGTTATCAATTATTCCGCTTGATAACGAAATGTAGATCATCTTGAAAGTCCTCGCATTTTATTGTATTTTTATTTATGTATTTAAATTAGAACTGTGTGTAGTGGCCGGAACCTACTCATTTCATATTAAGAAACACACACAAAATATTTTAAAAATTCTTTTTAAATTTTAAAAAATCACATTTTTTAATATTTTTAACTTTCTAAATTAATAGCTTGTTATTATTATAAAAAATCCACATAATATATTTCCTTTATAAATACATTCAGACATAATATAATCCAACTTTTCTTTTGTATGTTAAATCTTCAGTATTTATAAAATTATATAAAACAGAAGCGATAAATAGATGGACGAAAAATACTTTGCGCGTCATACGGTCACTCTCTAAAGATTCTTTTTCTTTCAATCGCATTACTTTTTTGTAATTATCCTTCATTTCAAATTCTTTTGTGAAATGAATTCATTCCCAGTCGAATGCATTAGAATAAGATAAAATATACAAAATTGGATGGGGGGGGAAAAAATACCGATAGTCGAGCCTTTTTCATTTGTGCATCCTCTTTAAGTTTTTTCCTTTCCCTGTACGTTTTGTGACGTCACAAAGTTGTCATGGCAACGGTGAAGCTTCATGTAATGGATGAGGAAGCCATTATTCCACCGTTTTGATGTTTTAAATGACTAGAATCGGCAAGGAAATGTCCGTTTCTGCAGTTGTTTTTTGTTTTTATTTGCACATTTATCTCAAATGCCCAATTAAAACCATAGGCAATATTCAGTAATTTCTGCTATTTACGAATCAAAGGGATACGTAGAAAGGACATTAGACAAAATTCAACTGATTAAAAATTGTCTCATGTATAGATTAAAAGATTCAATAAAAATTAAACCTACCTATCACTAGAGAGGAGTTTTGTCATCTTTTAAGCCTTATTTAATTTTGCATCTCGAATAACAAATTCAATTTTTGGAGATTCTTATCCTTCTCTAGTTTTTAAAGATTTAACTTAAACTGTGAACTGAATATTTCCCTGGCCAAATGTTAACCTAGACCCACTAAGTGATTTAAAATATTGTTAACTCCAATGTTGAAATGTTTCAGGATTCAAACCCTGTTCTTTTGAGATTTATTTCAATGCAGGCCTATTTTGGAATGTGATTAAAACAAAAAAGCAGATATAACTAATGCAGAAATTAAAATTTACTTATAAAAACAATGCTGCATTATTTTGTAATGTAAGATATACTCCAGTATCTAATGTGATTATAGACACACTGGGTCATTAGAAAGGTTTTACAACATTGTTAAAAGCTTGTTAATAATATGTATAGCATGTACATTTTTGTAGATTGATTTTGAAAGATAGCGTATTTTATTAAAACATATAAATAATAAATAAATAAATAAATTCATTGTTAGCCTCATAAAATCTCTTCATTGTTACATTGAAACATGAAGTTCTGAAAGAACTTAAAGGTACTTTCTTAAAAATCCTTTTTTTTATTATTATTGAAGTTATAAAAATAATACAAAAACCTCTTTTTATTATTTTTATTAATTCTAATTTCTGGTGATTAAAAACAGAATGAGATTATTTTTATTTTTTCTGAAAAAAAAATATATATTTAAATTACATTAAGTTAAATCTACATAATTTTAATCATATTAAAGCCGCGCAAAAGATTAATAAGCTGATAAATATCTTTTGTTGAAACATTAGAACCACAATAAAGGAATTTTATGGATGTTTTTCTACTAAATTTTTGTCTCCTTCTGGTGCTACTTTCTTGACAAGAATGCACTCGGAAAAATTTAAAATAATTAAACAGTTAGATTATGTATTGTCGTTAAATGCTCACGCCAATTCTTAGGAAGATTCATACACAGGAGAGGACACATATAGATTGAGTGATTTGATGAGCAAATTTCTTAGGCAAAAAAAAATTGTCGGTTTAGATGAAAGTCAACTGGTGCTATATCAGGAGAGTAAGACTTGCATTCGATAAAGAAACTGAATCCTCGTAGAGTATATTCCAAATCCCATGATGGGTCACGTATATGGAGTGTGGTGATTGGTCAATCCTGCATCTGACGGACTTTGACAGAGAAACGTGTCCGTTAATTGTAAAAAGTTTATAATTGGTGACGTTACAGTAAATATTCCGATAATTCCCTGTGCAGTTTATCAGTGATTTTTAAAGTTATGGTACAATGCTTTGTATTTTTGATATAGTTTGGTATTCCATTACGGCTCATAATTTATCCTTTGATTCCAGTCATAAGGAAAAAAATTATTGATATGCTTTTGAAGTCTTAATTTCATAAAATATTAGATTTAAAAAAAAAAAAATATTTCGATAAAATTAAGGTTTAATGAAACTTCGTGTTTCGTGATATTTGGATAAATAAAACCATACAAGAACCTCCGCAACTCTAATTGCAGCCAAATCAACTGAAATTGACTTTGTTGCCAGAATTTTACCATCCCTTGCAGTGTTTTTTTCCTCCGCTTTCTACCGGAAGTACGTCAATCGTGGTAGCTGATGGCGAACGTAATTTAATTGCGCTGATTAGTGGGACTGTGAATGCCAAACATGAGAGAAACCAACTGACATTCTATATAATTTCAATTTATTTGATGAGCTTCTCTTTTCTAGGTGCATTATAATTTAATTGGCTTCTAAGATAAAATGTTAGATATGGACGGTTTTCAAAGTACCAATTCTTTTTTTTCGTTTAGTTTTCCTTGTATAATTTACCCTGCAGATATTTCATAAAATTTTCAATTAAAAGAATATTTAAAATCGTTACTTTTATAGTCTTAATATTTGTTCATTAAAAGCCACTCTACTCCATTAATCAATCTCTTTTAGAAAAATTAGAATTTTATTATAATTAGGCTCAGATTTTTATGATATAAAAACTTTTGACCTGTATTTAAAATCGTAAAAAAAAAGTAAAGAAATATTTAAAGTAAAAAAAAAAAAAATAAGAAATATAAAAATTGAAAATAAAAGCAAAATGAACATTTATTTTTTTTTATCCTCTATACAAAAATATTCCTAATATAATGAAAACCTGATGTTATTTTGTATTGCAAACGTGAAAACATGAATTTATAGGCACAAGAAAAAATAATTATTACTAGTGCGAATACCCGTGCGAATTATTACCCGTGCGAATAATTCGCAACAAAAAAACCAACTTTGAGAAATAATAAATAAATCCAACAGCTATCGTGCATGTTAGTTAGACACATTGTCAATAGATGGTTTATTTTTATTAAACTATAAATCTTTCTTTGTTTTTTTTATCTGATCTTAATAAATAAACGACGAAATATCATTTTAAAGTGCATTTTTATTCAAAAAAGGGTATATTTGAAGTTTACGGCGCTATAGATTATTTGAAATGCTGTTTCACTTTCGAAAGATCAAGTCGCTTCTGTTAAAGCGTGTCTACATTTTTATAAAAAGGTTTTTAAAATAAAGTTTCTAAACGAAAACATTAATTTTAAACAATTTGTTTATTTTTCGTCATTAGCGGAGACCGTAATCTTCAAAATGATGTCTCAACATTGAGTTTGATGAAGTATTAAGGAAGTTATGGCGTTCCGACACAGAAACATCTTTGAGAAATAATATATAAGGATTGTGAATAAATGCTCAGCATATTAATTTAAATTGGAAATCAGGAAAAAAATTTAGTTTAAATGTTATTTTAAAAAGATGGGTTTAACGTGCTGCCATATCTATTTGAAATGACTGTTAGGCCCAACACATGAATAAACAAAACAAACAAACTGAAAAAGGCAATTGTTTGTTTTGTTTATTCTTGTGTTGGGCCTAACAGTCATTTCAAATAAATGTTATTTTGTCTTAAAAATTATAGTAATTACAAATAAAAATAAAAATAAAGTACTTTTTGTTTTGTATTTATTTTACAGTAATTCTTTATCATTAAATTTATTTAATACTTTGTTTTGTTTAAATATTTAGTTTGTTGAAAGTCCATAAATAAGCGAAAGCGTAAAGACCAATTAATTTTTAAATACTAAAAAAAAAAAAAAAATCAATAATAATAAAAAAGGAACATAAACAATAAGTTTAACTGACTTTGTCTTTTTTGGTCTTTTTGCTCTTTTGTCTTTCTGTAATTTTAATTTCTGTTGTCTCAATGAGATCCTCTTATGGAAACTGCGCTGCCACAATTTCAAATTGTACAGACTATGTGAATGGAATTGAAAGCGCTGGCAGTTCTATTTGCTCAGAGTAAATAACTTGAAAGTTATGCAGAGAAGCTATCTCTGGAAGAGATGGGGTAGTTTTCTAACTTAACTCCGAAGCCCGAATATTTTCCAGCCTTTTTGAAATAAAATTTATTATTAACGTTTCTTAAGATGTGAGTTTTACTTAAATTAAAAAATAACTATTAATGAAGTAATAATAAGTGTTAATAATTGAGGGGGGGGGGGGGGAATATAGTATGGTTAATTTTTGTAAAGAAGTGTTTTAGTGAGTACATACTGAAATATAACACACTTACACACTTTCTTTAAATATAGTACAGAAACCATTTAAAACACCTTTCACTATTTTGAACCGGGTCATTTCGCTTTCTAAAATATAGTTGAATTCGTAGATGACAGTCACGAGTGCTCATGTTAACCAAAATAAAGAAATTAAAAAATCATTATAAAAAATGAAGAAATGCATTAAATTTAAATATACTTGAAAAGCTGGCAAGCTAAAAACATTAACATTGGTCCTGTGCGTTTTTACTCTTATTTTTCTTTCTAATTAATAAGGAATGTTAGTATTTAACTTGTTAGCTTAATTTGAGAAAAATTAATTCGAATTCTCAGAAGCTGTATTCGGTAATTACGTATTTTTCTAACAAATTTTCGGTATTAAGTTATTAATAGAATAACTTAATATTGAAAATTTTTTTCCAATATCTCTTTTTCTATATTTCTTCGAAACTAAAATTAAGTTTAAAATTGCATTCCATTTTAAAGATTTTTTTTTTTTAATGGGTAGTTTGAACCACTTTTTAGAATTTTAAATATTCAGAAATATTTAGAAATATTTTAATCTTCCACAAAAAGATTAAAAAAAATCAGGAAGTTGAAAAGAATTAAAAATGATAAAAATGATATTACATAAAAATTAACAAAAATATATATATTACCATTAATGTCCTTTATATATGTAGCAATATTTACAAAAATTAAAATTCACTTACAAACCTTTAGATACTTCTAATTTGTAATTTCTATTGATTTACACTTTTGTAAATAGTTATTAGTAGATTAATCAAGGTTTTTCAAATGCGTGTTTACTTTTTATATCCTTTATTAATAAAAAGCAATAATAATCCCTAGAATTAATATACTTATGGAATTCTGCAAACTCTTGTCCAGTATTTCCACGAATAGTTTCACTGTAAATGGTAAATATTTTTGTTGTGTGATTGGCAACAGTGATTATCGTGTTTGTATCGATGCTGTAAGGATAGTTCCATGTCCTTTGACCACCAGTGAGCGGAATCCACTGACAAAACGTTTTTCCTGTAGTTGAGGTTGCGAATGACGCAATGGACGAAGCCCACACTGATGCCAACGATATCCGCAATTGATCTGATAGACACGTAGTTGATCTTCCCTAATTAGGTCTTCCACACTGACAGTATTCCTCTCTCTCTGTGGCAGTAGAAACGTCGAGTGGAAGCCTGCAGTGAAGCTGTTCTTTGGATGCTAAAGACCTTGTGAAAGATTTCTTTAGTAGTAGCCTTCAGAGTTCTATTGCAAGGCATCCAATGACGCAGTGAGACAATACATTAAAGAAAGCGTTGAGAACTCACTCATGTGCGAACACTTCCACCTTCTTTGAAGTGATTTCAAATAAACCAAATAAAAATAAGCAGACGAACGAAATATAAATCGTAGGGTCTGCAATAAGGCCAAAACAAGCTCAAATAATTTAAAAAGTCTTCTCATATTTCAGTGCTGTTTTCACCAGTTTATAAACTAATTGTATTAGTTAACTTCTACAAACGGTAGTAAAATTAAGTGGTTGATTTGAAATTAAACAAGATGCTCTAAATAAAGCTGGAAGATAATTTAAAAAGATTGCATCGTAGACTTTAAGCGGGAAAATCAGATTTTGATTGTTAAAATGAAAACATTATTACGTTGACGAAATTTAATAGTGTTAATTTTAGATATGAAATACGGTTTGTTGAAAGCAGCTAATGCATTTCAGCAACTTTTGATAGGAAGTAGCTTGGTTAGTTTAGAATGGTTTGATCTCTTCTAGTTTTATTACAGGTGATATTTGTTTATAGTTTCGGTGTAAATACTGTTTGGTAAATTCGGCTTAGTTGGAATTGTCTCTAGACAAAAAAATATCAAGAATCCCTACACAGGGAAACCAATCCCTGCTCCCTTCAACGCTTTTGTGTGTGGTGATGTAAGTATTTATTAACTGGTCATGTATATAGGACTCCTTAATGCCTTAAAATCTTAAGATAAAACGTTTGTCCGCTATCGGTTTGTTTACTTGACCCCTCAACACACTACTTTTTTTTTCAAACAAAAACTGAAGTTCTCTTCGGAAGAATGTAATTGCTATCTATGAAAGTTTCTCCATAAAAACCCATAGAAAAGGCTTTGTTGGTTGCAGTACAGAAACCTCGTAAAAGAACAAAAGGATTCAATGGTGCAGCGGACAGTTGTCATTAGAATGTACTCAGTGTCCCACTTCATTGTAATTTATGATGTCTTTGGAGGAACCGAAACTGTCCTTCCATCTTCGGAGACCTACATTCAACTGTACATTCTCTTAACACTGTCTTGGATTGGTGGAAAACTCATAAGACGACATTTCTGCAAGGAAACCCTTGCAGAAACTGAAAATCCCAAAAAAACTTTTCCTTTTTTCGGACTACTAGAAAATTCCAAATATAAAACGATTATTTGATTATTGAAGGAGATTACTTATTATTTTAAGACCTACTTCAAAAGCAGTTTATATCAATAACATCAATAGTTAAACGATTGTATTTGATTATGGAAATTTAGAAATATTGGAAAGATAAACGTAATAATATTAGTTTTATTATTCATGGAATTTTCTTTTTTCTTACAGAAATAAGTAACTTCAAACAAATTTGTTTCTTTTTGAGCCAACATCAATGGAACTAAGGGAGGTCACTGTTCTTTATCAGGAGATTGATAAAGCACGTAAAATTATATTTTATGAAGTACCTCGAATGTTGCAAGTTTATAGTGTACATTAAAGCGATTTCCCCCATTGGACTAGAAAGATTGGAACTATATATTTATTGAACTAGAACTATATAGCTACTTTTAAATATATTCACTGATAGTTCTAAGTATTTATTTAAAAATACCGCAAATAAAAAAACAACAACAAAACACTAAGTTTAAGTTTCTAATAATTAAAAGTTCAATAATGAATATTTATTATTTAAAAGGTTAGAATATTTTTAATATCTTTGAAAGCATGGTAGCATTATAAGAACTTTAAAAAATGATAAACAATGGAATGAAAGTAAACGTTCCAAATCAAAAATAACTTTAATAATTATGTAAGAAAATTACATTAACTACAGATATTTTTTGAATGTTTCACATACTTATATTTAATCCGTAAACCCATTTTAAAAACTTACATTTAACGTTTAGACTATTTTTTTTCTTATTTTTTATTTGATAATATGCAATATTTTGTTTGATGACAAGAAATAGTAAATTAATAAAATGAAATTATTGTTTAAACTTAATATTTTGACCGATTTCTTTTTTCTCTCTATTTTTTTTAGGTAAGTGATAGATTATGTTATAAAGATGTGACAGTGAAAAGATGTAAGTAAGTTCAATAACTTTATTTTTTATTTAGAAAAATAAAAAAAAATAGCCACATTTTTGTTGAAACTGTAAAATTTTCTTTATTCACAAGTTTTACACAATCGTCAACCATTGAGATATCTTCTAGCATTATTTCTTATCTTTCTTTGAACTACAGCAACTTAACCACGACTTTTTTTTTTCCTTGAAGAGAAGATAAAATTCGTTTGTTTTTCTAAATATTTCTTTTTTCTAGTTTTTATTTTTTGATAATTTTAGATAATTCTGAGTTTTTTGAAAAGAAAATTTAAATTCTGTGAAAACGTAGTGGAATCTTATTCATTTTTAGTAGAAGAAACATCACCCTCAGTTGAATAATTCATTTTATTTAAAATATTCAATAAACTTTAAAAAAAAATTGGGATATTTCTAACCCTTCCGCCAAACTAGCACCCATGGAAGTTGACAGCTAGAGTAATCTATTAAATTTGTTTTGTAAATGTCCTTATTACCATATTTTGGGAATTAAATAATGAAAATAAGTTTGTTTTTTTAATTAAAATTCTTTTTTATATCCTAATTTTTATGTTCATTTGTTTGATTTTTCATCTGTGATTATTGAGTGCCTTCAAAATATATATGAAAAAGGAAAAAAAAAATATTTCGACTTCATTACTTTTATCAAATTCCCGGGTTTGTTAAAAATTTCATTTTAAAATACTTATTTTTTAAAAAATAAAAAATAGTAGGGGCAAAAAACCAAGAAGACGAGAAGCTTTAGTAAATTAAATTTAAATATTTTTAATAAGTTTTATAATGTATAGGAATCCATGAAGTTTGAGTATTTCTAATTATGATACTTTTTGATATTTACGTTTTATAATCATTTATTTGTGTCTTTAGTTTTGTTTAATTCTTGTTACATATAAACTATTTTTATGGTCGTTCTTTTTTTAGCTCGGAGAACTTTCGTCAGTAAATTTAATTTTATTAAGCCAAGCAATATTTTTTTTATATCATTTTGCTTGATCTTTAAACAATTTCTCTGATATTTTATTTAATTTTATTTAATTTATTCTCTGATATTTTACTTTCGGAGATTTATTAATGAATCAGTGATTTTTTTTTTAAATCCTGTTGCACAAAAACCTAATGTTTTGTTATACAAACTTTGCTTGATATTACAATATTATTAAATTATATTTTTCTGAAAGCCTTTACTGCAATCGTCATTATTTAGAATTCTTTCAAATTAATTATTTTAATTAAAATGTAAAATTTTAATTTTCGTATTTATTTTTTTCATAATACATATTTTGCTATTTTATTCAGTAATCTTTCTCAAATAGAATAATCTGAGTTTTGTTTCCAATGCATTGCCTATTTCCGTGTAACTTGATAAGAATTCAAATGAAGCATTGGACAAATGTAGAATGAAATTGCTAAAATATTCCGCCAGGTGGAGCCTGTTGCGAAATGCAGTCCCGTTCTCGAAGCAATCGATTGCCGCCAAGTGTTCATTCCAATAACCCTCCTAAGCAATTGAAAGCAGAAGAAATGAGCTGCTCGTGCGCTGCTTGAATGCTAAGGCGCTTGGGTCTATTCAGTGACTTAATCTGAATGAGGATGCACTTGTCTAGCCTTTTGCATTACTTAATTAAAATTGGATTAAAGAAAGTTTCGAAAAATTTAAAAAAAAAAAACTAAAAAAATTTGAAATGCAATCAAGCATCCAAAGTAGCAAAAAAACAAGCTTCCATTAATGTTTTCACCGTTTTTCCGTCTCCCTTTTCTCGATATCTGTATTGATTTCCTATTTAGGCTTATTCTCCTACGTTCGTTATGAGACATGGGGGAACTAATGAACTATTGCCGAATTTAATGAAAAATACGAAAATAATTGATAATCCCTTAAAGAAAATTATTATTAAATGAGAAAAATCAATTACCGTATATGCACCAATAGAGGCCCCCGGCGTTTATTTGCAAAACTAGTCTCGGCTCCCGGCGCTTAATAGAGACCGGCTGCTATTAGAGGCCGGCCAGTATTAACAAAAACCTTCAGAACGCAATATTTTTACACATAAATACCGGCTAAGATTACAAACAGCTACTTTATTTGAATTTCACATGCTACATAAGACTGTTAAAGTTAAATGGCAATGTCTTTCTGTACCTTTCGCTGCTATTCGTCGTCCGAATCCGCAAAGACGGGCGGCCGCCTCACCGGAAGTTTCTTTCGCGTATTCCGCCGCGCGAATCTTAGGGGCAATGTCAAATGACCGTTTCGGCGGCATTTTGTAAGGCAATGTACCGTAAGGTATTATGTACGACTATAAAAATATGGACGCTTAAACTAGTACCGGTAGGCAAATAACAAGACCCGGCTTCTATTAGAGACCGGCTACTATTTGGCCGTGTCCTCTCTGCAGCCCGGCGCTTATTAGAGACCGGCGACAATAAGAGCCTCGGCGTTTATTGGAGCATATACGGTATTTAGAAAATTAAATGAAGGATTAAGGTAACGACTTTATTGTAGGGACCATTAAATTGGTGCAAAAGAATAGAAAAAGGAAAAAATGAACTTTAAAGAAAAAAATTAGATATTTAATAACCAGATTTATTTCTTAAAGTTTTGTTGTTGAAACAGTGCATAAAAAAAAGTGAAGTAAATGAAATAAAAAAATTATGGAAATAATGTCAGGGTAATAGTGCGTGTGTGTCTAACTTTAATAAGCGGACGGACGGACAGATAGCGATTATAAGGAAAATAGTTGAATGGACTCTATTTAGGAATAATAAAATTAAATTATGGTTGCTGCATTTAATCTGATTGAGATTTTTTTTTAATCAGATGCGGATGTAAATAGAACAATTAAAAAGTTATCAGTCAGAATATTTACTATCCTGTAAATGTATTTGGATTGTATGCATTTTATATCTGAAACCAATTGAAAGTTGTTTTATCAGTTAATCGATTGAATAATTTAACTTTTAAAATACAGATCTACCTTCCTAATGCCCGAGTCGGAAGCAATAACATTGTAATGGATTCATCTAATAAATAAATAAATAAATAATTGGGGTCTAACAGAGGATTACTGTAATATTAACAGATTGAATTTTAACTATCAGTGTAAAAGAGAGCATTAAGTTGTTTTTACATAAATCTATAGCGCGTTCAGAAATAATCATCCTAATATTTCTGAATGGGCAGAACATTGTTTGATTAATAATCACAACCCTGATCCAAAAGTTAATTACCTTTTCCAGGAAACTGACACTACTTCTAGGTTTATTCTAGAATTGTGTGTCATAAACAACTATGATTGTATTAACAAACAAAAGGGTTTTGAAGTTAATAAGTTCGTTCTTGAAGTTTTCAAAAAATATGTAAAATTACATAATCTTTTATTTCATTTGTTTAATTTTAAACTTTTTATTATAATATTATTTTACAATTGTATTGAAACAATTTAATACACAAAGATGCATAAATCTTGTTTATTTTGGTTGTATTAGACTTATTCTTTGTTGTAATAATTTAGTGCAATATGCACTATGATTCCTTATTCTTTTTGTTGTATAGGAATTATTTCTTTGTTACGATTGCTTCGTTTTTAATTACAAAATGTAGCCTGAAGAAGCAGGAAAAGTAAAATCCTGCGAAATATTGCAGTTAGAATTTCGAGTTGTTTTGTAATAAACAAGTTTTGTAACTATGAACTATGGATTTTATTATTTTTCGGAAAATAAATCTAATTGCTTATTTATAATAATAATAAATAATATTGCACAAACAAACACCCTGTATGTTTTGTTTGTTTGTTTCTTTTAAGCCTCTTATCTCTGTACTTCAGTTTTTGAAAATACCGAGAATATGTAATTAGATTTATGTAAAACTATCTTTCAAAAACAATGTTCTCGTTTACGTTGATGGTTAAAATTCAATCTGTTACTCTTACAGTAATCCTCTATCAGTTCCCAATTTTTTATTTATTTATTTATTTTTAGTTTTACTGGTCTGTCCTAGTGATTCCGGGAATTACTGATCTATAATACATGTAGAAGAAAGTTAAAAAAATAAAATAATTAAAGCTTCAAGCTTCAATGCATTTATAAATTTAAATCCTTATCATTAACAAACCTAAGTGGATTAATGATTGTTTAATTCAAAATAAGAGAAAGCTGTAATTACTCTTATGATTTTTTTTACATCCTCTCAAAAATAAATTATGATGATGATGTAATAAAAGAAATTACTTTTTTTTTCCTTTGATATTTTTTTTTAATCGCAGTTTCTCTTAGATTAAGGAATTTCTTGTTCACTTGCATCCTATCAGTGGTAGATCATGTTCTAAGGTCACTTCCATTTGAATGAAGTGGTCTGGTAAATTGACAGATAAGAATTCTTACATAACAACCCTTTATTTGCATACACGACTGCTTTTTGTTGGTCTTCCAAACATCCCTAGCTAGCAGGAAATGGAAATTGTATCATAAAAGTCTATAAATTTGTAGAAGTTCATTTTAGCATGCGATAAATCCTGAATATTGAAATTTTTTTATTTGTATTTCTACCCTTGTAAGTCCTATTTTGTTCAAAGATACTGGGGAAATGTTCCGTACAAATTCATCTTGAATTTCGCAGCAAGGACTTTGCTACAACGTACATTAAAACCGTGAAACGATGATACAGGGATTTTGAGATTATTTTAGATTGAAATTAATGAGCTAACTAAGAGAAAAGCTTATAGTTAGATTTAAGTTAAAAAACATATTGAAAATACTTCTTTAAAACATTAAAATTCAAACTGTACACGTCCAACTTGCCCTAACATGGTCACTATCAGAAGTGCTTTCTTTCACAAATTGTAGAATGTACACAATTGGAAGAACCAAAGTTTTCTTTAAATTGGTTGATTTTTAACCATTGAAATGAGGTTCTTACTGTTTGAGAATCATCTTCATTCATCAGCGGGTGTTGTACCAATGATTTGTTTATGAAATACATGTAGGCTGCAAGAAGATCAATGGCTATTTAAATGACTTTTTAAAAATTGTACATATTCTAAAGTTTTTACAAGAAAAACACTGCTGATGATGACTACGTTGAGATGGGTTGAAACTGTAAAGTTTTATTTTAATATTAAAAGTATTTCAAATATGTTTTTAACTTGAATGTGCATTCTGTAAAACTTCTTGTAATATAACAATACTTTGTCAAAAAATTATTCTTTTCCGCATTTATTAGGCAGCTTAGAACCATGTTACTTCTGTCTTTAGGTGAAAAAATCCAATTTTCTTAATGGAGGAAACTTTCGGTTGAAGTATTTTTCATATAAAAACTTGATTTTTCAAAGGTGTAACATCTATAGATTTGTACATTTCAAACCTTTCGCTGATTGCTGATTGAGTACCAGAACTTAATATCTCAATTAAAAAAGTAAAATAAATAAAACTAGTAAGCAAGTGACCTCTCTGAATCCCTTTGAAATTTTTTCCTACATTTTTATTTTAGATAAATCTTAAATAAGTTCATCATGTTTTGAATTTCTTAACAGCCATTATCAGATTTTTGAGGTTTGTTGTGTAGTTTACGTTTTTCTTTTAGCGTCCTGGATCTGAGGCTTAAAAAGCTTGAGAGAAAAACAGTAATTAATTGTACCCTTCAACAAAAAAAAAAAAAAAGGGGGGGGGAGTTGGAAATGAGTGCAGAACTTCATTTTACCGTCTCTTTTCATAGTAATGTCCTACTCGCATTTCTCAGCCACGCTACTGAGGTTACAAAAAATTTCTTCTCCCCTCTGCTGATAACTTTTGCAGGAAAATAAATATACTTTCCTATTTAAGGTTATCAATTCATTCATTCATTTGAAACAGGCGATTACATTTAAGACGTTCACTGATATTGTTTTGTTTGTGTTATATCATTGAACTCTGTTATCAATATTTAAAAATATGCTTTGGACTTTGTTGCTTCTTATTAAACACAATGAATGAAAATTAAAAACAGCATTTGATGAAGGACGGCGCTGTAGACTTTACACTGATAAGCATTCCAATTTATGTCTAACAGTTTTCTATTTCTATTTGTTCTGCAAAAAATGTCGTAACTTGAATTTGGTCTCACCCATTGTTATTTATTAGTAATTCAAATGGTAGTTTGAATTTTATGCTTTAAAAAAATTCATTGAGGCCTGCGCGCTACTGGCACACGAATTTTCTCACTAATTTTTCATTGGTGAGTTTTTGATTGTGTATTTTTTCCTTTGAGGCACCACTGCGCTTCCGATGTATTGTTCACACTAGCCTCAGTAAGGAGACCTTGTTATTTACTGGTGACTTCTCCTGGCTGATGATCGCCAAAGAGCGTGAAACAGCTGTTCCAGGATGTCATTGTTATTGAAAACTTACAGTGAGAAGATAATGCAATTGCATTATAGTTATTCCGTAAAAGATCTCAAAATCTACATGCTTATCTCTTAATTTTCGTGGACCCATAACGAAAGTATTGTCGGGGTTCATTAAGTTACATTTTGTTTATCAGGTAAATGGAATCGCCTCTCATATTTATTGAGTCAATATTAACATTAATCAAAGTGCTGTTATTATTTTCTTTTTAGGGATGGACGAGGTTCAAGGGAAAAAAAGAAATCACACATGTTTTCAGGTGGATTTTAAATAAGAACCGTACCAAGCATTAAGAAAATCGGTCTTGCCGTTTTAGCGTGCTGCGCTTTCAAACAGACAGACAAATAAACAAGAAAGTTGAAAGACTGCGCTTCAGATGCTTTGTCAATTTTCGACCTAATTTAAATTATATCTAATTTTATCTAATTTTAATTATACCTCAAGGCTAAAGCCTTGTGGTATAATTTGTTAAAATTGTCAATCAGATTCTTTAATGTAGATTCCAAAAGAAATTTAACTTTAGAACAATTTTTACATTACAAGAAAACAAAAAACCCACATAACTAAACAAAACAAAATAATTCACTGAGCTATTTTTGGTATTTGTACTGGGAATCGGAGACAGTACTGTTTCGAGTTTTGTTGAACTCTCATCAGTCCGATCCGCCCAGTATATCTACCTCAGTGAAATAGGACAATATACAAAACGAACAAACATACAAATCAATAACCCCTCAATTTAAAAAACATCAAAACAAAATCAAGAATAAAAGGGGGTAAGTTTTCTTTTAATGTTAATATAGATTCCACATCTGAAGAGCAAAATTCTTTCACTTCGCACATAATTGTCGTCGAGGCATCTTCGATATATACCAATGAGTGGTTTTATACTTATACATTCCAGCTATTCATATTGAAAAGCAACTTTTGTGTAGAAACTATATGATACAGTAATTCTGACTATATTTTAATGCTGTTATTCTTAAATATCGTTAGACTGAAACATCTTGTCATGAATTGTATATATAGAGGATTGAAAGCGTACGAAGTAGCATCAATAACCTTCTTTTTTGAAAGGTATTCAGTTACAGACCTTGATGGATGATTGCAACTGGCTATTGACTTTCCACTTGGCACTCCACTGACATTCTCAAAATCTCAATTTATCCATTCGCTGTCAATGAACTGTTGTAAGTAGCTTTTTTGTAGCTGACATGAATCGTGATTTATAATTCCCCCACATATTTTTTTTTTTAATTGTATCTCCTTCCCATATAGAGCTCTTTGTCAGACATTCATGAAACCGATCTAATAAGGTCTCCCCCTGGGTTGGAACTTCACGGTATCCATCAGCCATCGTCACTTTTTCTTCTATTTTTTGTTCCGCAGTGGAATGTTATACTGGTTCCTTCTATCATCTTCCTTATTTTTTTTATCTTTTCTGCCAATATAGAGTTCGTTTTATTGGCGCTACAAGTGAATTTTATTATTATTTATTCCCATTTCATGTCTTTAGTAGACCTTCTTTTGTTGCTTAACTGCAATTTGACTTTGATGATGATTATTATTATTATTATTATTATTATTATTATTATTATTTTTTTAAAAAAAATCAGTTTTCGTTATATAGACTTTCTTTCAAATTTTTTTTTTCTTCTTTACTTTTGACCTGTAAGTAAAAATAATAATAAAAATATAATTAGTAAAACCTAAAAATCTCAAATCTGATAAAATGCATCGGAAGCGCAGTGGTGCCTCAAAGGAAAAAATACACAACGAAAAACTCACCAATGAAAATATCAGTGAGAAAATCCATGTGCCAGCGAGAGCGGCCTCATGTCGCTTGTGACTAATTTGGTCTCATACATTGTTGTTTTTTTGGTCAAATGTAATTTCCCAAAATTAAAGACAAAATGTTTTAGTTATGTATTTAAGACAAATATTTAACTGATATTTAACTTAATTATTTTAGTAAGAAATATTTGTAGCAAAACATTACATTCAAATATTATGTGTAACATTATTTAAATGTTATGCAATGTTTGGAAGACTTGCAAATTATGATGCATTTACGAAAAGTGATCTCTTTTTTTTTTTTTTTTTTATGCTTTTTGACTTACAGCTATGAAGAAACAGCTGTAATGGGTAATGGCCCACCTTCACATATCCTAAAAACAGAAAAGAATTCTTGAAAAATGGATTTCACAGAGTAAATTCAAGATAACTGAATTTTTTTTCGAAGTTTTGTCTCTGTGCATTTGCAATTGTGTCAAAGAAGTAACACAAATAAAACACATGGACAGTAATTTACATGAAACTTTTATCTAAAGGTTATTATAACTAGGAATATATTCAGATATTCATCGCATACAAAAAAACTGAGCTTACAGCAAAGGGAGTGAATTTTATGGGATGGGGGGAGTGAAGGACCAAAGTAGTGATGTAAATATTTTAAGTTGGGTCGTAAATTAGTAACGTACCAAAATTTAAATAAAATCGTCCGGCCGTTTTAGCGTAATGCGAGTACAATCAGACAAGAAAATCTTAAATTCTTAACTTGATAAGGAATACGGTAGAATGAACAGGAAACAGCCTTACTTTGTACTTATTCCCTTGATTTGGGTTTCTCTAATATTATGTAAGAAATTGCCTTCTCTAATACGAAAATATAGATACATCGTGCAACTACATATTTTACAAAAATTGCTACGATAATTCTTTAACTAAATCTAGTTAAAAGAAAAGTTAAGAACCCTACATATTTTCGTTCGTATGACTTTCAGAACATCCGTTTTTGTATCCAGTGAATAATTTAGAAAATCTCTAAATAAAACCCTTAAGTCTGTGGGTTATATCTGATTCTCTATAAATAAAAACTAGATAATCGCAATTTATTAAGATAATCCGCTCTCTTGCTAACCTACTCTGAAATTAATCACACAAAAAAAAAGAAAAAAATATCCTTGTTTTCGAAGCCTGTTGTCTGTGAATTATTTGATTGAACTTCTCCACTGACCTTTCGAAGCCGATTTCTTTAGACACTCTAATTTCTGGAAAAAAGGCAGCAAATTAAAATTTTCCGGAATTGTGATCGCATTCAATGAACCATACTTGCCATCCATGAATACTTCTTACAAGACCGTCAAAGCTGTCAAAGGCAGCCGAGATCAAATTATTGACTTTTCTTTTTCTTTTTATCTTGAGAATTATCTTGCAAAACTTACTCTCCACAAAAGTTTTGTAAGAAACTTTTTATATTTTTATGTCTCGGGTGACTTTTCCTTTTGTGTTTAAAAATTGCTAAGTCTCTAATTAATTGCTGAAAAATGAAGCTGAATTCGTGATTTTTTAGCGATGCATTTGAGAGTTATTGTGATAGATATACAGTAGAGCCCCGTTTATTCGCGAGTGCCGCGAAAACTTTTTTTAATTATGAACCTCAAAAAAAAAAAACAATTTTAATCCAAGCCAACAACAGGGAAAATACAATAGGCCCTACAGTGCGAAGATGGAAAATTACTGACAGGTTTATTGTGCATCGTGATCCTATAGGCCTTCTCGGAATTTGTGGATACAAACGTAGAGCAAAGGTTTCTGGTTTACTGTACATATTTTAAAGTTTTACATATTATATTTTTTGTACAATAAAACGCTTTTTTTAATGGTGAAAAATTTTTTTTCGTGTTTACACCTCATTTTTAGACTTTTTTCGGGTTATCCGCGATTTTCGTTATCCGCGAAGCCCTTGCCACCCAAATCCGCGGATAATCGGGTCTCTGCTGTATATATAACTATTGTGGATGATATCATTGGCAAAGAAATGATCAATTCATACGAGCGCGCATACTCGAATTGTAACATGGTCGCTGTAAAAGACAAATTTCATGTATTTCAAGACAAAATTCCAGTGTTTTCAGAATTCATATGATATTAGTAAGTTTTTATTGTGTTGACTTAAAAAGCGCCGACTCCTATTTAACTTTATTATAATTTTTATAATATGTTTTTCATTATCCGCTTGACAACGAGATGTAGACCATCTTGAAAGTACTCGCATTTTATTGTATTTTTATTTATGTATTTAAATTAGAACTGTGTATGGGTGGCCAGATTCTACTCATTTCATATTAAGAAACACACGTAAAATATTTTTAATTAATTTCATTCTTGAAACAAAATTTCAAATTAATACTGACGCTACATTTGGTTTAAAATCACAAATAACGAAATTTCATTTTTCATCTTGAATTAACAATTCCTTCGAAAATATAAAGAACTCATTTCACCTAGTTGATTTTATTTTTTTAAGAATAAAAAGACTCCTAATAAAGAATTGTAATTTATCTGAATCGAACTGTTTTTGGTATTTTTTTTTCTTTTATTTATTTATTTAAAAAAAAATCATAAAGATTAATTTTGAGAGAAATCGAAATTAAATCCTGAATAAGAGTATTTTTTTGTTGTTGATTTGCGTCCTCTTTCCAACAAACTTTCAGAAGACAATTCCGGATGTGTATTGATGACAATGTAATTATTTGACTCAATCTTTCAGCAATCTCCATTAAATATAACAAAATAAATTGAAGCAATTTCTTTAGGCCTGCTGCGCTCGCGTTTCCTGAAGCTGGCAACATTGCGCTACAATCAATCCGTAATTAATCAATATTCCTGGGGGTGCCTGGTTCGTTGCTCCCCCCTGGTTGGTTGTTGGGATTTTCGGAGAAGCGACGCGCGAATGACGTCAATGCGCGAAAGATGTTTACTAGTTGGGACAAGCAGCTGGGTCTGCAAAGAAAGCCACGGAGGACCTTCTCTCATCTATACCGGAAAATGGGGTCCAAATGAAAGAGATGTTGCACAAGACGTTGCCTTTGATAAACCAAGCCAATCGCTGAATGGAATTGATCGTCTGCTAAATGAAACAGCGCTGACAACCGAATTGCCTTTGAAGCAGAATAACAACTGATTAAATTGTGAATCTGACGAAACACTTACCTCATAAGTTACTGATGTAATCTACATTTTTATTAAAAATCTTTGCTTGGGAAGGATTAAATGACACAACACCACGGAAACTATGCTGATAAGAGTTAAATGTGAATTTGAAAAGGAACATTAAGAGACAATCACATCTCCGATATAATTTATTAATAGATGTTTCCTGTGTATCATTCCAATACACAGAATTCCTGTTCATTTCCATTATATATAATATCTTAACACAGAAAGATTTCTGTTGTAATTCGCAGTTACAAATGTCAAAACTGAAACTGTAAAACTTTTACATATGACAACTTGATAAAAGACATATTTCATGTCGATACTTTGTTTTGAGTTGTAGTATCTTTCATTTCCTTGTATTTCACAAAGAAACATGTTGCTTCTCTTGGCACAGAATAAAATTAAAATAAATCTGAAATCACAGGAATTCTTTTGTGATGATTTAATTCTTCTTCCAGGCGTTGTAACAAGAAAAAGTTTCAATAATGACTAATTCAGGGAATTTATGTATAAAAAAAAAGAACAAAATAAAAATTTATATCGTTAAGGAAACAAACTCCAATTTCTTTGCTACAACTTCCTTAAGTGCTTCTCTGCTACGGAAGTTTGTCACTTATTGTCACTTTCATCAAGCATGGAGATGATCTAGAATAGGATGATCAAATGTCCTATATTTTACGAGATTGTCCCGTTTTTTGAGGTTGTGTCCCGTTATCCTGATAAATTTGATATGGGACGCATAACTGTCCCGTATTCTAATGCAATTTCAAGATAACTATTTAATGTTTTAATTTTATTTTCAGCCGTTGAGAAGGTGAGAGACTGAAGTATTTTAATCATCTGCATTGAGGTGATTCTGTAGTGCAGTACTGAATCATTCGTCGAGCGTATTTGCATTATACAGTTATGAACACGTTTTCAACAATGGACACTATGCTCGCGTTTAAACTTCTATGTTACTACTCGCAAGAACATCTTATTCATGTACCTGCTACAAAGTTCATATTAATGCTTGAGTGTCCATTACAATTCAACCTAAGAAACGCTTTCTTTATGCCATTATTGAAAATAATCATATTTTGTAAACAAATTTATGAAATTACACGAGAAAATGAAAATGTATTGAAATCAGTTTATAAATGGCTGTTAGAATTGATCTCGAAAATTTCTCATATTTGCAAGTAAACATTTGAAAAATAACGATGAAACAATAGTAAACAGTCATGCACTATTTAATCCCTCTGACAGGGATTCATGTTTTGCTGGTAGATATTGTCCTCAAAATGAAAGATGGCCGCCCTGTTTTTGTGAGATCTGCGCATGTATCATCGATTACTCTGGTCAGGCACTTCCGATGAGTTTATCACAGGACGTCGCCATTACGGTAAAGGCTTGTTACTTTGCAAAAGAGCATTGTATTTATAAATAATATATATTTATTTATTTATATAAATACTTATTGTTAGCAACTGGTATTGAAATAACGATAAATAGTCGAGAGAAGTTTTAATTTGGCGTTATCAACATGTCTTTCTCAGTGAAAACAGACGACGGGCGTCCATTGTGACAGGAAAACATAATTGATCAGCTACCGGAAGGGCTGCGCAGTTCAAACTTCCGCCGGTCATCTTTCATTTTGAGGACAATAGATGGATAGATAAATAGATAGATAGGATTTAACAATCAGAAATTACTGAGACTAAAAATCTTTTTATTTTAGAAATGTCAGAATTGAGATTGGACATCTTATATAAGAGTTTTTTTTCAGAATTGCACATTGAAAATTTTACTTTCTAGTCTATTAAGAGAATAATCGAGTATTTTTTAATTTTAAAAATTTGAAGATCAATTAAAACAAGGCAGTTACAATAGATTTCAGTCAATTTTTTTTCGTAAACAAAACTCCAGACTTATCATAGAATAGATGAATCACGATGGTCTTTACCCTAACAAGCTTCCTGGCGCCACGTGACGCTGTGATCAATCAGGACAATAATTGCATGTTGTACATTTCACGTTCTCTGAAATTAAAGAAATGTTTTCTTCAAAATTCGAATCGTCAAATTTTCTCCTTTTTTGTCTCACTTTATAATTAATAAACAACGAAACTATATTAAAAAAAATTGTCTTAGGCCTAATAGTGTACCTACCATTATATTTTTACTTTCTTTTGAATAAAGCTTGCGAATTCAACAAAGGGACTTTAGTAAAGGCAAAGGGGAAAAAAAAGCGGGAATTCCCTCCAGAATCCTGAAATTTCCCGAACGATTGAGTCATTTTGGGCTGCCAAGGAAGTGTACGTGTTGTTTTTCGTTTTTGTAGAACGGAGTCATCCATCTTGTTGTTGTTAATTTCAAATGTAAATAGGGTTCGTTTGGCGCGAAGCCAACCGGAGTTAATATGGCCACGCAATGACTGACTCACGACACAAGTACACTAGATGACCTACACGAAACACCCTTCGACTCCCTGTTGTTATGGTTTACTGAAGTTTTACGCAGCTAAAACCTCTCTCTTCACTTAAATACTTTTTTTAGTTATTAGAATAGCAGAACATTTACAAAATAGCAAAATCTGTTGACTGGTTCTGATATTGATTAATATTTCGCAAATTTAGCTCCGTAGATATAATTGTGTAAAAACATTGCTTCCGTCGGTTAAATTCCTTTCTACAGAAGATTAAATTTTTTTTATAAAATTACTAGCTGTACCCGGCATGCGTTGCAATGCCACTCAAAGAAAGAAAGTGTTTGTGTTTTAATTCTGTTTATTGAAGTGCTTATGGATACACACTATTTTTTGTTTTTCCGTCTGGAGCATACACGAATAAATCAGAAGGTTTTCCAACGCGTGAGCAGGCCACATACAGCTGTCCATGTGTGCAGCATGGATTTTCCAAATTTAGTCCACACTTGTAACAATTGTCACTTGTGCTTTGTTGATGGTCATTGCAAATGTGAGTCGCACCGGAAACTGTAAACGTTGAAACCGGAAATACACACATTTGTTGCAACGACTCGCGCACCAGATATTGTAAAATGGTTCTATTAATTCAGAAACCTTCGCGGGCGTGCGCACAACAACTCACCAAAGTTTCATCGCAATCTGATGAATGATATAGGAACGCATACGGAACAAACAAACAAAGAAACATTCATTTTTATACATTAAGATAAAATTTTCATAAAAGTAATAAATGTAGCTGATGATGTAATCATCCGAAGTTTCTGGAAACTGAAAATGTAACGACATTAAATACAGCACTTTCAAAACTTGAATTTATTTAGTTAATCATAAAATTCTCAAGCTAAATACTTTTTTACTTTTAAGAAGCGTTTCCTAATCCGTGACAGCAAATCTGTCCCTAATCCACGAACACAGCTTAATAATCGATTAAAGAGATGGGGATTACAGCGAGACAGAAGAGTCATTTATCCTCTGCGACTCTCAGCTAATCTCTCCATTAACTGTTCTCTAACAGTGTAAGATCATAAGCAGTTCTTTGTAAGAAAACCAAGCCATAATATTTTTCTGTTTGTTTCACAGAATTGTTGACAGTATTTGAATGCTCTTATAAACACCCTTACCCTTTTTATAGTTATCTGCTGAATGTAAATATTCGAAGCATACATTCTTATAACTCATACAATATTAACATTATCGGTTTGTTATGAAATAATAATGTGAATACTGCATTTCCGGAAAATAAGATATCTAAACTATAAGCTTAAGTTTTTTTAAAAAAGAAACAAAAACCTTTAAATTCTGATTTCTAAAGAAAGTTAAGCGTTTGGCTAATTATGTTTATAATAAAAACGTATTTAAAAATAATAATTGTACAAGCGATGCAACAAGCTCTAATGCAGTGTTTCTCAACCTTTTTCGAGTCGCGACCCCCACACACACACATTTACATAAAAAGGCATTTTTAGTAGGGTAAAGAAAACGCATTAAAATAGGTTTTTCAGAATATAATTCTAACCTTATTAATTAAATCGAGACACCGATTAAAAGTGAATTTTGATGTTGAATTTTGCATCGTAGTGAATATTTTTGTTTTCAGCTTACTATTTCCAACATAGAATTTTATTCTAATGATGATACTGCATTTGTATATTTTATTTTTAAGGAGTGAATCAAGATCCGCGCGGCGGAGACTTGAAAGAATATTAATAACGCGCCATATGAAATAATTAAAACAATATAAAATGTTTCAAATATAAGAACATTGTTGGCTTTCAATACTCTTTTACGGATTCGTCACGGTGGACTTTAAGTCACTTCTTTTCATTAATGAAAAATCAGTATTTTTCATCCACTAGCAGAATGTTGCAGTGTAGCCACATTGAAATAAATAAGTACTTAAAACCTTTGTAGCTAATTTTCCTACAAAATTAATTGCATCTAAACATAATCGTGGAAAACCCTCCAGAAAACACTTTCCGACCCTAAAGTTGGGAAACCGGGGTCTAATGGTACAAATTGGCTTCCAAATAAAATTGTTGAAATGGGGATTTTCTTTGTTAATACATGTTTCGCAAAGGATGAAACATGTTATTTTTTTAAACATTTGTTTTAAATGTATTGTACGGTATTGATCGCATTATTAATGTTTCGCAAATGTTTTGCAAATCTTGGTAGATTTAAATCGTAGCTAATATGTTGATAAACGTAACGTGCTGTGATTGTAACATAAAAATTAAAATGGCGGATTGGGCTGATGAGTCCCTAGAAGGACGAAACGGCCGTTCCCAATTCCTTCCGATAATTGATTCAGAGAGGCAATTTATTTATTCAGATGCTGTTTCTTATTCTTGCTTTTTCATTTTTATGTTGATAAATGCTTCGCAAATCTTAGCTCCACAGTTAGCAAAAACTGTAAAGTTTAGCAGTAATTGACTGAATTATGATAGTTTTTTTTTATTTCTAAAGCAGTTTTTTCTTGGGAAATACCAGAGTAAATTAGAGCGGGTCAAGGATTTTTAATGCCAAAAATTAAAATTAAACTCAGTCAATGTTTTGTAAACAAACTTAAAAGGATTTTCTACATTGGAGGTTTTCGTAACAGTTGTGCGGCTGAGATACCACGTGATCATATTGAATAACAATTAGTTTTAATGATTTTTCACTAAAAAGTTTTTTGTGTGTATTTTTATTTTTTTAAATTTTTTCTGAGTAAGAATCTGTTTAAGCAAGTTTTTAATTTAAGAATTTATCATTTTTAAAACTAAATTCTTTTCATGATTGTTTTTTGGATTGTGGTAATAATGATATAAATGGAAATTTTGGTAAAAACAAATTGAAATTTTGCAGAATTGAAATTAATACTAACCAGAAATGAAAGACGTGGAAGGCCATAGTAACTATGTACTTTTTCAAGATTTAACTTCACTTTTTAAGAATTATTAATAGCAGACTAAATGGTCACCCTTCGCATCGTTCCTGTACATATAATGTGATTACAGTTAATGAATGGAAAGCAACATTCTATATATTCAAACAAATCAAGTAAACTACAACTTCAACTAAAACGAAAAATAAATTAAAGTTTGACTTCTAACAAATGCATGTAATTCAATCTTTGCAATTCTACACAATTTCTCTTTATAAAATTTTTAATTTTACATTTTGAAATATTTTTCTTATCTACAAGAATTCTGACCATGCAACAATACAAAAGAATTCTGACCATGCCTGGGAACGCGCGTGCGACATTACATTGTTGCGGACGTACGCACGCGCGCACGTAATGTAGTTGAGTTGATCATGCAACAATACGCTTATGTTGAGAACGTACGCACGCACACACAAGTCACACACGTTTGTTTTTTTTTAATGACATAGATTATTCTTCTGTACAGCATGAACATAAATGCTCAGTTTACGATTACAACTCTAATTGATTAAAATTGGTTTTGGCACAATAACAAGCTGGATTTAGCTGTTCCATTCATCGTTTGTAAGTAAAACTTTCTACAATTGATGCTAAATGGAAGAAATCATCTGAAATATTTCATTGTTCGATCAAATTACCTTGAATCGCATGTTAATTGTAAACGTAAGTCAAATACACCACCTGACAATAGCTAATTGTTTTAATATTTTTACTTCACGAGATAAACAGTAGAGCCTTCAATTTAGAAATCTCTAGTTTGTTTACAAAACATCGAATGAATTTAATTTTCATTTTTAGCATTAAATAACCTTGACCCGCTCTAATTTAATCTAGAAAGATTACGCAATTTTAACGAGAAATTAAGTTACATTGAAGATTTTTTTCATTACACTTAGCAATTGATGAATGTGATAATGAATTTTTTGGGGGAAATGATGAAACCCATTTGTTATGTAATGTAATTGGCGAAGGCCTTTGGGCTCCCGTTTTCCACTAAAATTAAACTTCTTTTTAAAGATGAATCATTATTAGTAAACGTAGAATTGACTCTTTTCCAAAAAAAAGTCAATATTATACAGTAGTGACATCCTTTGACCCTGGACCCCTGCCAAGTTAAGTGTAAATAGCAAGAGAATATTTTATCATCATTTGCTTTTTAATATATTACGCGATAAAAATTAAAGGCAAGGTTATAGATTAAGGATGTCTGTGGCAGAAGAGAGCTTTCCTGGCGAAAAAAACAAAACAAGCTGTTTTCAATTAAAAATGCGTAAAAATAGTAAGTAGTCTTCTCCGTTGTAATGTGATGTTGTGTTTAACAGTAAGGTAATTTACAATCAGTGGTGAAACTACAGTTCAGTTCATGAAAGAAGAGTTTTGATGACGTAATTTCCTTATAGATTGATGTTTCCAGGACGTAACAGCGCCACCTATTGCTAAAATCCATAACTGAATCTTATAAACATTACGAAAACATTCTGGTTTTTGTATTTTCTACAATTACAAATCCATAATAATAATTAAAATTGAAATAATTACAAACGTTTCACACTATTCCCCTTGCTTGGCTACACAAAGTTTGTCCTTTCTTTGTCGGGCTTATGCGATCACAAAACGACGCCATCTTGGACTGACTGCTCGAAAGTTGATGACGTATAAGATTGGTGACGTTTGTTCAAGACAAAAATCGATCGCTACATAATGACCATATATGGCAAATCCTTTTTTAAAAAAAAAATACTATAAGGATGAGGCATTTGCCCTAGGCCCAAATTTCGGGGTGGGAGACACCCTTTTTATGGTTAAAAAATGCTACAATTAGAAAATTCAATTTTTAGTGTGAAGTTTTTAGTCATTTTTTTCTCAATACTAATACTAATTTTTATGCACTTTTTCTAAGTTTCATCATATATATAAAATATATTTAGAACTTTTTTAGAAAAAATATAGTTCGCTGTTTCTAAAATGAAATGGCATTGACAAAACGAGAAATAAATAGATGGTTATCTTAACGGAAATATAATAGGAACATTATAGTTCTTTTTCTTAATAATAAAATGTATTTGTTTTTTACTATTTTGTAGCTAATATGATAACCAATAATTAGTTTTAGTGTCAAAAAAACAATTCAATCAAAATTTAAAAAAAAAAAAAAGTTTTCAAGGGACATCATTTTTTTAAAATTCGCCCTGGGCGCCGTTAACTCTAATTACGCTTCTGTTTTTACATTAATCGATTCAAGCAAATAAGAGTCCAATTCTCCTTTTTTGTGTGTGGGCCTAAAAGTTGTTGGCCAAAAACAGTCATATGTAGTTTTTCAAAAATTATACTGCTTTTGTTTTTGTTTTTAAGTTTAGACCCAGAAGGTCCAAACATTAGTCACTTTTAATTTTTTTTAACAAGTCTTTAAATAAAGTTTTTTTGTAATACCATACGTTTTCTGTAATGTATGTATAAGTGAGTCATGGGGGGGGGGGTTAGTGGGGGCTGTAGCCCCTCGCTTTACCTGTGAATATAGATTGGATAAAATGGCGTACCCAAAGGCTGCTGCCTGATAGAAGATTGTATTGCCATGTTGACGATTTCAATTGCTAATAGAAAGCTGGCGAATAGCGTGCGTTTCAGACACATAGGTATAGTCAGCCCTTCAAAAAAGTTAGCCCCCTTTTGAAAAATCCTTGATCCGCCCGTGGTCTTGTGCTGTGAGCGCAAAGTTATTTCATTTCGGATTTCGGATAAGGGATAACCTGTGTAGGAATTGAGTTAGATGGAGGCATGAAAGCACAAAGAAATATTAACAGCGTCGAATATTTTTGTATTTTATTTGACAAATGTAAACTTGGCGATTCAGTGAATTGATAACAAATATAACCTTGTAAATTTTAATTATCCTTATTGTGTCTGCTCCTTAAACCTTTTTTTTTTCTGCAATCGTAAGTTCGTTGTTAAACTGTCATTTTTTTTTTCATAAATTCACAGAGATTAATTTTTCGCAAAGATTCGACAGAAGGAGAAACGGGTCTCTAAATATGTTACCCAACATAAAGGTAAAGGCTGCGAGTAGGAGTCACCATCTACGATGCCTTATCTTTCTGATAAAACCGTAGATAGCAACTTGTGAATGGAACGATGGCATATCTCAACAGTAGGCGGAAGGGTCTCGTGTTCAGGGTGATTTCGTAACTCGATAGGGTTGAAATTATTCACTGAAAATTCACCAAGGCTTGAGTTGGACGGGTGAAGTGTTTTGCCTACTGGCAGCCTCTGGACTGATTTCCGGTAGATGTTGCTGAGATGTTTCCCGGAGTTCATCACCAAGGCAAAGATTTTGTTGATTTCGTTGTCATAGAAAAGCATCAATAGCTGCTAAAACTAGACTTCCTTCGTGCCCTGGGTATTTATCTTGCAAAACCCTACGGATGGCATTTCAAATTACAGCAAACTTGAACTCCATTAATTCCTGCTACAAATGGTAAAAACATGCAGATTGCCTGAAATTTAACATATTTCTTATTTCATATTTAAGTTGTATGTCCAGTTATTATTAGTGTCCAATCCACCATTACGTCGAGATGTTCTTTAGATCTTTTGTTTCGTTTACTGTGAATTAGTTGTTTAGCTTGAAATCTTTTTATTTTCTTATGTCGGTTTTAGTCGCCATTAGATGAAAACTTGTAATGACTTAAAAACAATTGAAATCAAAATATTGCTTTTTTGATGTGTAAAATGCTTTTTGTAAAACATAATGTAAATCGAATATCAACATATTTACTCTTCTACATTCTTTTTCTTAGTTGCCCAAGAGAGGCAAATACATTCCTTCTCTGTTTACCTTTTCCTAGTTGTCACAAGAGGATCTACGAGCCATACAAGAAACCTATTTCGAGGTTTTACCTCCCATCAGCTGGCGTAACTCATAGTTAAGGAATGTAATAACAGCTATCAGATAAAGACCATATAGACTTGCAAGAATTACGTAGACATCTGTGTAAATGTGAGATGTGCCATCTTACAGCGCCCAAAGGCATTTTCTCCGATGAGTCCCGTTTTTCACAGTTTTCAGATAGTGGGAGGGTACGGATGTGGCGGTTGCCCAGCCAAGAATTTAGCTTGAATCGGCCCCAGCCAACTGTGAAATATGGTGGGTTTTCTATAATGGGAGTCATATGGAGGACTGGTCGTTCGGAGCTCATTGAATGTGATGGCAACATCAATGCCCAAAAGTACATTTCTATCCTTAAATGGATCTCCTACTAATATTTTCCAGTGGTCAAATGTCCAAGGTTATCTTTCTATTCAAGGGATGGGACTCCATGCCACAGCGCACAATAGACCCAAACCTGGCTTGAACAAAACAGCATTCGGAAACTGCCGTGGCCAAGCCAGAGTCCGGCTAAGAACTCCATCGAACACATGTGGGCCATAGTAGGTAGGAAAGTACGACAGAAACCGAAACCGGTGTCACAGAAACCGAAAACAAGACACTTTCAGGCCTTGTTACTTGAGGCATGGGCCGAATATCAACAGGCCAAAGTTGAGGAACTCATCGACACAATGTCCGATAGGGTGAAGTCCCTTCGTGATGCGAAGGAAAGGGCTACCAGATATTAGCTCCAGCATTACTGTTCAGTTACTGCCAGAGGAAAATAACTACCTCTTTTTGAACAAATGTCTATTTAATTCTTGCACCTCTGTGTACATAGTCACAAATTAAGCTAGGAAAAGAGTTTCAAGTGAACTGACGAGAGGTGAAACCTCGAAACACTGGTTACTGGGATTCTTATAAAAATTTGAACTAGTGATTCATTTAAGATGTAAGGAAAGTAGTTAATGTATTCATTTGACTTTTAACGGATGACATTAAGAGAAATTACACTGGGAAGTTGATATAGTTTTATTTGACCACATGGAAAACACGGTAATTACATTTATCAGTTAATAGAGCATGAAGAAGTGGCATTGACGTATTCTATGAATGAGTTCTCCATCGCAGTAACGCCTTTCTGAAAAGCTGGTTGTTGAGGCGGGTGGGGGAGGTGAAACAGTTCGGTTATTCAATTATGCAAACGTATTCTACTCTCATTCAGTTCTGTTTCAACGTGACTCAGAGAGACATGTGATGACATTAATTTCTTCGCTTGTCCTATTGTCTTTTGGTCTGACTCATTTGCTGATACAATACCTCCAACTTATTTGCTCATTTTGCGTTTCATCCATTGCTTCGACAAGTGCAATACTTACCGTGTTTTATAAAAAAATTCTATGATAATTCACGCGGAAATGATCGTTTAAAACTCTTTTGAAAACTAAATGTTTGCAGGTTTTAACATGATACTGAATCATTTTGCAAATTTACATTTTACATATATATATATATATATAGTTTTTATAAATTCAAATTTGCTAAGTGATCCATTACTTCTTTTTCAAGCCTAACTTTAAAATAAAATAAAATACAGGAGAGCCCCGATTATCCGCGAGTGCCGCGAAAAACTTTTTTTTAATTGCGAACCTCAAAAAAACCAATTTTAATCCAAGCCAACAACAGGGAAAATAAAATAAGCTCTACAGTGCGAAGATCGAAAGTTACTGACAGGTTTATTGTGCATCGTGATCCTATAGGCCTTCTCGGAATTTGTGGATGCAAACGTAGAGCAAAGGTTTCTGCTTTATTGTACATATTTTAAAAGTTTTACATATTGTATTTTTTGTACAATAAAACGTAGGTTTTAATGGTGAAATATTTTTTTTCTTGTTTACCTCATTTTTAGTCTTTTTTCTGGTTATCTGCGATTTTTGTTATCCGCGAAGCCCAATTCCGCGGATAAACGGGGCTCTACTGTACAACTATCTTTAGAATAAAGAATAAGTTACAACAAAGAATAAGCAATAAGTATAAAAGATGTCATGTAGCATTATCAAATATGACACGCCATTGCTGGATCGGAAATCTATTAAATTCTTATATTTTTTAAACATTTTTTTTTAATTTTTAAACAAATAATTCATGTATCGATTATTGTAAAAAAACAATTATTTCAGTTTCATGATGTGATACACAAACGTTATCCAATACAAATATTATAGTCCGACAGATGGTTCTTGATGATCCCGAATTTTCGCGATTTCACGTGATTGACGCGAGAATAGCCTCTATCCATGTCTTCTCACAAAATGGCGAGAAAGAAGGCTTATGGACTCCGGGAAAGAAGCTGCCACGAGCAAGCCCCATTACTGATGTCGACGATTTTGACCGATGCTTTATTCGCCGCTGCATCCATCGCCTCTACGCTGAAGGTAAAATTCCAACTTTAACACTTTTTCTCTAGCAATTTCCTAGTGACAGACATTCATAATATTTTACATTCCTTGAGACCTGCTGAAAAGGCTAATGGCCAAATCTCGTGATTTTCGTGATTCCAGCGCAAACGCGATCATCAAGAATCATCTGTCGGACTATATTCTTGTTATTTTAGTCTGGCATTTATTTTGTTAACATGAAATTATTGTTTTACCTGTTATCTTTTTATTTTCCAAACCAACTTTCCAGAAAACCATGATTCAATATCTCATTTAAGATGATTCATATTACAAGAAAAGTTAATGTGATATCATGTTACTGCTGATTGCTACAAAAATAGTTCAACCATTCTTTATTTTTGCTTATATTCTTCCCTTTGAGGGTCTGAATAGGTTGTTGTGATTCCAGAAAATTTAAACCTTACATATTTTTATTGAATTTTTCACTTCTTCTAAACTAATGCAAGATTAACTTTTTTTTCTTTATTTCTTCAGTTCCTTAATATTATCCTTGAAGATGATTAAATTTTTAATTAAAGAAATCATTTTGTACCCCCAGCTGTTTCAAATAAGTAGATTCTTTAGAGCAATCTGGGCAGAAAAACATCTCTGTCACAAAAGTAAACAAAATATGCCTGTGGTGATCACAGCAGGTAAATAGTCTCAAGAAAGTCGGGCATTGATTTTTTTTGGTTATTTATGCTTTGTGATATTAAGTAAGCGTTGTCAGGAAAATACCATATAAAGAAGTTGACGATATCTCATACCAAAAAAAATCGGCAATATTTGTCGCTCCAAAACTCTATTACAATTAGGCCTTTTCAAACTCTGTATAATAAATAAAGTAGAAAGACCATGTAATCCTAATTCATTAATATATCATCTACGCAGTTTGATCTCTTATTAGTTTGTTTTTTAATACTTTTTATCAAAATTAATTTTACCCAATATTTTAACTGTCTTATGTTCATGATATACAACGAAAATCTCCTATTAAATTCCATATTTATTTCGTTTCTTTCGGCAGGAAACTTCTTCGGGTTAATTGAGGACAAGAAAATTTCTTTTCTTTTTCCTCTAAAATTCGTTATTATACATTAGAGTTTTAGAAATAATAATACTTTATTTATAACAATATATGGACTTAACGTCCGTGATTACAACACGTTCCAACAGATATATAATAATTATTCATAGTGTGTGTAATAATATAATTAATTATATAAGACCATCCACACAAATAAGAAAGATATAATTTATAAATCAAAACAGAATAACCGTGACATGTTTCGAAAATTCATCGTTAGACTGTAAATAAATATCAAAAATAAAATGGAAAAACATAGGCTTATAACAGCCCCACAATACAGAACATCGTAAGTAATTAACAATCATTTACATAATAATTAAAATAATTTTAATGATTGATTTATTGAACCGATGATTTAACAACTATGCCTATTCAAAAATGAACGAATAGTAACTTTAGTAACTTTGTGCTTTGAGATCGGATGTCGACATCACTTAATTCTACTACCAAGATGTGTATGCTGAGGAATACATTGAGGAATCCAACAGTACTTTGATGCAAACAGAAGGACAGAGATATTTAAGACAATCTCGTCAAACTAGTAGTTCAAGCGTGTACACTCCCTATTAGGCTATCTTCATTGAGTGGATGCCGTTGTTTAACGTGATGGAAAGGGTTGGAAAGTGTACATTTCTTTAAATATACGGTATTATCTTAATTATGCCACTTAGATGCATCCGTTATCACATTTACTTCTGTTATTCCTATTTCCTTTGTTTGTTTATGATGAGGCAATGTTGTTGTCCTTTTTATTTAACAAAGAAACCAGTACTACAGAAGAAGAAAGTCCTGTTCCTAATAACACAAAGGACGATTTGTCTTCTTGGTTCAACGCCAGCAGATATTGATTTAGCTGAGCTGTGGTTTAGTGGTTGGGGAGTTTTATGGAAGCAGTTCAGCCTTGTGTTTTTAACTGAGTGTCACGAAAATGTAAGGCTTATTCTTTAAAAACCGATGATTCCTCAATTATATTCTTGGGAGAAATTTGCACTTGAGGTAACCTCATTGATACCCATAGGAATTAACGTTAACCTACAGGGTCATTGTGTAGAAGAAAGTATTGTGGATGAATCTCTTATTTATTGATACCCCAGAAGCATAATGGTAGCGCCTTATTGAAACAAGTAATCATTGTGTTATTGATGCAATAATGAGTCGATTGAAGAAGTACAAATATCGAAAATCGATGGTGAAGCATTTCCGTGCTGATAATGAAGCAGTTTGAAAAATCGTTCAGAATCTTCGCGACGGAAAATATTGAATGAAAGTTGTTGTTTTTTTTATGAGATAATAAATGCACTTTTCATAATTTGTGACCTGCCTTTTTAATTGATATTCTCTTTACTTCCGAAATATCGTTGTAAGATGTTCTGGTTACATGAAGTTAGGGGTAATAGTTAACTGTGTTTGTGGGGGGGGGGGGGGTGACTGAACCAAATCTAACGAACCAAGGAACGAAGGCTGCAGTTGCCAGCCCTTCCATTTAACTCCGCACTGCAGCAAATTCTTCGTAAGGAGTGAAATCGGAAATGTTTCATTTCTAGCAAACAATTAAATTTGTTTGTAGTTCGTAACGAGATCAAATGGAAAAAGCAATACTTTTGAAGTACGTTAGTTGCCCTTTCTCAATTGAAGCGCATCTTATCCACCAATTTTTGAAAAGTTCTTTTGCAAAAACGATAAAACTTACAGATAATTATCTGATATATTTACTTCCCTGATTTAGTACTTTTTTGTTTTTCTTTATTTAACAGCATCAAGTGAAGTGGGGTCTATACTTCATCTTTTACTAAGTCTTTCTCTCGTCCTCTTATTATCTTTTTGCAGAAATTAGATTTGGTAAATACAAATAGATGGTTTGACGAAAGACAAATTGTGTACACTAACCACTGTTCTGAGAAGGCGTGGATGACGTAATAGATTTTGTTGTTCAATTGCAAATTTTCTAAGTAAACTTCCGGTATAACTTTGATTCTCGATAGCTACGTTGCCCTTGTTAATGGCAATTGTATGTTTCCAGATCCTCCTGTTTAAAGAGGAAATTATCTTAAACTCCAAAAGCATCTTAAAACAAGACATAGTTGGCGTCCCAACTTTCAAATTTCCACATGGTAGGAACACAAAAAAAAAAAAAAGTTGTTTCAAAAAACGAATTGTTTATTCGCCTATGTGACTGTTTTTGCGCCATAATTCCTTATTTTCGGAAATGTTCGACATCAAAATCCGAATTTTCGTTGTAAATCCTTCATGAACGTCTAAAATCTTAATTTTTTAGGATGTACAATTGTTATGATCAGACTGATAGACGTGTGTAATTCCACTTGAAATTGCATTTTAAACTTTATTTTTCAAATATTTACACTATCTTAACATACTTATTATTATTATAATTATAAACTTCTTAATATGAAAAATACTTCTTTATGTACTTCAATATTTTGTCGCTTTTAGCAAGAGGACTTCATCAGGATACATGTTGAGGAAAAGAATTCTGTCTTTTTCTCCTTTATATGAATAAAAAGAAATTTTTAAAAGTTAGTAACGTAGCGTTTACATACTTTAAATTATTCGTGAAAAATAAAGAAAAAATACTTGTAGTAACATATTTGAACAAAAATTCGGCTTAAGCAATGTAAGAATATGGCATATGTGTTTCGTAGTAAGAAAATGGATTGTTGTAATTTCTATTTTCGAACAAAGAATATGACGAACGAAGAATAACGTTTAACTGTCAATATGTTTCATTGTAAGATAACAGATTGTTATTTTCAAATGTGTATTCATAACGATTTGTAAAGAAGAAAGACAAGAGTTCATCTCCTCAAAGTGCATCCTGATGCAGTCTTCTTGCTAAAAGGGACGAAATATTGAAGTAGATAAAGGAGTGGTTTTCGTATGTATTGTATTGTATTGCCGGTACGCACCGAAGTGCGCGCTTCGTATCCGAAGCCTCCGTGTTCCAGGGAGCGCTAGTGTTCCCAGGATGGCGAACCCCTAGCAGACTCCCTAGAATTTCAAGGGAAAGATACTAGGGTGGTTTCCCGTGGCCTTCCCCAAGACGCCATTAAGGAATGACGTCAGACCGAAGAGAAAGTGAAGAAGAGGCGGGACACAATTTCGTATGTTTGTAATTTATTCTTCTAAGCCTTTTTTCTCTTAAAGGGTATTTATTCTCTTAAAGGCCAAATAATATTAGGTCAAAACTAAAATGGTAGCTACTATTCAGTATACAAAAGACTTAGGGAGATATTTAGGTAAATAGTTTAATATGTGCAAATTATAAGACCTGAGATAGGACGGGTATCATTAAAAATATATATTCCACAGTAAAAAATGCATTATACTGAATGGACGTTAACTGAATGCAGAAAGACACATTGACAACATAATACATTTTGTTTTTTTTGTTATTTTGTTTATCATCGTTTTATACATCATAAAATGTAAATGAGAGGAAACTGTTGGCTATAATGATAATGATAGAGGACTAGAATCCTGTAATTTGCATTTTATTATATATCTAAACTTTGAAAATATAAAAATTAAAAACTTTTGTTGCTGACTAATTCTTAAGCTAAAATTTCCTGTAGTGTAGTATATTTTTAACTTTTTATTATATAATTTTTAATGATATAATTATCTTATTCGTTTAAAGCAGATGTTCAGAAAAATTTGGAGTAAAGAAACAAGTAATTTAAAATGTGCATTAAAAAAATAAGAAATTGAAATCATGAAACTTCAACCAAAGATTTGTAAAAACATAGTAAGAAAGGCAAGGGTTAAACGAGGGCTGTCAGCCTCGATCCAGGAAAAGAAAATTAATGGAGGACAGGGGCTAAAAGGAGTTCATGAAAGAAGTTAGGAATAATACTAGTTTCTTTCTTTCTTAGAATATCTCAAGAGTTTTTACTCTGAGAATGGAATAACAAAATCTTTTCTGAAATTTCAGTTCCAGAAATGAAGTACTACGAAATACAACTGAATTCACGTCAATAATTTTGACAAAACTAAAGCAGCCATTTTGAATTTTAATTTGAATAAAATTTAAAGAGATAATTTTTTTGGATAATAAATGTTTTTTACAAAATCTTAGTTAAGGAAAAAGTAAAGTATTTTAATGCAATTTTAATTACTGAGGTTTTAAGTAATAAAGAATTAATAAGAATTTTACTTTTTTTTTAACTTTTATGTTAGTTTTTGTTATCATTAATTGTTTTGAATATTCAATTGATATCGTAGATGATGTTGATACCAAGCAACCTTTACAGTTCTGTTGTCTGAAGAACTCAAAATACTTCAAGTTATATAATTATTGGTATTTTTTTACAGATAACAGAACTTAAAAGGTTGCTTGGTATTAACATCATTTATTAAATTTAAAATAATTCAACAACCGTTGTGCTATGTAATATAATCATACTTACTATTACAAAGCTGAAGAGTTTGTAGGTTAAACGTAGGTTAAGAGTTTGTAGGTTAATTAGAACGCGCTAATCTTAGTCCGATTTGAAAAATTCGTTTTGCGTTAGATAGCCCGTTTATTGAGGAAGGTTATAGGCTATGTAACATCACGCTACGATCAATAGGAGCGGAGCAGTAAACATAAACGTCAACCAATGGGTGCGGCGGCGGCGGGGCGGCTTGGCGAGAACCGAACATTACCGAGAAGGGCCGAATTTAACGCGGGTGACACCGCACGGCACAGCTCATATTAAATAACAGTGATTAGTTTTGTAATAGTAAAGTTTTCTTCATAGTTTTAAAAAAAACTGGCAGTTAATTTGAAGAAAAAAAGTATAACTGTTCATAATTGCTATTATTTCTTCAATACTATTTAAAAAAGAATAGCAATTATTAAAAAAAAAAAAAAAAAAAAAAAAGGAGTTCCTTGAAAACGTGCAGTTCACAAGATTTCTTAATTGAGAGTCTTCGTTGAACGTCAATTGAACCGAAAATGAAAAGCAGGTAATGTAAGGAATTAGAGATAATGGAAGAGATTTCATTTGACTTAGACTCTAATTACGTTACTTTCGCCAGATTGCATCGAAACTGCGTCTTAATGAATCTAATCCAAATCTTAACGTGGAATTGCCAGGTAGAAATTACCTCGTGAACTCGAAAGGGTATTAAAGCAAGTAATACAATTAGTGAAATCGCACTCGTTTGATTGGTTTTCTGTTTAAGCCCAAGTACTCTCCAGTGAGACAGATTTCTTGCCATACTAAGGTCTTGTTGTTGGGTTTTTTTTTTTTTTTTTCCAGCCAAGAGTAAAGTCTTTCGATTTAAAATGGATTAACGAAAAGGTTGTCGTGGAAATGGAATCGTGGCACATTCTTTTGTGTCTACCATCGGCACGTGAGATTGTGCTAAATTATCTTTTCTACGGTCGACGTAAAATGAGTTGTTTATTGTTAAAAGGTAAAATTTTACATAACAGTTAGTTCTTCAACCAAGGACTTAAAAAAGAGGACTTAAAAAAAAAGTATTTTGCAAAAAAAGAAGGGTCTGCCATATATGGTCATTATGTAGCGATCGATTTTGTCTGGAACAAACGTCACCAGTCATGACGTCATCAACTTGAACTCCGAGTAATCAGTCCAAGATGGCGTCGTTTTGTGATCGCATAAGCGTGACCAAGAAAGGACAAACTTTGCATAGCCAAGCAAGGGGAATAGTGTGGAACGTTTCTCATTATTTCAAATATTTGTTAATTTGCCGTTCCGGCACAGCGGAGCGGTCTAGCCGCAGGGCTGCCATGCGGTCGATCTGTGGAAACAAGTAAGTCGCTGCAAGGCGAACCTCGCACCTGAAGAGAATAAGCGATAATTGGCATTAAATACAGCTTCTTTTATGAAGAAAACTATAAGTAACAAGCAAATATTCATGTTTATAAATTCAGCAGGAAAAGAGATAAAATATCAAGAGGCAAAATAATGAAATAATACCGAAAATCCTGTAGCTGGTTCGCCACTGAACATCTAACATATCTGGTATTATGGGATTAGATTAAAAAAAATACTTTTCAGAGACAACTGGGTATTCATTTTCGAATTTAAGTCAATCGAGAAACTCTAGCTGACGAAATATTGAAAAATTACTGACGATTTAGAACAAAATAATAATAGTCATTAAAATGAAAATCTATTTTTCTGCTAAAAGTTGGGATGTAGTCTAGCCCCAGGCGGCATTTCGTTTTCTGTAGTGGTCGGAAGATGCAGCAATTCTAGAGTTATTTCTTTGTCGTCTTTTTTGTAGCTTTTCCGATTATTTCAAACCAATTGGAATAAACTTAGTCGAACATTTGCGATCGAAGAAAAGCTTTAAAAAATTGAAAATTCACAGTGTCGGGATTTTGAATGACCAAAGCGAGTGTGGTCATTAGCGTTGCCCCCAGACACGCTGTAAGTAGTTTGATTGCAATATTGTTATAACATGGTATATAAGAGTAGAAAATGTATTCCATAAGTTGTAGAAAAATGATACAATAGAAAACAAAACAAAAAAACAATTCGTTCCTTTGCAACAAAGAAACACTCTGGATGTCACACTTGCTGTTCTTGAGCTAAATCAATCAAAACTGTTGGCAACCAGGTGATTTATTACATCAATGATAATTTAATGCTGACTTGCCAAATAGTTATAGATATACGTGAGAATTTCGATATTCCAATGTTTCGTGAAGATCAACTGATCAAATTAGAACACAGAATAGTTTAATGCCTGTATTTCTTTATCAGTCACGATTAATGCACTTACCAATTCGACATTGAAACAAAAGTCACAGTCATCGATCAATTTCTAGGTCAAGCAGATGACTTTTTTATTGAATTTCTGGTCGGAGAATTTAATGTTTATCAACACAGTGAACTGAGTGAATAATTTATGCAGAAATCCAAGTAGTAGATGTAGGTAACAGCGAAGCGTTACATTTAGATTTATGTAATATTATTTTAACTAAATAATATATGAAAAACTGTAACTACTTAAGAATTGTAAACTGTTTATTGGTCGAATTTTGTTCCAAAGTTTAATGTGTCATTTCTTAATAACTTTTATAATTTAATATAACCTAATCAGATTGATTGGAACATTTTCCCAATAGTGGAATAGTGGAAGTAATTTCGTGGGTTTATTCTAATAATATTTATAAACAAATTCTATGAAATCAAGGTATTATTATGAGTTTTTAAATTACTGAAAAATTGAATATAGTAAAGAATATACAAGAACTTATCAGGATTGTAATAAAGCTAAGAACTGGAATTATAATAATTTTGTAAAACATATTTTAAAGAAAGATATTAATCTTTACAAGCTGATATTGAGGAAAAAGTAGGATAAATGCTATAGTTGTTGGAATGTCGTATTTTATTAAAATTGAGTTATATTTTATTTCATTACTAGACGGCTGCCCGTCGCTTCTCTCCTTAAGCCTAACTTATATAACTGATTAATTTATATTTAGTTTTAGAATAAATAAAAAGTTTAAATTATACATGCAATATAATATTGGAATCAATTTGTAACAGTCGGAAATTTTGCGCAGTTGATTTGACCATGCAACAATATTCTGCTGCCTGGTAACGCGCTTGGACCTTACATTGTTCCGCAATTCAATTGTTGCGGATCTACTCACATACACACACCTTTTTTTAATATAGATTATATTAAAGTGTTCTGAAATATCCATAATCATTTAAATAAATAAATTATAACAATAATTAAAAAGAAATGATATGATTTATTGATTCAATTCAATGAATCAGAACATATAAATAACTGAAAACTTAAGTTTCGATTTCGGTAAATGCCCTCTGGTGGACAGATTATTAATTGCAGTTTTGTTTTTGTAGACAGTAAACAAAAGATTTGAAATGATCTAACATTATCAAACAAAACCATTGGTTAATTTTAATCTTAATCTCTGATAATTCTAATCAGTTAAATGTGTGGAATTAGAAGACTGTTCTGAGATTAATGATAAGCATTTCACTAATAATTTGGACATAGTAAAACAACAGATGCTTTTTCATTTCGTAAATAAATAAAGAAGAAAAACTAATCAATATTTGAGAATGTTATTATTGCAAGCATTAAAATTCCAGGGAAATCTCATTGGACGAATTTCTGGAATAGAATTATGAGTTGCTCGTATTTCCATGAAATGAATGAAAAACGCGACAGTAACAGAGATATTGGATCAATAATTAAAATCAGTCCAGGAAAGAAATTGATTGCTTTGGAAGATTAGGCTTTATTATTATTATTATTACTCCATTAGTTTTAGTTTCTCTAACCATTGCTGTATTAAAATATGAACTAAAAATTTCGTAGAAGATCATGGGAAAATTATGTAAGCAAAACTATTAATTGGAAATAAATTATTAAGTATATATTCTACATTACGTAAGAAAATAAATCAGTTTTCAGGTAAATATCTAAGGATATAAATATGGAAATAATAAATCCAGTCGTAAGAAGAATAAAGTAATCAAATATTCTGAACATATGAAACTATTATTATTATTATTCACAGGCACAAAGCTTAAGGAAGGATGAAACGGTCCGTCCCAGTCTCTTCCCGGTGACAACTCAAGGTGTGAATCCTTCCTTGAGCTTTGTGCCTGTGTTTTATATCTAATTTTGAATTATTTGGGCACGTTAAACTTTTCTTTTTTTTTTATTATTATAATTTTTTAAGTAAAAGTTTCAAAATTTGGGTTTCCCCAGCAAAGACAACATGGCTTTACACAAATTGTCAAGTGTAAAGAAGTGTGCAATTTATGGGATGTGTGGTTGTGTCCATAAATTTCCTGACTATGCGTGTTGTGTTGAGTACCACAGCCTTCTGAAGTTTGTGCATAAGTGTTTTTGTGAAGACCTAGTGTGCTGAAACTGTTGTGCAATGTGTGAGGCACCAGACCAGTGGCGGACAAGGCGATGGGTACAACACGTACTCGGTCCTGCCTCCACTGCTTCTGGAGCTCATGTGCTAGATTAGTGTATTTACTGATCTTGTCTGCGTGAGTTTTCTGTATGTTCTTGCTGACAGGCACTGCAATATCAATGAGGTAGGTCTGTTTGTTGACCTTATCAACAAGTGTGATGTCAGGTCAGTTGTGATGTATGGTTTTGTCTGTTTGAATCGGACGGTCCCAGTACAGCTTATGTGAGGTTGACTTTATTATTATTATTATTATTATTATTATTATTATTATTATCTCGAAAAAGTTTCAAACCATGGGTTTCCCCAGCTAAGACAACATGGCGGGTCAAGGACCAAAGCACATATTGCCAAATGTAAAAAAAAAAAAAAAAAAAAAAAAAAAAAAAA
>JAFIDM010000179.1:31532204-31578974 GCA_023159025.1 Thereuonema tuberculata | reverse complement strand
AAAAAAAAAAAAAAAAAAAAAAGAATTGTTAGGGATGGGTGTTTGTGTCCATAAATTTCCTAACTATGCGTGTTGTGTTGAGTACCACAGCCTTCTGGAATTGTGCATAAGTGTTTTTATGAAGTCCTAGTGTGTTGAGGCTGTGGTGCAATGTGTGAGGCACCAGACCAGTAGCGGACAGGACGATGGGTACAACACGTACTCGATCCTGCCTCCACTGCTTCTGGAGCTCGTGTGCTTGATCGGTGTATTTACTTATCTTGTCAGCGTGAGTTTTCTGCATTATTATTATTATTATATCGAAAAAGTTTCAAACCATGGGATTCCCCAGCTAAGACAATATGGCGGGTCAAGGACCAAAGCACATATTGCCAATTATTATTATTATTATTATTATTATTTGCAGTTTCTTTTATTGTTTAACTTAATTCACTTAATTAAGTGCATTCATTTTGATTTTTTTTTTAAATTCTAAATACTCTCTTGTATTTATCTTGTTAAAAAAAACTTTTTTTTATAAAATATTGTGTGTGATTTCATCATCTTAATTCGATGCTTTGAGCGCTGCAGTTTGAATTGCACTGGTGTATATAGTATTAATTCTGCAATGATTGACACATTTACTTTTCTGAAATGGAACAGATTAGTTTAAGAAAAGATTTGATAGTCTAACAACCAATTCTAATTTCTGGTAAAGTTTTGTTATTCATTAGCATTAGTATTTCACTGAATTCGAACACCTTATTATTTTGTTTTTATTTTTTCTCATAAACATTGGGAGTGAAAATGTAAAAATTTTCCATCAGCTGCAAGAAGCCAGTGTTCGTAAAATATTTTCAGTTTTACAAATGACATGTATTGATAAAAAATACGAACTAATGTAAATTATGGGAAAAAACAAAACTGAACGACTGAAAATAAATCTTTTGTTATTATAATTGTCATATTTTATGAAATTAAGTTTAGATTCAGGATTTTAAATTTAAAGTAGGCCTGAATTTTGTCGACATTCATTTTTTAGGATAATCTTACTTTGTATTTACAGTTATTCTGAGTAATACGGTCATTTTTGTGACTATAAATACATCTTTTTGAATTTTACGGCGTGTTTAGGGATGTCTTTCCGTAGTTTGTTACTTAAGTTGTTATTATATTAGGTAATGCTTTCAAGAACTGCCACTAGGGCGTCGATGGTGATAGATCAGTTGGTAAAGGTTCTTAGGCAACGCGTTGGTTGTCTATTTCAAATACTTCCTTAGAAAAGAGTAAAAAAATTGTCAGTTCCTCTTCAAATGAGTCGACATTCCAAACGCAAAGACGCAACAGCGGAAATACTGGGAAGAAATAACTTTGAAATATGGACGGGATGGCGGCAACGGGGAGTCGCGCCACGAGTTGGAGCCAATGTGTTTACATTTGCGCGTGCTGTTAACTTTAGATGAGATTACTTGATATCTTAGTACAACCAGGGCACTGTGTTTGGAAGCGAAACAGCAAGTACATTAATCAAAAAGGAAATTAACGATTCTAATTAATGACAGGAACTTGAAAATATGTCTAATTAAAAAATAAAAAGGCTTCAGTTCTTTGTAAGAATGATGTTCGTATGTGTGGTCGTAGTGACATGTAGTTTTAATGACTTTGGTTAGAGCGGTTTATTTGTTGACAATTAGTAGATGAAAAAGAGGCTTTCTTTAAGAGGGTTATTATAATAAATAATATGGCGATCGTATCTAACGATGAATATCCCAGAAAAAGATCAATTTTCATCAGTTTTCTCTGTACATTTCTATCTTGAAGTACATCCCCCTCTGTAAGTAGTTGTATTACATCTGTCTCATTCAGGGTTTAGAAATGTATCGAGAATCAACGTATGAGTAATATGTAAGGGCCACAAGAAGTCTCTGAAAGAACTTGAAGCACACTTTTCTTAAAATCTGGGTACTACTTTTTTATTCTTCATATTTCCTCGACTCTTAAAAAAAAAAAAAAAGAAGTCTTCTTTTTTTTTTTATATTGAAAAACGTAATATCTGCTTGAATACAAACAGTAGAGATTTTATTTCCTGAAAAAAAAATTATAATAATAATCCGGAATTCTTACTTAAATAGTTTCATACTGAAACTCGCCGCAGACATTGCAGATTACGAAGCGGAATAATGACCTTTAAGACATTATTTTTGTTCTAATGGTTTTTTATGGGATTGTTTGTCACCTTCTCGTATTAATTTCTTGACAAGAACCCATACGGAAAATTTAAAATTTTGTTTTTGTTATATTGTCTCCTTAAATGAGCACGCCAAGATTCAAGAGGATTTATCTTGCGGTGCCAACGTTGTTAAGAAAGGTGACATAGTGACATAGGATACATACAGACTGATTTAGAAACCTTCTGTCTATGAAATTAGGCTACAAAACAAAACAAAAAAGAATTCAATACAACTAATTCAGAATCATCTTATAACTCATTGGTTTTTACTTGTATTATATGTTAACATATGTTAACATTTGATTGTTTCTCGTTTATTTTGAAGAGTGGCAAGTATTTGTTAATGATGAATGAATTGTATGAGAAAAGCAGATTTCTTTTCTTTGTATGTTTTTATGAGCTACGGAGCCTTGATAAAGTTCTTGGGTGACAAGAACGAAATATTGGAGATCAAGATGGTTTTGTGTTTATGTTTTATAGAAGATGTGAATTCAGAATCAGTTTGTATTCAATATTTATTTTGGTTCTCCATAGAAACCCTAAATAAGGAAATGCTCAAAGTAGTGAATCTTCACTCACTGTTTTTCTTTAAGATTTCAAATGTTTATTATTTTATTGTTTATCCTTGGGATTCATGCATCTCGAAGCACCTGTCTGAGGTGGATGAAATAATACGACATTGAGACACAGAACCATTTGTAAAACAAAGTGAATTATGGTTGATATTTTGTGAAAGGAAATGGGAAATTTCCTGTTGGAGGGAAACCTCGACAGGAAGGTCACAGCATGTTTCTTCAACATCGAGATCTGGGAAAGAGTTGGGCACAGTGTCATCACACAAAACTAGTATTGGTTTCCGTTAATTAATTAATATGGTTGTTTATCACTTTCGTTGCAGATCAATTTCAAACCCATTTTCAGTAAACAGCAGCAAACAAATTTTGTAATTGGAGAGCTAGTGTTTGCAGCTTTTAAGTTACAACCTTTCGAAGATAAACACAAACTTAAAAGCAAACATTGGTCTTTTATTCTCATAAAAATTATTTGATTATTATACTGTAGAGGAATATCCGTTAATCATATTTTAGAATAGGCCTAATTCGTCAAATTGAAATGGTTATTTTTGCCAATTTAACTATTTAATTTTAATTCAGTCTATTACAAATTTTGAAAGCTTCAATTTAAATCCTTTAAAATTTACTTAATTTATATTTTCTATTCATAATAAACTTAATGTGTAGTCAAAGAACAGATTCGAATTTTACCCAAATAACAAGTAAATGGGAAATAAATAAAGTCTGAATAAGCCTTATCGCTCTTAAAGTTGACAGCGTAAGTTTTTACTCAACTTAAACCTTGGGTTTAGAATACGGAAAAAAGGCGGGAAAATTGAGATTGTACAATTTTCCATTCACACCCTGAGCTATCTTTCAATAGGTATCCGAGACAGCTGTTTCGTCCTTATGAGGACTCATCAGATTTCCCCATGATCAACTCGAAGGCGTGAAAGGTCTATGGAACTCGCTCCCGAGATTGGGACCTTCTAAAAAAAACATACAACAATAAGAAATCACTGTAACCATCACACCCTAGGTACAAAAGAAAATTAGTAAAGAGACAAAACAAGGCAAGGACTGTATGGTAAATCTGGCAAATGAGTCCTGAAACAATTGCCCCAGATACCCATTGACGACAGCTCAAGACGTGAATGAAAAATTGTGCTTTTTCAATATTCCCCCCTTTTTTTTTTAATGTTTCCATTCTTCCTCCATTCAACTCCTCCGTTTGGGTTTAGAATGTTTCGTTGTGAAATAAAGAATATTTCCTGAGGATTCTTATTTCAATTTCCTGAACCTAATATTGTAAAACTAATAATAGTAGATTCCCATTTCAAATAAGACATACAGTTGAAATGAAGAATTGAAACTAATGAGAATTGAAAACTCTGGTCTATTATTGAGTTGTCTATTTACTGGAGATTAAATTTATAATTCACACCCTCGCAATTCCTGCTTTCACTGAAGCTCTGAAATTTTCAATAGCTCTGATCTTGGAGTATACTTATCTTCCTGTTTCAGAAAGTTTCAAAATAGATGTCTCCATTGGCTTCCAAACATTAGAAAAAATGTGTAAGTTTTCTGTGATGTCATCGGATATGATGCAGTCTTTGTGGCTTTTCTAAAGTATGGGCAAAACAATGGTATCCCATTATGTAAACATTAAAAATGCACATTATCTCTAGCCCGAATGCATTGTATTCGAAGGCATTTTCGTAAAATATAAGATAAGAAATAAGGTATAGAAGAAGTTGCTTAGAATTTCAACTCTTGACACTTTATTATTTCTGAATAAATATAATTTGATCTCTTTCTTGCGCTATAATTATTGTCTATCTGAACTCGTGGAATGTCGTAATTTTTACTATTTAAAATTCCACAATTTCGAAGCTTTTTCTAAATATTTAGTACAGAAATACCATTAATTGCCTATTAATGAAGCCACAGATTACCATTTTAGTAATTGTAGCAAAATCTATAGTTTGTTTGTTTCAAATTAGATCGTTTTCTAAAGATTTCTGGAGAATTTGATAAGTCTTGAAAATTCTAAGTCTGTGAACCACATATTAGCCTAAGTCCCACCAGAGGCGCAGCGATCGTAATAATGGCAGACGCCTTCACTGCCAAAAATTTTTATGAGTTCGCGACACAGGATGTGTCTTACCGTAATATTCCACGGAAGTCGGAACGTCGGGAATTCCGAGAAGTAGAAGGAAATGCTGCTGATGCAAATTATTTGGAATGAAAATCCAGCTCGGATTATTGTAATCTTTATAGGAAACATGATAATATACAAAGATGACGACAACGTTCCTGTAAAATAATTTACGAGCTGCTACTCTAAGCTGTGTACTTTTGTTATTAATAATTGAATGTAAACAATTCTTAAAGTGAAATAATATATAAAATTTCCCTAGAATAAAATACATTTGATAAGTAGTTATTATTATAATTAGTAATTATAATGCATTAGCGAAGATAACGCAATCCAATGTGTGAAGTAACTGTGGTATCCGGATAAGATTGTGACAAGTCAGATTTGTAAAGATTTAGTTTTAATTGAAAATTAATAAATTTTTCCTTAAAAGTAAATTTAAACAAGATAGCGATTAGTAAACCAATCACAATGCTTCGCAACGGCTTCTGATACGTGAATGAAGAAGATTATTCAAAAGTTGTTAAATACACTGAATTCCTAATAATGATTTAAAAAGAAGGATGAGTAGAGTACAGATTGAGTCACCTTTACGTTAGAATGGACTGCGCCAGGGGTGGTCTAGAAAATGCGCGCGCGAGTCTGTTTGCGACTCTGTTATCTTACCCACCTCTATTTATATGGAATAATCGTCATTCTTAAATCAAACCTTGTTAATACACTGAATTCCTAATAATGATTTTAAAAACAATCATTATTTACGTGGAATAATCGTCATTCTTAGCTGAAACCTTGTTAATAGACTGAATTCAATAACTTTCAATAACAACGTGATACTAATTTTAGAGAAAATAAAGTAGTTATCAAAATCCCAATTCTAAAGGATTACATAACCAATATCTCATAATGCCCTAAGTTGAGAAACTGTGAAAAGATTTAAAATGGGGACAAAATAATGAAGAATAAGAATGGTCCATGAGGGGATCGAACCCACGACCTTCGCGTTATAAGCACGACGCTCTAACCAACTGAGCTATCAGAAGTCATTGCGAAGCATTGTGGGATACTTGTCCACAGACAGACAGACAAACCGGGATATAAGGCTTCAATCAGAAGCCTATAACAAAACTAACCTAATTTTAGATTTTATTTTATCTTTTTATTTTAACTTTTATAATTCCAAAAGATTACTGAGATTAGCTTACCATTATCTTATTAGGACATTCGCAATTTTAATATCTGTAATGTTTTATTAGGTTCGATTTATTTTTAATTAATACATAATGTTTGATTAAAAAAACAAAAGGATCAAATGTACTTGTAATCCTTGTGGCATGAGGAACGGCTGACAAAGTTAAAAAAAAAATATATTAACTTTCAGATTAACAGTAAATCTATGATCCAGATTACCGAGGAATGTTCGAGAAGCCATAAAAAAAAGTAAAAATAAAAAATCAAGTGCATCATAACAAACCAACTCTAAGCTGGCGCTTATACAAGTGGACTCCGTTATTCTAACCCAAAAGTCTACAGACTCTGACCTTTGAACTCTGCCGATCTGTTCGATTGACAGATCAAAGGCCGGAAGTTCTGGATTTCTGAAGAGATTTGAATTTTTTCTGAAGAACTGCGCAGTTCATTTCGGTGTATTCAAGCCAAAGAAACTTCCTCTATCTTCTTAGTATAACTTATAATTGATTTTTAATTAGTATCTATAGAAAAAATGTCCATTGATTACATAAGCGCGATTTGCAACTTTAAGGATTTTTCTTGATCAAAATATTTAAAAATTCTCGAGAATTCTGTTTTGTTTTTTTTTCATGTAAAAATAATGTAGGCCTATAGAAAACTAACTCAAAAACGTGTCGTCAGTATCGGGATTTGATGACAAGTGGTACGATCGATTGATTTAATGTAGGTAATGTACGTAATTAGAAGTAGATTATTAATCACTGGGTAAAATTAATTTAACTTACTGTCTTCACTTTTAAATTCTTGTTACTAGAATTCCCGCAATCTTAATATATAAAAATGATTGTTTGTTTGTTTGTTTGTCCCGTATTCGTTCCTATACCATTCATCAGATTGAGATGAAACTTTGGGAGTTGTTGTGCGCGAAGGTTTCTGAATTAGTAGAACCATTTTACAATACCTGGTGCGCGAGGCGTTTCAACAAATGAGTGTATTTCCGGTTTCAACGTTTGCAGTTTCCGTTGCGACTCGCATTTGTAATGACCATCAACAAAGCACAGGGACGATCGCTACAAGTGTATGGACTAAATTTGGAAAATCCATGCTTCACACTTGGACAGCTGTATGTGGCCTGCTCACGCGTCGGAAAACCTTCTGATTTATTCGTGTATGCACCGTAATGCAAAACAGTGAGTGGCTTTGCAACGAATGCCGCATACAACTAGTGTTAAATAAAAATAAATGATTGTCATGTTTACTTCTTTTCATATTATTACTAGAGTCTCGTAAACATACTTTAGTTTTTATCCAGAATGAATTAAATCAAGTTAGAATCATTTTTTAACCTTAGTAAAGTAAGGCTCATGAAATCACTTCATGTGCGTATGTGTGTGTTCCCCTAATAACTTTTGAACCACTGGATAGATCTTCTTGAAACTTGGTATGTATATTGGAGGACTAAGGACGATCTAACTGTCAAGGACCAAAGCACATATTGCCAAGTGTAAAGAAGTGTGCAAGAATGATTAGAGATGTGTGGTTGTCCATAAATTTCCTAACTATGCATGTTGTGTTGAGTATCACAGCCTTCTGGAGTGTGCATAAGTGTTTTTGTGAAGTCCTAGTGTGCTAAGACTGGTGCAATGTGTGAGGCACCAGACCAGTGGCGGACAGGACGATGGGTACAACACGTACTCGATCCTGCCTCCACTGCTTGTGGAGCTCCTGTGCTAGATCGGTGTATTTACTGATCTTGTCTGCGTGAGTTTTCCGCATGTTCTTGCTGACTGGCACTGCAATATCAATGAGATAGGTCTGTTGGTTGACCTTATCAACAAGTGTGATGTCAGGTCTGTTGTGATGTATGGTTTTGTCTGTGTGAATGGGGCGGTCCGAGTACAGCTTATATGAGAGTGACTCTTAACACGCTTTGTGGTGTGTACTTGTAGAACGGGACCGTGTTCTTAATAAGTGAGTGTTTGTGTGCTAGCTGTTGATGAACGATCGACGCTACCTGATTGTGTCGGTGGAGGTAGTCTGTTTGGGAGAGAAGAGGACAGCCTTCTTCTTCTTCTGCTTCTTATTATTGGTATTATTATTATTAATATTATTATTATTTAGTTTTTTATTTAGTGTCGTAAAAAAAAAGCAGTGAATTCATTGCATCATTGCAAAGTTATTTCATCATTATTTAAATCTAAACATGATTTTTCGACGACAAAGCCAAGATGGGCAACGCTGTTTTCTGTAAATTGACACCACGGGATTGCATTTAAAAACATTAGCAAACTTTCAATCAAGATCGTCACCAGCAGTTGATTGATGATGTTACATAATTACAAAATGACCTACAACACTAATTCAAGGGGGAGAATTAATTTGTTACTCCAATTTCATAGTAATTATCTCTTGTTTTTAAAGACCCACGTCGATTTAAAGATGTCTGATTTCATTATTTTGTAATAAATCACACTTTAAAAAGAGTTCTTTTCTGAAAGATCGAAAATAAATGTAATAAATTAGAGTTACTCCATAATTGAGGCCTAAATTAACGAGGGAAAGATTACAAATTGAATACACACATTATGAAGCCTATTCTGAATAGAAAAATACTTTTGAGTCGATGTTTATAGGAAAGTTGACTAGTTATGAAACTTCAATTTATTATCTAGCTTTTCTTTCGAAATTTTCGGCAGTTATATCTATAAAAACCTTCTGCAATCACGGATGTTAGAGACTGAAATGGAATATAGAATATGTAACGATGCTAATTAAATAATGAAAATTGATATCCATGAAATCTGGTTTGAGAAACTTAGTCAGGTTTTACTTTAGCTTTTTGAGTAAGATTTTCGGTCCATTTAGCTGAGGTTACATTTCTTTGTTTACTGTGATTAATGTATAAGGTTTCGCAAAAACTAATAGTTTTAAAACAAACAATTAGCTTCCTCTAATTATTCTAAATGGTAAAGGGTGTTTTTTTTTTTCAATTGATTCAGTATCATTGCTTATTTTTACAATTTTCAAAAAAAAGAAAGAAAATTCTTTCTTACTGAAGATACAAGGAAAAGAAACAAAAATTTAAAAAAATAAAGTTATGTTGTTAAATAGTTTAATATTCTCAACAATAAAAAAAACATATTAATAATCATAAAAATAAGTATTTATTAGAAAAATACAAAATCATTTTCAAAGATTTGGGAACTACAAAAATTCCTATTAAAATGGTTAATTAACAATACAGATAAAAAAATTTTAAAAAATTAAAAAAGTAGTTATTAATCAATTATAGACGGTATTGACTGTAGCACAGTCAATTTTAAGATAAATGTAAGAAAGAGAAATATATATATATAAATAAATCCAAAACACAAAACTTGAAGCTGGTGGTCTTCAAATTTCGTAAAGCAAAGATTTCAATCAACCATTTGCAATTTAGAATTCAGAAAGTATAGAATATAAGAATAAAAATTAACTAAAAATTTAACTATTCTAACTAAAAGAATACACATACAATTTAAGCTCATCTATTTCATATACCTTTATATTATCTCATGTAAAGTACAAGGGATTCTGAACTGTATATCATTTCTATCTATATAATCTTTTACACAGTCATATAGATGTAAATACAGCTAACAAAAATATCTGTAGCACCTGTTGATAAAGAGTCTTGAGCTCTTAACGGGACTCAAATGAGATTAAAATAAATAAATAAAAAAACAAGCACTCATCTCAAAGCATACCCTTAAAGCTTGAAGGGGAAGTAATAAAGCTGTGTAAGCACATGTGAAACCTGACATTGGTAATAGTTGTTACAGGTGACCGTGGCATCTATTGCGTTTCCGTCGTTTGGAAATTAAGTTGACAATAAATCGAAAGTAGGTCGTATCCCTTCTGTACTGTGAAGGCTGTTGTAGGCGGCTTCTCTTGTCAAGTGGTCATGGCTCTTCCGAGTGATTTATTAAAGCCTGTTTAATTTATTTGGTTATTTCTTTTTATTGATAAAAAGTTATTATTGGTAGCTTATTAAGATTCTAACGACAAATTGAAAAGTTACTTATCTATTATCAAAATGTTTATATTTAATAGATTATTAACAAAATTATATTAGATTATATTAAAAAATGCATTTTTGTTACCAGTTTATGTATATTACCATTTACTTGAACAGATTGGTTTAATAAACAGGTAACTCGGTATTTGAATATAAAGTAATTCATATATAAAGTATGTATTATGCATCATTACAAGAATTTTGGACATATAAGTTGCATAGAAGTTAATTTTGGACATATAAGTTCATGCTTAGGACAATCTTTTTTTTTCATAATACACATAATAACTCTTTCTTTCAATTATATTTAAAAAAAACTGAGCAGAAGAAACAAGAATTAAATGTAACAAGTTTTTACATTTGGTTTTGCAGTTTGCATTTATTGGGTTGGCCAAAAACTTCGTTCGTTTTTTAAGTAAAAATAAAATATTCATTTTTCATTTTGACGAATAAGTTTACTGAAAAAGTCTTCAACGGTTTGTTCCACTATTTTCTGCGATTTTTCAGCTTCATAATTCCATCTTCTCATAACTTTTTATCTTTTTGAGCAAAGAATTCTAGGTGCCTTTGGTGTCTTCCAGGAATGGAATTCTTCCATTAAGAGAATTTTGTAAAGACCGAACTAATTAAAAATCCGAAGGTGCAATGTCTGGTGAATAGGGCGGATGAATCAGAACTTCGCAGCCAAGCTGTAACAGTTGTTGCCTGATATCAAAGAAAAATGCAGTCTTGCGTGCTTATTGTCTTCCATCTTCAGTATTAAATTGGCAACACAAAATTCACCAATTTTGATCAGTGTTTGTTTTAAAAGCACGCTGATATGACAGCTGTGTCACAATATAATCTAACAAAATGGTGTCGAGTACTAAGCGCTACTAGAGCCAACATATGTAAAAAAACGAACTTTTGGGGCAACCCAATACAAGACCACAGCGTTATAAACATTGAAGACTGGGTTACAAATGTATGGACTCCTGCAAAGTGGGGAAGAATGCTAATAAGCAATTATGTTTTATAATTAAATTAATTACAATTAAACAGGGCCAATGACATTGAAATCCAAAACAATAATTCGAAGATTTACAAAGAAATTTTTCCTTGACCAAAAAACTAAATATGATAAATTCATAGTATAAAACTTATTATGTGCGACTTAATTTATGGAGTATAAGTTTTATACTCTAAAGCTTAGAGTGCATATAATTAACTTAAAGAACAAAAAATCAAAAATGCGCAAGAGTACAGGGTTTGCAGCCTGAGCGACCACGGACGATTGTGTTTTTCGGTTGAGGTATCATGATACCATATGAGGGCACTTGTGGTTGCGGGGTGGGATTCTTAACCGTTGCACGAACTCTGGGCTTAGCATGGAGAGTAAAGCTGGCTGAGGACGTCTAATAAGACTGAAACGGCCGTCCCTGCGCAGGGTCTTTTACTCTTATGCATTTTTTATTTATTTATTTTTTTGTTTTGTATTTTACTTTATTTGCATCAGTTAAATCCTGAAAGACATTTTCATAGTTTCACTTAATGAGAAACTTTATTTTTCCAATTGCTTTTCAGTTGATTCACTTCTATTTGCTGCATCGGCCCCAGTTGATAAAAATGTTAAATATTTTTAATTAATGAATTGATAAAAATTAAGTAGAAATTGATGTTTAAAAAGAAAAAGGAAAGTCAGTTATGAAAACATCACGGATTTTCCGTAAATGTTAGTCACTCAAAAGGTATTTGGTAAAAACCCATAGTCAGTAAACACAACCAGTTTGTCTTTTGTTTTGTTCTTTTGTTTTTCCAGTGGATACCCTTAACTATCTTATATCTGTAAATTGACTATACTATTCTCTTAGAAAAGATATTCTCTGATTTTACGAGAGAGTATTAATCAATTTAGAGGAGGAGAGGAAATATTGTATTTAGGATATTTTTAATACTTCACGTGACTGTTAGTAATAGGAAAGAGTTTCAGAAAACTGTTTTCTAAGGTTCTTAGATTAACCAGAGATGTTGTTCCTCCTACAGCAGGAAAAAAGCAACCCCTCTAAAATTGTCTTCCTCTTCTTCCATCTTTTTTTGTTTGTCTCTTGAAACAAATTTTTCTTTTCATCTGGTGCCAACTGACTTCACTTAACCTCTGTTTTGGCGAATGTCTGTCTTTGGTGGCGTATCAAATAAATCCCAGCACTGAATGGATTTGAATGGAGATGCGACAGTGGAACTTTCCACTGAAAACAAACCAGCTATGAAAACTCAAGACTCATTAAAAAACAATGGCGAACATTAATATATTCCACGCCAAAGCAGCTCCAAACAATAGAAATCAAACGGGGAAAAAGGGAATAAAAATAGTACGTTAAAAGGTTTATTTAGCAAACCGAAGCTTAAAATATCTGATTCATTAAAATGCTAATTCTTTTATGAAATGCTAATCATGTTTTCCAAGTTCAGCCATTTTTAGACAACACAGGATCACTCGAGTTACGTCTCAAACTTTTCAGTGTTTTAAAAAACGTTATTTACATTAATTCAAACCAAAAAGTGCAATGTGACATTTACTGACAAATACAAAAGGATTCCATAACTTTTATCGTACAAAGTTGTGGCCTAATTAACACAAAGATAATATTGTAACAGTTTGTATGTAAATATTTTTAGAAATGATTTATGTGTGTTTTTGTATAAATTATTTATCTGTATTTTATTCATTTTAATCGTTAACCGTTATTTATTTTAAAACATTCGTTTTCTTTTTCCTAATTACTGATGTTCTGTTTATTTTTAAATTCTTTTCCGTTGCAGCCGTTGAATCAGTTAATTAATTTAAATTCGTTATGTTCTTGTCCAATCATTATGTATATGTTTAATTAATCTTCCAATCAAATTCTTTTGTGTATAATCTACAAAACCAATGTTTTTCATTTAATAAATTAATTCAGTTCAGTTCCAGAACTTAACTCGTTGTTTCTCCATTTCAACGATTGTTCCACAAACAACATAAAATAGATGAATGCTAAATGTCACTCAAATTGGTGCAATTCTTAAAGAAAATAGAAGTAATAAAAGCAAAAGCACAATTCTGATCTTGTATTCGATACAAAAAATGATACGTTCTCTAAATTTCTAAACAAATGATTGGGATTTCTGAAATTTGGAAACGTTTACAGGAATTTTCCAATTTATTAGGTTCATAAAAGATTTTTATTAAAGTAAGGCCTTCCAATTTTGTATAAAAGGACAATGAGAATCCGGTAGATTATCCGGCAACAGGAAGAAGGAAGAAATTTTAATTTCCATTCACTGTCCCTCTTTCCCTCGTCCTCGAAAATAAAACGAAAATGTAAATTTAATGAAAGATGACTTCAATACGAAACGAAAAAGGGTTGTTGTTCTTTTTCCATTGGTTTTTCGTTGGATCATTTATTCATCCTCTTTTCATTTTGAGAATGAATGAAGTTCAAGAACGTAATTCGTTAATGTAAATACCGGAAGATGTCTTTTTGTTTTTCTTCCTGAATGCGAAGTCTTTATAGTCCACTTTAGTGTTTCATTCATTTTTGCATGTGGATCATTTTGTCTGTTTGTAAGTGCTAAAACGGCTGAACGGATTTTCATGAAATTTGGTAGGTTTAGGGGTCCAGCAGAGAAATTGAGCACAATTATTTTGATCTTCATTACCCCAAGGTTTCCAAAATTTACCCCAATGCTTCAATATCCATTACGCAATGGACAACTAAGTATTTACTTTATAGATGTACAGGGTGGCCGGGAAGCTCCCGTACCCCCTTTTATGTTATTATATTAAGGGGTACGGGAACTTTCCGGCCACTCTTACGTATTTAGATTATGATGTTTCTCTTTATATAGTAAATGACCTGTGTATCACTTGAATGTATCTGTATGGGGAAGTTTAACTCTTGTTAGGATGCATACAATACATATACGAACCACTTTTTTTTTCAAGAAATCGCTTCCCGTACTTTCTTAACTTCAGATCTTAAAACTTTTTAATTCTTTAAAGATCAAAAGCTAATGCTGGGCGAACACGTACCAATTTGCGGCAATATTGGTGGACAATATTAGTCATTATTGATATTGGCAGTTGGTATTGTCCGCGAACACACAGGTTTTCCTTTACAAGTATTGGTCTGGTTACGGCGCTTCTCACTAGGGAGAGCTAATGAGAGAGCGTGTTTCCGTACAGAATTGCTATAGTATTAAATGCCGTCCCTCTGTCGAAATCAATTAAGATTGTTTCATTATCAATTGAGAAAATGTTATTGTTTGAATTATCTGTTTTGGGCCGACCCATTTTGCTGATTTTAAGCCTTGGTTCTCAAACAAAATGGCCGGCGTGAGTGAGTGATTTTCCGATTTTCAAAGTCCCGCCTTCCTTCGACGTCACCATTGTCACGTGATTTCATCCGTTCATGTGATTCGCTCGCTCACCAGCAATCTTTCTCGCCAACTGAAATTGGTACTTTTTTTCCGACAATCGCCAATGGGCAATATTGGGCAATATTGTTCATTTTTATTGCTGGAAACGGTTGGTACCAATCAAAAGGACCAATATTGTCCACCAATATTGCCGCAGATTGGTGCGTGTTCGCCCAGCATTACAGAAAACAAGTTATCATCGTCGCATTCTTAAAGCATTTGTAACAGAATATCAACATCAGAAAGTGTGTTGGACTGAACATCAGATATATTTATTTGTTTAGATCTGGATTCTGTTTTTAGTCTCACTCTAAATGTCATTCGTGATAAGAATAAAAGAGTTTTAAGAGATCAACAGTTACTTACTGATAGTATTTGTAATGCAGGGTAGCCGGGAAGTTCCCGTACTCCTTAATACAATAACATACTGTAATAGGGGTACGGGAACTAATAATAATAAAGGAAGAAATAATAAAGGAAGGTATAAGCGGATTGTTTTCCCTGATCTCTTTCAGTTTTATACAATTTAATCGGATAATTAATTAGCAAATCAAAAAAAAAAACGGGGAATCAAAAATTGATAAAAAACTTCAGAAAAAAAACCGTAGAACTACTATTGAAGAACGCAATTTGTATTTGATGACGTGGGTTTTCAAAATGTGATGCCATTCTTTGGTTTCATTCCGTTGTTCTAATGACGTCAGTACTGGAAAGAACTCATTTCAAATCGTTCTGGAGGAAGGAGTTTTGGGAACATTGGGACTTCTGCTTACGAAACATGCTGATGTCGTTCTGTTATAAAGATTTTGAATTAGCCAAAATTAACCAAGTTATACGAAGTTCGTTCTTCAGTGATACGAACAGCTATTCCGTATAGAAGTGAATTTTAATTTAAATTAAGTAGGAGTTGACGAAAAGCTCTTCTATGTAGAAATATGAAATTTTAAGTGCGTAGGCGTTCCCGTATAAAGAGCGGGTTTAAAAATCTAATGATTGTGGACGATCTTTCCTTAGTACGTTTCGTCTATCTGTAGGTGTGAAAACTCAACTTTTACAGTTATATGACACTTAATATGTAATGAAATTATTGAAATTTGACGATCTATTCCATATTTCATTGAGATTGGATAAAAAAAAGTCGTAAATTTAAGTGTTTCGTAAGCTTTTACGACTAATGTTACAACCAAGTGGAAGATGCTTCCATCTAGTGATTGTTTTGGGAAATTGCTATTTCCTTCAGTGCTCCATAGACGACTGGATGTCTCCTTTAACCTAATAACTTTGTAAAAAGATGATAAAAATTATCACCAATGCCAGTCATATTATTATTATTATCTAAACAATTCTTCTAAATTATAAATGTCTAAGTTCTTTGGTTTGTTCTTTGGTTCGTTCGTAGATGACGTTCATTTTTCTAACATTTACATAAGCCAAGATAAGATATTCATATCCTATAATAAAAATATCCAAACAATTTTGATTCAATCATAAAAATTGAATCCCAAAGATGTTTTCGCTGCTTAAACAAATAGATCCGAGTATTAAATCCAGTTAACTGACATTGATTCTACTGAATTCTTATTCCTTGTAGTGGATCGTTGCGTGGGAGGATAATTCTTCTGAAATCAGACCTGAAGGTTGATGATCGTTCTCAGCAATTTCCTTCTATTGGAAAACTGAAATTACTTTTTAAGAAATGAATTTTCTTTCATTCTATTTTTTTTTCTTTTTGTCTGCGGTTATTACAAGATCAATCAACTACAGGATCTTGTTTTTTCCAAAACAAATTCAATGAAGATCGTTACATTCATTCAAACTTCGGATAAGTTTATTACAAGGTAGGGATTTTTTTTTATTCTGAATTCTCCTCCATACGGGTCCTAGGGTCCACCCAGCCCTTGTAGAATGGGTAAAGGTTTTGTTTTTTGTTTTTTTCTTGTTAATCCAGTTGGTCAGGAAACGCCTGAAGCCTTATCTCCTGTAGTGGAAATATTTCAACTTTTTTATTATTACCTCGCTAAAAGAGCTGTATCACTGCTAAGTCAAATCATTTAGTTGATGAAAACATCATTTTTTTGTGTGTAAATCGGACTTACAAAAAAACTTTAAAAAATTACGTCACAACTTTTCGTTTCAAAAAATAAAATTACCGTTTCTTCTTGAGTAATACGTAACTGATGACAGTGAAATATAAAGTCCCCTGTTAGATAATTAGCGCCAGATTAAAATTTAATTGAGAAATTCAACAAAATAATAAAAAATACAGTAAAATATGGACAGTATTTCATTTTAAGATAAAAAAATCATAAAATTATGATGGGGTAACAGTATTATGGACAAGCACAGCATTAAGATTAATGCTTTCTTTAAACAAAATTATTATTAAAATTTGTTTTTATCAAAGGTTCCTAACTCATTTGTATGCATTGTATTAATAAATAGACGCTTGATCTGAAAGATCTGAATTTGATTCGCAGTTGAGATCAGAATTTTTTTCCTGTAATTATGACTGAGATCCCTAGGTTTACCTAGCCCTATGTCAAATGTGTATAAAGCAAGCGATGAACTAGAAAAACAGGTGATACATTTCTGCTTTTAAAGGGCTGCATAGTTTGACCGTATATCTTTAGTACATCTAAACATCTGTAAGATCTAGGGTTTTCGATTAAGTTACAGAATTCCAATACTTGACGAATTATTAATAAATGAGATTAAGAAAGAGAAAGAAAGAAATTAAGACTCTTGTGCTTAAATGTTTTCAGTTAGAATGAACTATTTTTAAATTGAAAATTCAAAAACAAATACTAAATTTTTACCTCAGATTTATTTGGCAATTAACTAAAAGCGAAGCCTCGAAGTGTTGTTTTTTCCTTCCCTTCCATTTAATAGTTTAGTTACACTTAATAGTTTAGGACTAGTTTTATCTTAGGACTAGTAATTCCAGAGAAGGTTTTTTTTTTACTTCAGTTTTACTTCAGAGAAAGAAGCAGTATTTCTTTTCTTTATGACATTGTGGTCGAATCTTATATTCTTACATTAAATATGTTGTTAAATATCAAATTCATTTGTTGAGTTTCATTTTCGAATGTTTGATTGTTATAAAGCAATTGTTAAGGGAACTGTAATTCTCCTTTGAGAACCTTGTAATCTGTCTCTAATTCTCCGGGAGTTTGTAATTGGGTCGGCGAACTGTAATCTGAAATCTGTAATCTTGGTGGTTAACTCTAAGGATTAAACACAGCACTTCAAAGTAAGGTTTATTTGTAGACTGAAAGTGATCTTCAACTGTGACGAAAAGTAGTCTTACTTATAATACTTTCATTGGAGTCACTGAGTCGTTGTTTCAATATAACAACATTGTGTCAATTCTAAATAAGGTTGTTTTGAAATAAAAGATTTCTTTAGCAGAGATAGTTATTGGTTTCTGATCGCTATTGTGCTTGCAGATTTGCAATTTGATTGTAGGCCTATCATCTCTTGAGCAAAGTAACTGGATGTAATGGAATTGTAAAGAATTCTGTCCGTTAACCTATCTTGTCTATTGCTTAAACACGTAAATAAATAGCAAAGATTGTTTCTTGTTTGGTTGGATTGCAAAAATAAATGGTATCAAACGAAATTTAGCATTTACTTTAAACATTAAATGGTGATGTTAATCTAGTAATTTCAACATCGATGGTTTTTAGACTGTACGTCTTAAACGATCTCATTTTCTGTTCTAGGACGTTTTAAACTCTGATGTTAATGCACCTCATTGTCTTTCATTAATCTAAAGACTTGCTTCCAGGAGCGTTGCTCTGTTGCTCAGGAAATAGATCATGGAAGAGAACCAATAGCCTGTGATTTATTCTGTTTTTCTTCACTGCTCCAAACAGGAGATTGAGAAACAATTGCTTAATTGTGGAGTTTTTTGACATTTATGTCAGAAAAACATATATAGCCAAAATCATACTTACAGTATCTTTGTAATAGCTCTGAAGAAGCTTTGCAATTCAATAGCAAATTTTTATCATTTTGATAAGCATAACATGCTATTTGAAAGAAATGTTAAAATGTCATCAAAAATTTAATAAAGATGAAAGTCAACTAACAAAGTAACAAAGTTCGGTTAGCAGCTGGTAACTATTATCAAAGAAGATAGGACAAACTTAAAGTGGAATATAGAAATCGGTTAATATGAGAGAGTCGTTGATAATCAGGAATCGGATACAATTTTTAGTGTGAAATAGAAAACTGAGAAATGCACGGGTTGTGTTAGAAATAAAAAATTAACGGAAAATAAAATAGAATATAACAGATAAAACATTGCATAGATAAATAAAAATAAGAAAGAAACAGAAGAAAAGAATGAAATGTGGATTAAAAACAAAAAAATAAGGAAAAAAATTACGTAACCATTACGTAACATAATCACCAGTGGTTATTGTACTGCAAGGACCAGACTGGTTCAAAGCTGGTTATAGACCCAGGCCAGATGGGAAATGTAGGCAACATTTCAAACTTAAATTCACACAATATTCTTTACCAAAGAGTCCCCATTTGCCTCTGCCCGGCGGAGTAGGGCCCCTCAAATTGTAGGCCCATGCCAACTGGCCCAACTCTGCAAGGGCCTGTCAAAGACTAAGATTACATAAGATTTAATGAAAAATACATTTGCAACAATTCCATCGACAATTCAAATTCTTGTAGAGAACAGATAGAAATAGTTTTAATGAAACCAGAGGCTTGGGCACTATTGAGGAATGAAATGTCGAATTGATTAAGGAAAATTCTTAGCTAATGATATTCTCGGCGATGTGCTTGGATTTGATTCTTTTTTGAACGATGTCTTTTTACTTTGACCTAACTTAAAAGCAATTGCACTCGAAACAAAGAATTGGTCACATGATATTGAATGGATTAAGATTCTTATTAGATTTATGGATTGAAATATAAGCTGTGGCGCGTTTTGTCGTAATTGACATTTCATGTCGTTTCCATTGTTTTCCTGTGACTCTGATGTGATGCTGCATCAAAATTGTGTCTGAAGCTAAATATTATCAGAAGAATAGAAGGAGAAAGATATGAATATGAATTAAGAAAATGCCACAACTTTACCTATTACTAAAAGAAGCACGAAAATTAAATCGAATAAAGAAAATCACTCTGTGGAATTCCAAGCAGTACTAAGAATACTCTTACTAGGGATTTGACAAGCAAAATCTGTTCTGAATTTTTAAATAACTTTTACTTAAAAATGTTTTTTAATAGTACTTTCATTGTCGAAAAAAATGGATGCTAATCGTTCGATTCCCAAAAGACAGTCTTTCTTATTGTTGTTATTGCTTTTGAGGCGCTGAATGTTTTTAAAAAATATTTAAAGTAAACTGGCGTCTCGTAAAATATCGTAGAAAATAAGTTGATTTTTTTTTTTTTTTTAATATCAAAAGTTGCTGTTTGAATAAGTATTTAGATTTTTTTCCCCCCTCTATAGATAAGCATAGAACTTCAAGATCAAATGAATTCTGGAGAATAAAGAAGGTAAAACATAGACAATAAACAAAAATGAGTGAAAGAAACAAATAATCGTTAGCAAAATTTGATATCGAATTATTCACGAGGGTCTATGATATATTTAACCATGTTCAGGGACGGCTAAACTTTTTGAGCCTGTTTCAGCATCTAAATATTTTTTTATTTTTTTTATGTTACTTATAATTTTCGATGCTCTCTTTAAATACGCTGTATACTGTATATAGAGTAACTGAAAAATTAGGTTTAAGTTTTGGGAGCTGTTAGTATTACGTGAACGTGTCCTTCCCATAACAACAGCTCTAAAAATAGACTGGCATCATCCCACTTGGGATGGGGAAAAGGAAGTGTGGGGTGTGGGTTTTTTTATTACTTTTGGGAAGGGAATCTCAAGAATTCTGTTTCTTAAAAAGGCTCTGTGTGTGTGTATTTATTTACTGTTCTTTGTTTCAACGTAGTCAAAGATTAAACGAATTAAGTTATCATTCAAATAGGAACCAAAAATGTATCTTTCAAATAAAACACACTTGAATGAGTTGTTATGTAATAGTAATAAGGATTATCTCAATTCATCTCCACTACCTCCACATCAAAGCAACATAACTAAAATCCAGGCAACTTATTCATGAGCCAAAAATGAAGCAGCTGGCGTTGATTGTTGCTGTTTAGCTACAAACTGATAGAGAATTAAATAATACTAATAAAAAAGCATTGCAGTATATTTAGGCTAAAAATTTTAATAAAAAAAAATAGTAATTACATCCTAATAAAGTAAAGATTAGAAAATCTTATTAAAAAAAAAAAAATACAATAAATATTTCTTGAAAAAGTTTTAATTTGAGAACATTTTTTTTCTTTTAATTTTGTAATGTTGTAATGATTAATAAATAAGAGTCTATTAAAGCGGTACCTTGAGAACCGCTGTTTATTTCAAAAATATGGCGCTTACTTATTTAGAAACGGAAGTGCCTCTTATAGCGCTTCTTATTAAAGGCTTACAGACCAACCTAGTTTAATACTTTCACTCCTTTTTTTTAACCTGCCCAAACTTCGCCTTCGTTAATTACCAGAAACAATTCCTACACAATAAATAATAAAAATCCAATATTTCAATAAATTTAGTAAAACAAAAAGAAGGGAAAAAAAAAAGATGAAAAAGAATTGTGAATGAATTGTCTTCGCCTTTTTTTTTTCTCTTAGCTGTGTGTTTGGGAATGCTCGTCTCTTGTTTTCTTCCACGTGATCTTTTCCCACCAATAGAAAAGAAGTTAAGATAGAGTGAACAAAGACGTTCCTTCATTGATAATTCCAATCCTTTCATTCACGAAAACCTTGCCTTCCTCGACTTCATATTTTTATCTAAATTTAGGAAGGAATTTCTTGGAAGAAAGAAGCCACGACGAAAGTGAAACTGAAACCACATTTCGAAAGATATTTTTTTTTTCTTTTGGAAAAAAACATTAAAGAAAAGAAGCCGAGTTTAAATCGGGGTTCTGCTGACTTCATCCTCTTGATACCATTTCCTTGGGATTTGACAGATGATTCGTTAAGTTATACACTAGTTTTGCAATCATTTAGGGTCTTATCGTTGAGAAACGTGAAATCACGGGAAGGGAAAACGGACTGAAATGAATCTAGTCTTTTTATCGATGGTTTCCCAGAAAATTCATTGAAATTAGGTTGTTCCTGTGACTCAAGGCATCTTCTTTTGAATATTTCCAAAACGGTTTCGTTTTCATCCATTTTTCAGAGAATTTTATCGATTAGAATTCCTTAGTAAGATAAAGCTGTTTCGTTTTTTGCTCATTACTAGATAGTAGAGCTATTTGTATATCAAATAATAATAATTCTGTAGTATTATCCGTCCGTCCGTCAAGGCAGCCTAAAGACCTTAACAAGCATAGCTCTCAAGATGGTTGGTTTGAATCACAGAAACTATTTAAGATCTCAATCTTTTCTCGGCAGTTTTGTATTACCAAAAAAGAATTTTGATTATGGATAAAACGCTTTAACTAATGCTTCTTTCTAGAGGCGTTTTATAATTACACTTTAACCAAAAAGATTATATGTTTGATGCACGATTTAACGTGTGTAAAGTATTTAATAGACTAAAATAAATCACCACACATAAGTTAAAAATACTACATTTAAAAACGATCGGTTTCACGTGCTCCTATTTGCACTCTTCGTCAGGTTGTAGATTTATTTTAATCTGCAAAAAGATTATATTTTACAAAGGTTTTTAGGCTTTTTCTTTGCAATGCAGTCTTTACTACTGTATTATTTAAAAAAAATATTGAATAATCTCAATAGTGCACCAATGTTACAGAAGTTATAATTCTGACGTTGTAGGCCGAAGAACTTGAAGCCTACCTTCCTTAAAATAGAATATATATAAAAGAGTATAAAATATTGTTTTATATATATTCGATTTTTTTTAATACAAATAATCAATTTAGACTATTTAAAAAAATAAATTAACTTTATCAAAGCTATCTTCAGACGAAGTTTGCATTTATATTTGTTTTTCAGTAAAATTCAAATTTTTTTTCTGGAGTTCTTTTAATAAAAAGCTGTTAAATATCTAAGGTTTTCCAAAAGCATTCAAACAATAATTAAATTACTAAATAATTCTACGGAAAAATGACTTTAATATTTATTGTAACAAGAAAAAAAATGTGAAGCATTGTATGTTATTGTTCTTTCTCGAAAACTTCGAAACATATCTCTTGAAGAAATTGAAAGTGATTATAGTTTCAACAATTTAAGTCTGTCGACCAGTGCCTCACAAACTTCGTAGAATCACGATCGAATTTTCAGAAAGGTAAACTTTTGCGATCCATCAAGCTTTAATGGATGAGGGGAGGGGGGAGTATTTTTATTATTATTATTAGTATTATTATTATTATTATTTTGGTTTGTTTTTTGTTAATTTATTCCCGTATCCCATCGACATATTTAGCTTTTTATTTTTCCATTTTTTTTATTTCAAGTTTCCTATTTTCTAATAATTACAAAATGTTGACATTTCAAAAACGTTTCGTGTTGCATTGATTGGGAATTGCTGGTCTAGACAGTGTTAATTACAAAAATCATCTTCATTTTTAGTCTTCTGATAAGGATTTAATATTCCCGTTTTGTCTGTGGACAAGTATCATTAAAATATCATTAGCAACAATGACAACAATCGCAACAATTGCGTCTTTTACATGTGCAACAATCAGATTTATAAACAGCTCTACAACAATCACAACAATTGCGTCTTTTGCTGCGCAAGAATCAGATTTATAATACAGCTCTACAACAATCACAATAATCGCAACAGTTGCGCCTTTTGCATTCGCAACAATTTTCTGATTTATAATAATAAGGAAATTAAATTTATAATTATATTTTCTTATACGTATCAGAAGACGTTGCGAAGCATTGTGATTTGTTTACTAATCGCTATTCCTACCTTGTTTTTTTGTTGTTTTTTTTTTGTTTTTCGACAATAGTTTTGCCTTTGTATACAGCAGTTGAAACTGTTTCTGTATTTTTCTTTTCTTTCATTTTTTTTTTTTTTTACTCAACAAATGGAATAGTTTTCTATTAAAGTTTTGAAAAATTATAATTGCTTTCGTTTCTTAAGAATAGTTTGAAAATGCTCAGAAAGTCCTTTGATAAGACTAAAACTCTTCCTGTAAGGAAACCCATTGTTTTGATTCGTTAGAAATCTGATTGGTGGAAATCATTAACTTTTGGCACAGCTGAGAAAAGGAAATTCCTGTCCTTCTCTGTCTATGATTATCACACGCTGGAATTTCGACCTTCTTTTTTTTTTCCTTCCATTCTGGGAATTGTTGTTGTTTAACTTTCGTCCCATCCATAAAATAATAATAAACTAAGTGACAAACAAAAATAAATTAAAATGGACAGTTAATAAAGAAGCCATTAATTTCCGATTTAACTTTTCAATCGAATCTTCCCTAGACCAAAAACGGAAAATATTAGATAGTATAAAGAACAAGCAGTAGATCAACAAAATTTCAATGTTTCTTTATACAGCATGGTGCAAAAGTCACTGTCATATGACTCGAAGTCGACATTTCTTACACTAATAAGTTATTTATTTTTACTTTTTCCTTCTTCGTTATTATATTTGTCGAATACGAAAAGAAACTCAAAAACTTTTTAAGTTGTCGACAACCAATTAATTTGATCGTAACAGAGCACGAGCGGAAGTGAATAAGAATTTAAGTACATTATTGGGAATCAATAGATATTCATTTTTAGTTTGTTTGGTTTTTCTATGAAAATTTTTCTTTTTCTCACGCGCAAATTTCTGGACAGAGATATACATGGAAAAAATTTCAGATACATGTTTAAACGTGAATGTCTTGATTCTGCCTCTAAATGTACATGTCCAAGTTCAAAGATCATCCATTCACAAATTTATTAGGTTGTCGGATTTGGTTAGCTAAATTTTTCCACGAAAATGGGTTAAAAAAAAGAATAATTTATGAACTGATTTCATTTTTTTACATTTCTATTTTTTTAATTTTTTTATTCTCCTTCCATGGGATTCGAACCGAGGACCTTCGTCCTCGCAATCAGGAACGTTAACCATTCGACTACTGCTGGCCCCCAATATCCAATCCTACTTTTATTCTATTTGTTCGCGCGCTATAAAATAATGAGTTCATTCAAAAAGGAATAAAATATCACTTTCTGCCATAACCGCTTGGAATCGATTCTTCTTGGATTATCTCATACTTACCAGGGGAGACAGGGGGATGGCCTAGTTTAACTAAACAAAAAAAAAAAATCTTTTAAATAAAAAAGAGAAAAAATTATCAGAAAAGAAGAATTCGTCTTTTGTTATAAAAATAACGCAATGCATTTGACGAGAAATTGCCAATCAACAAACCATTCTCACAACTGTATCACAAAAACAATGATAATAGGTTAAACGCGAACCACTGCAAGAACTCCAATATTCAGGACATTAACATTGTGCTGATTTTACAGAGGAATTTCAGAACTTCGAGATATGGACACAGGGGTTTGGGGAGGGAGATGAAAGTGGGTTCAAAGTCCCTCACAATCAAGAAAACTAAATCTTAAACACCGTCAATCCCTAGTTGTCCCTCTACTTCAGCGTTTCAGGGGAGAAGAGGGGGACAGAGGCCCTCGTCACTCTCCTCCATATTCTTTCATGTCAGTTGACGAATAAAAAGAAGCCTGAAACAGCTATTTTAATTTAGATATTTAGATGCGAAGCTAGTTTAAGGAAAAATAAGTAAATAAATAAAATTTAATTTCTAATTAAACATAAGAGACCTTATTGCACCTCTGTATATTAACAATTAAAATTATACAAGGCGCGTTTTGTTGAACTTTTTTTCGCCAAAGAAAATGAATACAAAAATGTTGGAGACGTAATTTTCCTCACGAACTGCCTGACGAAAAAGTTCAAAAACTGGAACTTTGAAACGTCGCCTTGTTTTAATTTTAATTTTTAATATACGTGTAAAGGTGCATTATGATTTTTATATTTAATTAGTTTTTACCTACACGTTAAAACAGTTTAATTAGAAATTAATTTCATTTAGTATTAGACTACATTATAATAAATTTTAAAGTCGTGTAATGATAGCTTATCCCAGTAATTATCTCGTATTTTTTTTTTTTTTTAATTCAAGAGTGTTTTCTTGTAACTTGGTTCTGTTTTGATTCAAATCCTGTAAAATAATTCAGTTTGACATGGTGTTTAATTCGTCCTTCGATTCGCTTAAGAACACTAGGACACTTGTAATATTCTATCTAATGACCTCCGAAAGTGTGTGGTTGATTTTTATGGTTTGTTTTTTGAATGACGTCATTGGATGATAGGGAATCTGGTGGGGAGAAGTAGGGCAGGATGACACTGCTTCGATATGCCTTTGTTTCACAGTTCCGTATCTTCTGATCGGCCTTTGCTAGAGCAGCGGGGGTGGGGGCCATCTATCATTCGCCACCAGAGGGTCAGCTGCACTACAGATCCCGGAACCCAAATGCCGGCGGCTGAATCACAAACAAAGAGACTGGGAGCGAGATTACGTTTCTAGAAATTGTATTTACTCCTTTAGTTCTTCTTTTTTTTTTTAATGGAGATTTTGTTTTGTCAAAAAAGACATCCTGTTGCTCAAGTTAGCGTTTAAATCCTAAAAGGATTTAATTTTTTAAATTAATTTAAATATTTTACAGCGGAATCGAACATTTTTGCAGTTAAACATTAAAAAAAAAGCAAGTTTTGATTAAGAAAATTGGCTGACCATATTTAAGTTCTTCGTTAGCTACTATATTTGTTATACGCGTTCCCATTTCAGAAAGAACTAGCAACCCGGAAAAAGTGGATTCTCCCAACGTGCGACTGCTTTCTCACAACTACCCGATAAAAGTGGATTCTCCCAACCCACGACTGCTTTTAGAACCAGCGCGTGCGTCTTTGACATATTTGTAGTTTTTATAGGGATTAGAATAAGTCCCCCGTGACCTAATGGATAAGACGTCGAACTTCGGATCAGAAGGTTGCAGGTTCGATTCCCGTAGTGACCTTGTAGAAATTATTTCTATTTTCACAAATCACAACAATTGCGCCAGACAGACAGAGAAATAAAAGATTTTAGTAATATAGATTCATGAAGAAAAATGAAATTGAACCATATTTGTATTATTGTATTTCATAAACCTATTCCAGTATTATAGTATCCTGTTTCATGTGACAGATGATATCAGATATCTTATATCTCAGATTGTCCTAACTGCTTGGAACTAGCTTATGTGTTATCTAATATTTATGTATCAAATATTACGGAAAAAATCGGTTTTAACAAAAACATTAAAATTAATGCAATAAAAAAATTGTACAGAAATGTACTAAAAAGATATTAAAATAATAAATGGATAAATATTAAAATAATAATAATTGTAAAGGATGATTGATCATCTATTTGCTGAGTCTATCAAAGTGGACCTGCAATGAGGGTGTTTAAGGTCTCTGGGTCGAGGCTGGAAAAGTCACGTGATGTGGATGTGTCCCTTCTAAAAACATGGCTAAGATTACCAAAGCACCTCTGTATATAAAAGATTTCTCAACTTTAAATATATTGAATTATCGGCATACAATTAAATGGTAATCTTAGCCATGTTTTTAGAAGTGACACATCCACATCACGACCCAGAGATCTTAAACATCCCCATTAGATTACGACAAAATTTTTCCTTCGACTGCTTTTAATTCATGTATCTTGGCTTTATAATTTTTCTAGCGGAATTGACAAGCTTCACTCGATTTTTAAGTGAAAAAACAAACAAAATAACAAATGAACATCGGAAGCGCAGTGTTGCCTCAAAAGAAAAAATGAATAAATAAAAAAAAAACTCAACAAATGAAAAATTAGTGAGAAAATTCATGTGACGAGACCTTGTTGTTGTACTGGTGACTGCTCCTGGCTGACGATCGCCAAAGAGCATGAAACAGCTGTTCTAGGATGTCACTTGAAAAACAATTTGGTCTCTCGCATGGTTGTTTAACAAAAGAACAGTTTACACATTACCTACAATGATAGCGCCGCTCTTAGCGAAACCGAAAAGTAAATAATCTACATTTCATTGGTCTTGTTCCTAAAGCGTCGTCAGTATTATGCAAATTTTGAGCATAGGTTCAGTAAATATGATCGAGTCGGAACCATACTTGGCTAAAACTTATTCTAGGATCTAATTAATGATTCTATCTAATTTGGTTTTGGTAACTCAAACCGGCTCCGAATGCACAGCAAACAAACAAACAACAGGACAAAAAAAAAACGACTTTATAAATATGAAAATAGAGATATTTTGTAAGTATGAAATTTTTTTATAGGTAAATAGTGATTAGTTATCAGCGATTTTAGCGGTGACTTTAAATCATATGTATATTATTTACAATTCGATTATCAATTTTATCTGAGTTGATTTGTGTTGGTTTGAACTCTATTCCGGATATTTCTTTGATCTCGTGTTTACATCTTTTTTTTTTTTGCTTTGAGATAGAAATTTATCTTTGAAAATAGAATTTATCTCTCGTTATTTTTATAAAATCTTTAATCTGTAAAACATTTGTTGGGATTTTTTTACTGTTTTATAAATTAAACAAAATAATTGAAAACAAATGATCAACGAGTCTTTGTAGATTTATTGAAATCCTATGTGTTACGTCCCAAAGACGCACAAATTATAAAACCAAATTAATCAAACTTCGTCGAGTTTGGGCGCGAAGTTTTGGAGGACGAAAGTTCAAATCCCCTTTCCTCATTCGACCCAAGCCTCACTTTATTTTATACATTCTACATAAAGTTTTTAGTAATAAAATATCTTAAGACATTTAGGCTTTACCTCAATTGTTCTCTAGCAGAAAGCAAAATAATTAAAATTTACATCTGAATTGCAAGTACTTACATCGCAGATAACAATCGTCCCCTATCTTCTGAATTTTAGATGAACTGTCCCGACAACTCCAAAACTAGTAAACTAGTCCCACTGACCCGAAACACGAACCAAGTTTATTAGGTTTCTTCCATTCTTTCTTTTATCAAAAAAACAACAATTCCATTATGAAATCCTTAACGTGATTTCTTGATCAAAATCTAACTAAAATTTTCAGAAAATATTTTATCAATAATATGGATCGCTGATTCTCAAACATGTGCCAGCTTGCTTTGTTATTTTTGTTTTGTTTTTTATTTATAATTACAAGTTATATATGGGAACAGATTATTATTGTTTTAAAATAGTTTTAAAATTAGTCTTTTAATTTCAAGTTAAAGAATAATGATGCTTTTAACGTTAACTTAAGGTAAGTTTAAAAATTTTCACCTGAAAAAATTCAAAACTTTGACATGGCAAGTTTATTTCCTAAATAAGTTAGTTCTGTTCTAATAATTTGTCTTATCTAGAACATTCAGGAAACCAAATAAGATTAACGTTGCTTGTAGCACGAAATGGAGAAATGTCCATAGAAATGCAGTATACTCTCGACATCTCAAAAATCTTGATATGTCGAAAAATTATTTTTCCGCTTGATATTACATATTCATCTAATTTTAATTCTTATGTCGAAGAGTTTTCACTCAAAACCGTGTTATTTCGAATATTTTTCAAAGTAAAAAATGAATTTTTCCGGAAAAATCGCCGTTCAGTTGTATCGAAGCAAATAGAGGTATTTTTTTAAAGAAATTCTAGCATTGTAAGTTCATTGTATTTTACTAATTCTTTTCAATTTAATGGAATTATTTTCGACTACTTTTAAAAAATAAAATAATCATTGCTGTATTTAGACTTATTGTTAACTATCATTACATATTTATAGTTATTTCATCTATCAAGACTAATTTTTAGAAAATTATTCCGTGTGTTTTTACGTGAAATTTTATGTTTTGGTTATGGCCTTGTTATCTCGAAAACTCGCTATCTCGAATTTTTTTTAGCGTCCCTTGACTTCGAGATATCGAGAGTCTACTGTATTCACTTGTCTTGAGTTAGTTGTGCTAGGGTTGATCGGTCGGGGATATTATCCTGTCTTATTTTTCTTCCAGATGAGTCTTAAAGTTCACCAACCCTTCTATCAAAATGATAATGAGCTTAGGTTAAGGCTTATTGAGTTAGACTGTTCTCCGACCCCCAACTTGGTGCTGGTGATCAACGGAGCCTCGATGTCCTATACCATCTATCGTCGTAAGATGATGTAGTCGTGTTGTTTTAACCTAATAAAACTTCCTAAAACCAGTGTTTCTCAACTTCCACTGCCTAAAAAGAAGAAATGTTATTTTGAACGAAGTCACAGGAAGTGAAGCTTATTTTCACGATAAGATCCGATTTCTATTTCCTACTCTATTCATCTTTATCACAAGCATCATTTCTTACGAAGTTAATATCAACTGACTAAAACAGACAATCTTGAATCCCAATGGGACGATTTCCAAAATTAGCTCAGTCGGAATTTGTAGCCTATGTTATCTGTGACATCCAATACTTCTAGAAGCCCAATTACTTCTTGAGAAGATGTGGATAGTATCTGATGGAAAAAATATAATAATTAAAAACCTGATTTTTTTTTTTTTTTAAGGAACAAGGTTTTTATTAGAGAGGGTGTAAATTAAATTATCTATTCGATAATCCACCATCCTAAGAAATATATGCAAACATTAAGTCAACATACTATTAGAAAGGAGTCTGCGCAGGAGGTAAGGTTTCTGCGATCATCTGCCGAACGAAACGAAGATGAGGTCGGACATCAGAGAGTCATCCATGGCCCCTTCTCTTTTAACCTGATACCCTTTTGTTACAGGATGGGCGAACCTATGAATCCGGAAGGAGATGAATAAAATCGGGAGAAAATCCCGACCTACTCAGGGGCTTGAACCTGGCTTCTTCATATAAGCTATTTGGCCCTCAAATATACAAAAAATTTAGATCTGTTCTGCCTTATTAATATATACATATTTATATTTATATATATATATATATATTTATATCGAACGGGCAAAAACTCAAAGCAAGACCTTCGAATTTCACAAAGCAAAGATTTCAACCAATCATTTGCAATTTAGAAAATTAGAAAAGTGTAAAATATAAGAATAAAATTAACTTATATTACTAAACATGTAAAGCCAGATAGTGATGTGGAATTTAGAAAACGCCAATACAAAAACCATTTCACTGTTTCTGTGAAGACATGGCCAATTTATCCTCATGTCATCAGCGGCACAAGTGACAAAAGTGAAATTTAAAATTTAGAAAAATTTATAAAAATAAAAACGCAATATGCTCTTTTTTCTCTTTTCTTATTTATTTTAATACAAACTATAGCTTCTCCAGACAAAATATATACGTTAAATTTCTCTTCAAGCTAGTATTTAAAGAGAGAATAGAAATTAGTATTTACTTTGCGAAAACAAACAATTAAACTACTAAAACTATATTATTTCTGTTTACATACACTTAAATTAGATTAAACTGCTGTGTTAACTTGGTTTTCATGAAGGATAACGTATTGAGATCAGTCCAATTAATTGAGCTTTGTTTAACAAAAGAAAGAAATTAGACTAAAACATGTTTTGTCTAACCAGTTTCAGAAAGCAGGCAACGTACTTTATTTAATTGAAAAGAAGAAACCCATAAAGCTTTTTCAGGTTACCAGAGACTGAATTCAGAATTAGGTTCATTTAAAAACAATTACCAAAACATAAACAAGAGGCCAAACTGTGCTAATAGACTGTTTAAAGTTAACAATGAGTTAGTAAACAAATCGGTTGAATTAGAGGGAAAGCTCTAGAATGCGTGGGTCAAAGTGATCTAATACGTTTCTTCGATGGTCGATTATTCAGTAATAAATCATACAATCTCTATTAACCATTTTAATAAAAAATAGAAGGGAAAACGGGATTCATTTTGACTCTATAAATCTCGCTAGCTCATTTCCTTTATCTCGTGAACGACCTAAATTGATAATACAAGGATAAGAGGATAGGGTGATTGGCAATCATTGACTTCATTCAATTGCCATTCTGTGGTTTTCTTATTTATCCACCCACGCTTCTTTGCTCAGAGCAAACGATACATTCACCTCCCCCTTATGGTTTTATTTTTATTTTTTTTACTCTTCCGGAAGAATTGCTTTGAGCTAATAACCAATTTGATCAGGACAAGATTAATATTCTTAAGAGTTGAATTCTAAGATAGCCTTTGGTGAAATATATTAGAATTTGTTTTGTTTACTACGGATTCAATAACTTTTTTTCTAAATATCACGATCGTAAAGGTTTATCAAATATAAGTGTTTGTAATTCTAAAACTTCCAATTAAATTTAACAAAAAATTTTAAAAGCAATAAAAAATGAAATAAATTACATTAGTTTGCGAATTTAAAACTTTTTTTGATATCATAACTTCAACACAGCTTTCTGGAGCGATTATAAGTCAGAAAACTCAAATCAATCTATTTTGAATTGTTAAAGGATGCACGCAGTGGGAGTTTAAAGAAAGCAAATACAAGCAAATAAAAAGACAACGAAGAGCTGTTGTTATCACGAAGTAGCCTACACGAAAGACAAAGATAATTACTGTTATCAGGAAAACATTGCCTCTCCACTGGAATTTGCACAAAGAATTGATGATTCCTCTCTTAACTGAACAAGCAATAAAACCTACAGATTAACCCTCAAATCCACTGCATTGAATGATGGGATATTTGCAGCATTTATTATTTTGGTATTTTTTGATTTCTTGTATATTTACCATAAAAAAATGTTTTCATTCTTTTTGTTTGTTTGTTTTTCTCCTTGAATGAGTTCCTTTAAATTCTTATAGCTGTGTCCTTTTACAACGATTTGTCCGCATATTGGTATGAGAATGCTGATTTGACAATCGCTACGTAACTACTACTTTCCAAATGAAAGTTGGCCGGCGGAAGTTTGAACTGCGCAGCCCTTCCGGTAGCTGATCAATTATGTTTTCCTGTCACAATGGACGCCGTCGTCTGTTTTCACTGAGAAAGACATGTTGATAACGCCAAATTAAAACTTCTCTCGACTATTTAGCGTTATTTCAATACCAGTTGCTAACAATAAGTATTTATATAAATAAATAAATATATATTATTTATAAATACAATGCTCTTTTGCAAAGTAACAAGCCTTTACCGTAATGGCGGCGTCCTGTCATAACATCAGACGGAAGTACCTGACCAGACTAATCGATCATACATGCGCAGATCTCACAAAAACAGGGCGGCCATCTCTCATTTGGAGGACAATAAAATAGTTTTGTTTGAACTATAACGTAATCGAAACGACCAACGAAATTCTAAATACTGAATACTCCGCGGTCCTTCTCTAAACTTTTTTTTTTTATAAAACACGAAAATTCTATATGGAGATTACCCAGTGATTAGATAGCCTATTAGCCTAAAGATTTGACACATAGTAATCAAAGATCTACAGATACCATCCGCTGATCTTAATCTCAAACAGAGATTACGTTGATTTAGAATTATTTATAAATTCTAAATGAACATAAACTCTGTTTGAGATTAACTATTTATTAAATATTCTCGGAAAGTAGATCCTGTTCTGATTTTTATTGCCAAATCAAAATTTGTCTCCAAGTCTCAATCTTAGAGAATAGATGAACTAAAAAAGAAATGAATAATGGATCGCACGTGAGACACCACAGCTCTGAACTTCTCGATTTTGTCTTTCCTTATTTCCGAGTTTATTGGCCTTTTTGGTTTTTTATTATTGTTATTTTATTTTAGCCTATGGATGATTGTAAACAAAAACAATGGCTATTTTCAGTTCACTTCATCCGTACTTCCGGATAATAAAGCAAATATTTTGCACAATTAATACGTCAGCAGCGGATCATTACCTAATAATCATTTCTCGTTGATTTCAATGTCGAATTATGAAATCTCGAATTTACGGAATATAGCAAAACTACAAGTAGCTTTTAAAAAACATAGGAAAGAAAAATCTAAAAACAAAATTAATAATAAATTACTTCGGATTACAGCATATCCAAATTATTGGATACTCGGATATTCTTTTGTAGTTTTACATTTATGTCAAATGTTTTTCAAATAAATTTAGTAAAGAATTATTTATTACATTTACTTGCATTGTAGATTGCAAGGAAATTAGAAAAGGAGCATTTATTGTGCAAAATCATAAAAAAAAAAAATGAATCTATGTGTATTTATTTTGTGACTCAGTGAAATACAAAAATACAACAATGAAATCTTGTGCTTAAGAGTGACTCGCATGCAACAGTCACACTAATATATTCCTGACGAAAACCCAATTAATCATACAGGAAAAATGATCAATCGTTAAATAATTATTATTATTATTTTAGCTCCAAAGATGGATATAATATGTTTTATATGTTGAATTATCAGATATATAAATATCTTCCATACCAATACTATTCGAAAAAAAATGAGGGATTTTTTCACAAAATACAGCAAATACCTTTGATTCGAATAGGAACTTATCCTAGAAAATGTATTTTTGTTTTTGTTTAAATGTATAACTGTCCTGAAGATATTAATAAGTTTTGGGTTTTCGTAATTTCTATAATGACCCAAATTAATACTTCTCATCGTAAAATAATTAAATATAGATTATTAATATAATATTTTCTATTACTTTCATTTTGATTCGTATTACATATTTCTGTTTAATAAATTTCAAATTAAATTTTACATATCTAGCCGTTGGAGATGTTTTACGAAATTTAAATTTAATAATCTTACTTATTAACTTCTTATTTAATTGTTCTTACTATGCTATGATGACTAACAGCAGTTTGTTATTTATATACATATATGTATAATTAAATAAAATCACAGATCAATCATCGTAAAGCCTATTCGAAATGGACTGCATTTGTAACATCTGGGCACATGCTAATCTACAAAAAAAAAATAAGTGACATTTAAAAGAAAAATTTGGAAGAAAGTTCTGAATAAAAATACTGGAATTTTACAAGAACTTGTCTTTGGGTAATTACAGGCTGTCGTTCTGCGAATTGTGTCTAACTTTTCTTGATTTGATTACTTCGAAAGCTTATTATTATTATTGTTTTTATGACGCTTTCAGTCGAACGGAAGAAGTTTTATGATAATGGGTTTTTTAAATGTCAATATTCTCTTTCAAAGAACTTGGAAGATAAAACACTTCGCGCTAAAGACTAAGAAATCATGCATAAAAATTTAAAGATGAGAAATAGTAAGTATTTAGTCATTTTGAATGATTTCAAAGCAATTTTTAGTATATGTTTTTCATTATAAAATTAAATTCGTAAAATAAATTAAATAAAGACATTGTTAACGTCAATATTTTAAAAGAAAAACAAGTTTGACCTTCGGTTTTTGATTTTTGGAAATTAAATCAGGCATATATTGGTGCTTTATTTACTTTTGCAGTTCGAGTTGGATGCAATGGACCACTTGAGGATAGGCGGGGCTTGGTAGTTACAAAATATCCCGCCAGGCTACTGCTTGGCTTGTGGGATAAACAAAGCCATGTGCTTTGTTTTAACCCGTGTAGATATAGAGGAAATATTAAAGATGGATATTTCAAGCGGCTTTACAGAATTATTACAATAGGGAACTGCACACTACTGCACCATTCCGTCTTGAAATATCAAAAATCGACGAATTTTTGAGTAATTCACACTAAGTTATATGTTTATTTATCCCACAAGATTTGGCAGCATGTGCTGACACGTCATACGTGACGTCGGTAGGGGCGTAAACCTCAGGTGGTCCATTGTAATAAGAGAATACGTATTTATTTATGTAAAAAAAATTTCTAATAAGTAATATTCAGAACCAGCTGATACCCTAAGGGATTTTTATTCATCTATTTTTCCTAGTTTAACTGTAACTTATAAATAAATAAAAATATTGATGACTTATTTCATTTTCCAGTCCTTGATTTCTGTACGAGTAAGCTGATAGTTTAATTCGTTTTCCTAAGGAATTTGAAGCTTATGGAATCAGTGTAGCTGTCTATCTGTCTATAATCTAAGGGATACAGACCAAGCCTACTAACGTATTACTGTCGTTGATTTATATTGTATTTCAGTTAATATTTCATTGTCTTAAAGCATGTACATTAATCCTTTTAGCTAACCCATTGCTCATAGTTTGATATGATGTTAAAATTAATCCGATTTGAACAACTTAAATAAGATAGATTTTTTTTTAAAAAAAGAAATGATATTTTAAAGAAAGTAGGCGTTTAGTTCTTTCGAACTTCTTGTTTCAGATTTCATGAGGAAATGCAATATTTTGCTAAAATGCAAAGACTGTTTATTTATTTATTTATTTGAGAATAAGTTTGTAAGGAAGTAGATTAAAAAAAACTCTTAAATATGAAAGTAATATTAATAATGAATGTCAATCTATATAAAAAAAAATTATACACACTTTTATTTTATTTTGTTTTTATCTGTAGCGCTGATTAGTTGAGAATGAGTTGCAAATTAAATGAATTTCTTTGAAACCCGTTGTTGCTAGGTTATATTTGGGTGTTCGATCGATAAAAGGTCAGAGTATTTTTGCACTCTTATTCTGATTCCAAATCGTTTTGAACTGTTTCCAAATATCTTTTTGGCAAATGAAGCCGACGGACTTCTACGAGATGGAGATTAATATGCGAAAGACACGTTCGCCAGCGCTGCAGGAAAAAAAAAATCGAAATGAAGTTGGGAGAAGCGTCTCTACTGACTCTTCTTCTATACATTTTTAAGCTAATGTTTAGAATTTGTTTTATGCTTGGATATTAATAAAATAAGCTTTATTTTCTTCTTAACTCACCTAATGTTTTTTATTAATATCCTTAATTAAAAAAAATCGCATTGCAATGATATAATATATCTTGTGAATGATATTTGCTCACTACTAGGGAGAGTAACTGAAATGGTTTCTCCCTTTCTGTTAAGCAGTGGTTCTCAAGTTGTTATTATCAAGGCACTGTTTTGAGATAAGTTCAAAAACGACCCCCCCCCCCCCCCTTCCACTATCAGATTTAATAAACAGTAGACACTCGCTAATCCGGCACGTTCGGGACTTCGGCAGTGCCGGATTACCGAAAATGCCGGATTACTGAGCGCCGTCTAAAAATAGCCGTTATTGCGAGGATAGCGGAAATACCGCTAAAATAGAGAGTAAAAAGGGCTATTAATAGGTATCATGCTATTTTTCCGTGTTCTATTGTGATTTCTCTGATTTCGATAGTGATGGAAAATGTTAAAAACAAAACAACAAAATATATTTTTATGTAGTATTATATAGTATTATTTATTTTAATACAGTACATACAGTACAGTGTAGTTACTTCGTACATTATGGCGGACGAAGATTTGTCATCACTGCCGAGTACGCCCGACCTCAGCCGATTGTCCGCGAACTCTGCCGAACGCGCCCGGCAGAGTAAAAAAAAAAATATTCAGTGTAAAAAAAAAAAAACCTTAGACATATGCCGGATTATTGAATGTGCCGGATTATCAAATGCCGGATTAGAGAGGTTTAACTGTATTAACTGATCTCAAGTACATTGCACAGGATGTGTTTGCTGTGTGTACTTTATCGTTAAATAGTTATTCTAAAAGAATTTTAAGCAATATTCTATGATAACATTGTCATTTTATGCACACTATAAAATAATTAGGCAGAAAAAGATAATATATATACAGGGTGATTCAAAATTTCATGTACAAACTTTAAAGGTAGGGCAGGATTACAAAAACAAACTGTATGGATAGTGGAATGTATGTCCGCAAAAGTCACCCGAATATGCTAGAAGGTTTTGTTTCGTAGTGTGAGGCATCGTCATTTGAGAGGCTGACTTTGTACGAGTAGGATGTACCGCTTTACTAACATTCAGAGGGCAGATATGCACCTAGCCTACGGGGCAGCGAATGGAAACGGATGAGTCGCTGTACGATTGTATCGTGAACGGTTCCCCAACAGACATGTGCCCAATCATAGACGTTTGCACTAGAGATTGTGTCATTCATGTAAAGATTCATTCATATATGGAAAGTATAAGATACTAAACTATCTTTTTAAAACAAAGAATTTAATAGTATTAAACTTACAGCTGCATTCAAATTATAGTAAGTTAATTTTTAATTTTTTTTTGAAAAATAATGAATTACTTTTCAAATAAGGTAAAAATAAGGTACCTACTGCTTGTCCAAGCGATAAAGACTGGGTTTGGCACACTGCCAAAACAATGGACCAAGCCGAAGGGGAGAAAGGAAGCTTTGGAGGGACGGAAAAATACGCTTGAATACGCTTCTCCCTTTTGCGCTTGTTTAAATTAGTTCTTTCTATCGTACGATCGTCATATCAGTCACGTTTAATTATTTTCTAGTATTCTTGCGATTTTCTTTGATATTTTTGTTCTTGTCGGCACATACGTATCTCCCCTATTTTCACGCCGATAAAGTGATAGGAGCGACCAGTAAATCAAGTGACCAGTCTCTTTCGTCTGGCTAAGCAGTATGAATAAAACCTATCTGTAGTGAATTATTCAGTTATGTTCTAACGATTCGTGCCTTGTAAAGTCACGGTCCTCAGTTTGAGAACTACTGTTACATAGTCATTGGTATTTTAAAAGCAGGGAATAAAATTCAAAGATGAATTTTGACAAAAAAAAAAATCCTCTTGTGGTTCCTCCTAATTTGCTTTTGTAGAATAGGTTCTTGTATGTTTATGTAGAAGTTTTCAAATTTTATTAATTCCAACCAGTTTTATGATTTACTTGTTTGTTTTGTTTTTGTTTTGTTTTTTTGAGCAAAGCTTTACCGGTTACTTTTTTTTTTTTTCATTAAATTTAATTTATATTTTGTAAATCCTATATTTTATAATGTGTAACTATAACTTCATAATGAAGAAAACAGATTTACAGAAGCCTTTTAGTAGCATTAAATAGCATAAGTATTGTAGTTGCTGAGCTTTTCCATAATTCCGCTTGGTCTTATGTAGGTATAAGCCATCAACTTACCAAAATTGATTTGTATTCAATGAACGTGTATTGGATGTAGTGATCAAAATTCAGTTCAGTATCTAAAGTAGCTTCTCTTTTATTTTTAGTTTCTTTCTTTATACGTAAGTATTTATATATTTATCTCTCTGTGTTTCTCTCATTATTATTATTATTTTGAGACGGTCATTTACAAGCCTCTGTCGATCTCAGCGCGATTCATCATTAGGGTTAATGGGATGAAATGTCGAATTTCAATCACTAACTTATTCAGGACTATTAAAAAAGGATTTAATTTCTACAATTCAAGTAAAGAAGACCCAATCCCTAATATTCATGAAAGAAAAACCTGTATTTCTGCTCCGATTGACTTACCAGTGTAATGCCGCCATGTTGTTGGAACGATCATAAGGCAAATGGTTTTGTTTTTGTTCTTTTGTTTACCCACAATTACTATTTACTATTCTGTGAAGCAATATTTGTTGTTACAAAATGCAAGTTATTCGCCATTCATAAGGTGTTTCTTTATCAAGCACAATACAGTTATTAACAAATTACGACACTTTACTATTTAAAAAATAATTAAATAAAAATAATTTATTTTACAGAAAGACAACAATCTTAAAGGTTAAGCGAGTGTGGAAATCTGTTTGGAAGCTGTGTAATTGGGCAGCTGCCAATCAATACATGGACAAAATATCTGCTTTTCAAGGTTGAAAACATCGCAACTACAGAAGCTTTATCTGACATTGATTTTTAGCGGCCTTGTGTATGGTCAATTGGCTGTAAATCCTTTCAGCAGTATTTTCATTGTACAGATTTAAATCAGGGTTAATATTAGGGAAACGTAACATAAACATAATGAATTCAACATCATAACAATGAAAATAGTAATAATAATAATAATAAAGACTATTTTAATTGCACAATAAAATAAAATTCTTTTTTATAAAATAAAATGAAGTAAAATATATTTCATTTAACTTATTATTTTTTTATTTACAAATTAAAAAATATGCTTGGCCTCAGTAAAAAAAAAAAAATAATAGTTTTATTGTTATTATTATTATTAAATTTGAATAAATAAGAATGAATTAGCGATATTTAATCTCGCGTAATCATAGAATATAATTTATTAATCTTCTAAAATTCAGTATGTAGTATATTTTAACAGTTTTATTGTATGTTTAGAGCTAAAATAGATATTTAAATGTAGAATTTACAAAAATGATGTCAATATCGCAATTATTTTCAATTTTTAAAAAAAAATATTTTTCAAAAACTTTTGCAGGAATTGAAGCTTTTATTTAGGGATTATATATATAATATATATACAGTGGAGCACCGTTTATACGTTTTTCAAGGGACTGAGAAAAAAAAACGTATAAATGATAAAACGTATAAACGAAATTCACTAAAGTTACGAACAATTTCGTAATAACCAATAATTAAAAGTCAGAGGTAAATTAAAATATTACATGAAAACAAGAGGTATGTAATATAAAACTTTTTATTCCGGATTTAATGTAAAACTAGTACTACTATTCATATTTAATCAGCATTTACAAAATATTTTTTTATTTTAGGTTGTAGGGCTTTTTTGGAATGCGCAGAAAAAAAGTTTATTGTGCACAGTTAAATGTGACATTTTAACTTTATCATTTAAATCTCTGCTAATGAGGTATTTTTGCATGGTGTTAAAACCCGCCAAAGCTTTTTGAAAACTTGGCAGAGGTTTTTCAGTGTAATTTTCTAATACTGCGTGCCTTTTCTAAGACTGGACAATCGGCAGGTAAGGAATCTGAGGTTGAAATGCGCATTTTCTCTCTTCTTGAGTTCTTAAAAAAACGTATAAATGAAATTTGCGATTTCAGGAAAACGTATAAATGAAATTATTTAACGTTAATATGCATTGGATTTTGCCGGGACCATTCAAAAAAACGTATAAACGAGAAACTTATAAACGGTGCTCCACTGTATATATATATATATAAAACCAACTACCAAACTTCTCGAAGTGAGATTTTCTAAATAAATTTAAATGTTATCAAAAATGTGGTTTTCAAGATTACTTTACAATGTTATTAATTAAGAATAAATCTATCCATTACAAAATTAATTGCACCCATATAAGCATGTTTTAAAACTTAACAAATTAGGAAATATTAGAATGGGTCGAATTGGAGATCATTTTCTAGTATTTTAGAAATATTTTAATATTTACTTTTTTTTTAATGATGGCATTTAGTATATTGGCTTAAAATTCGTATAATGCAATTAAAAGGTTTAATAATTAACACTAGTTAATTAAAATTTCAAAGTAGATAAGAACCAAATATTATTTTGAATTTTAATGGTGAATTGAGAAGCAGCATCTTGCAAAGCACAAGTTCTTGAACTTTTCCGAAATGTGTTATTTGTATTTGCTGCGTCATTTACCACTGAAATCTAAAAATTATCCACTACAAAAGGGAAGGCACTTTTCGTGAGAATGGTTGCCTGTTCCTCATCTCTTAAAGATGCCTGGTATTGATCCAAAACTTTGGCTCCTCGAATTCCTCCACCTTTAACTTTGACGTCATCAGGAATTGGTGTCGCCACAGACGTTGTAAATTTTTGGGAAAAAACGAGGAACTGTACATCTTCCGAGAGTATTACGTCAACTGACTACTTGGACTGTTGGCAGAGGGATGTTAGTCGAGTCATGAAATCAATCCACAGACACTTCTGACTTGCAAAGTGATCTCGTGTTTCAAGGGAAGTTTAACGTCGAGACGGTTTTCTATTATAGGTATATAGATGTAGGTGTAAACTAAAGTTTCGTTAAAGTTGCATCAGACGTCATGCAACCTAATACAAAATAACAAACAGAACATATCAGATGATTTTGAACATTCTAGAACAAGTTAGGTCTAAGTCCAAAGTAAACAGTTGAATCGAATTAAATTTAGGAATAATTTCAAAGTTAGAATTAACTCTAACTTTTGAAGGCTTACTTTTCGTAGTAACAAACATTAGCACGTCCTATTACGAAATCATACGATTAATAGACAAAAACGGATGTCCGGATGTACGTTTGTTTGTCATCAAAGTGGAGAGAGCGGAGAAAGAATATTTTAAAGTGTATTTTAATTTTGTTAGTGTATTTTTAAAAACAAGAATACTTAAGTATAAACAAATTAGTATAAACTTTTGCATCTATTCATTTAGTGAATAATAAGACAAAATGAACTAGAAATAATTCCTACACCCCTGTAAAGCATTGTGGGGCATTCTCTCATAGACTCAATTTGGAGGAATTTATTATTTTAGGGCAGGTGGTTAACTTATTTCGCCGAAAGTGCCAGGAAAGCATGCTGATATTAAAAAATCAAGAATCGTATAACGATGGTCTTTAGGTCAGCGCTGTGGCGCTATATAAAATTTCACGATATATCAAAAATGTGCTATTTGTTTTACTTCCGTGAATATTTCACGGGTTGCAACTAGTAGTTTATAATAATAAGTTTAGAAATTCAAAAAGATGACAAGTGTTGCCTCGAAATCAAAATTTCGTTCTGAATTATTTATCGTTGATTAACATTAAAGTTAATGTAAGTTGATAAATGTGGTATTGTATCGTAGTAATATATAAAATTTGTTATTATAAACTCAGCATAAGTTGGTTTAGTGAATATTAGTAAATTATTATAAATACTATAAATTTGTGACTCATAAATTAAGTAAAAGTTCCATGATTCTTGAGATCCGACGCTCGCCCGCCTTTAACTCCCAGGAAAGGAACCATGTTTTCATTTCATATAAGGTTTGGTAACCCTATTATCAGTACGGCCAAAGATGAACCTCCCAGAATGCAACGCAGATGATAGATTTTCCTTTCCTGGCCTGTCGGTCACATTCAAATGTAAGAGAAAATGGCGGTCGTTGATTCACATTCAACATTTCGACGAGGAAAAGATCTCAAAAATCAAGTAGGGAAATTCGTTGCTCGTCGATTTCAAGAAGATATATGTGAGATTTTTGATATTTCCTATTTTTGATAATTGAGATTGATATTTTCTGCGGAGCTTACGGCATTGATACTGGAGAAATTAGTCAATGATAATGTGTTTGCGGATCCAACTTTCGCCGCGACGATAATAGGGACCATTTGGAGGAGAAAGAGCCAAGAGAAAAAAAAATACCTTACCAAAGCAATGCGTCCTTACTGGCTGCTCTAGCCCTCAGTCATTGCATTAACAATTGAGACCATGTCACAAATATATACTTTTAATTAAATATAGTTCAGGTTAATTAAAAAACAAACAAACTAGGAATTTGTTTATTGACAACTGAACTTTAATGATCCAAACTCATGAGTTTCCTAATATAATTTAGCAATAAATTCAGTAAAAGAATATAAAGCTCTCACTACTAGCAGTGACGTAGATAGGTTTATTTACTGCTGTAATGAGGAAGTTACCTTCAACCCAAGAAAAAAGAAAGAAACAGGTCGTGTCTTCCAACAAAACAAAAACAAAGAAGAATTAGGCCTCTTTCCTTACAGAGTCGCTTATAGAGCACACTACGGTACTAATTACATGCTGTAATCTTTAGAATAGATTATCTTTAGATTATCCGCCCACCTCATCTTTCAAATTTCTCAGATGTTGTTACATTTTATATACATAATTTCTCTCATTTCTTATACAGTATTTTCCAACAGTTTTCTGCGTGATTGAAGACACTGAAATTACTTTTAGAAACAGTCTATGAAGTATGTATTTGTTTGCGTAAAAAATGTTGTATTTGTTTCCTTTTACTCAGATGAGTTCATTTGCTTCCCATTGAGGGTTAAGAGCAGCTGTTTTTGTTGGCACAGATTAACTCGTGTGTGAAATTAAAACAGCAGGAAGACGAGGCTATGAAAGGACATGATCCCGAGAACGCATTCTTCGTGGAACAAAGGAAATAATTATGAATCCGGCCGTTTTCTAAAGGGGGAAAGATAAATTGCAGACAAAGCGCCCTCTGACGTCATTAAGAAAACCAATATGGCCGTCGTTTCATCACAGGAAAATCCAATCGGTCATTCGAAAGGTTTTAATCTCGCTTCCTAGAAGTGTTCTCACATCTATCTATTATATTTTTGAAAAGACAAAGTGACTTGCATTATAATGAAAAGTCTTTTACTTGCAGTAAACTCTCCGATGTCGTATTTCTGAATTTCTCTTTTCAACATCATACTAAATAATTATTTGATTAAGAACAGTGACTATTATCTGTGATTAGTCACATAGGCTTAAATATGACATAAAAAAAGCTGATGAGCATTTATTTTGAGAAAGAACAGATAATAAAAACAAACAAATAAACAAATAAACGTAATAAAAATATGAGGAAAAAATTTCTTGAGCCTTTTTTGCAATTTTGGACTTAGAAATCTGTAATCATAATTGCCGTGTTCATATGATTATGAATTGTATGATTTTGATTGTATCTGTACTATACTCGATTGTTTAAGCCTATTTTATTTAGGCGCCAGTATATTTTACTAAATATTGATTAATTACCTGAGGAATAATGATGCTGCACACTTAACCGAATGCACACTTAACGTAATGACTCCACAATGCATGACATAGGTTAATAATTTATTACTGATCAACTGTAACGCAGTATTTCGCAGAGGAACTTCCTCTACTTCTTCAGGCTTCCCTGCATATTTTGAATATTAAAAACGCTATAATAATAAAGGTTCTTGTTGACTTCATAACTTCATAATACTGATTCTTTTGATTTTTCTTAACCAATAATTAACAATAATGAGAAATACTACATTACAGTTGATCAGTGTAGTAAAGTTTTTAGTAATAAATTATTAACCGAAATATACATTTTAATTAACCATGAAAATTTACTTAATTATCATCTCCCACTTTCATTTTTCTCAATCTCTCCTTCCATATAGAACGTTACGAAGACCGCAATAATTCTTGAAATTTTTCATTTAATCCTTACACTTTGTCTGAAAAATTATTATTATTTTAATCTTCTCCGTATTGCTATTAGAGAAAAGTTAGAGACAGGCTGCCACATCAAATTCAGGGTACAGGTACCAAATGCAATAAAGGGCCCCCTTCCATGTTATTGCCAAAATCATAGATTCTTAACCAAAAATATCGTGAAAACCCACACGATTTTATATTTCTCCCTTTACAACACAGTTATTAGCATTGTTTTTTAAGTAAATTAATTTAACACCAATGTCTGTTTTTTCCAACTTTATCTAAAAGTTTAGAAATGAAATTTAGAAAAAAATTCACTCCATGCAAACAACGCAGAAAAGTTCTATGCAGGCGGTTAAAGCAGAATAAAATGTAGACTTTAATTGTAAAAAAGGTCAGATGTGATAGGCTAATTCATATATTTTTTTTTCGGGTCCCTTTGAAGGCCGGGCCCTTGTGGTAAAGGATCAATTGACTTATCCAAGGCCCTTATGTGAGCCTTGGTTAGAAATAAGTATCTAAAAAAAAAAATTAATAGTAGCTATTACGTGATAGAATTTGTGGATATGATAATTCAAACAATAACGCACTGCTATACATATCTACTTTGAAGTTCAGTAATATAGATATAAAGACTTTTCCATACAGTATGTTCTATTGGGAGTAAAAGAGTCAATTAAAGATAGATTCAAACATTTATTCAAAAATTAATTGAGTAATTGCCTTTGAACGGTTTTATTATTAATTACTAGCTGTACCTGGCGTGCGTTGCAATGCCACTCAAAGAGAGAAAGTGTGTGTATTTTAATTCTGTTTATTGAAGTGCTTTTGTATACACAATATGTTTTGTTTTTCCTTCTGTTGCGTGCACGAATAAATCAGAAGGTTTTCCGACGCGTGAACAGGCCACATACAGCTGTCCTTGTGTTGTTCCTGTGCTTTGTTGATGGTCATTACAAATGCGAGTCGCAACGGAAACTGCAAACGATGAAACCGGAAATATACTCATTTGTTGAAACGCCTCGCTCACCAAATATTGTAAAATGGTTCTACTAATTCAAAAACCTTTCGCACAACAACTCACCACAGTTTCATCGCAACCTGATGAATGGTACAGGAACGCACACGGGACAAACAAACAAAGAAACATATGTGACATTTGTTACTACATATTGAAAACTTATAAAGAAGCGAGAAGCAAAACTTTCGTCGCTATAGCTTCAAGTCAATGAAAAGAAAATATTTACTAGGCATTAACTGAGGTCATTTTTTTTTCCAAACTTAAAATTTTGTAATGCTTACGAAATTCTAACAATAAATGTTCTACATACAAATCAGTGATAATCATTAAATTTCTAAATTTAACATGTAAAAATTCTTTTTAAATAATGTTCTTTAAAAAAAAAAAAAAAAAAAAAAAAAACTTGACTAGTTGCTCTTGAAATGTTAAGATATTGTAAGGTAAGATATAGTTAAATAAACTAACGCAGAAGTTCTCATACTTTTCGAATATTGTACCCCACTTAAATAAATTAAAAATTCCTGTACACCAACTGCATATTTCGTAATTCGGACTTTGTGCAGCCAAGAATATGCGTTTATGCTAAGAGGATGAACATAAATAAAAATAATAATTAAAAAAAAAAATAAATAAATAAACAGTCTTGACAAAAAAAATTGCAGATTTTTTTTTTTTTTTTTTAGTCTTATGATTAGTAATCAGTAGACTTATATTCCCGTTTTGTCTGTCCGTCTGTGGACAGCTATTATTAGCAACAATCGCAACAATTGCGTCTTTTGCATGCTCAAATCACATTTATAATAATAAGGAAATTAAAGCAATATCAATTATATTTTCTTATAGTATTAGAAGACGTTGCGAAGCATTGTGGTTGGTTTTACTAATCGCTATCCACACCTTGTTTAATCATGATTTTTTTCTTAAAAAAGTATAAAAAAATCATAGTCAGTCTGTATTTTTATTACATCTCTGCATATCACCTGAAACAACTACAAATTGAGAATCCCTGGACTTAGCGTAATGAGAGGTGTTGGAAAGTGTTTCTAACCCATTCCACACCCTGAAACAACAACAATATCACCTGAAACAAC
>JAFIDM010000179.1:31483660-31532194 GCA_023159025.1 Thereuonema tuberculata | reverse complement strand
ACTTAGCGTAACAAGAGGGTTGGAAAGTGTTTCTAACCCATTCCACACCCCAGTTCTATCCGGGGAAAAAAAAGTAGGATAAAAGACGACGGAGTTTTTTTATGGTTGGCTGGCAGCAACCATCATTTCTTTATATTTGGATGGTTCGACTTCCGATATTTCTCTAAGTAATATTCAAAACTTCCATCCCTCAATTAACAACCTTGAGCACGCTAATGGATAAATATGAATATTAGGAAGCCGTTGAGAAATGATGGCGTCAGCATTATTAATCTCGTCTACAACAGTGGCATCTTAATTGTAGAAAGAAAAAAAATAAGAAAATATGTCTTTAAAGTCTTTTGGCGAGATATGAAAGATTAATGCCAGGCAGACACATGTTGTGGCGTCAGACCAGATACCATCAAACACTGGCCATTCGCTTGAAAGAAAACGAAAAAATGCATTTGGAAATTTTAGGTGCCTTTTCATTTTTTGTATTTTTAAGGGAAATCAACTTTTCTTTATCTCACAATTTTGAAATTCAAGAAATTATTGCTTGAAATTATTTAATAAATCTCATTTTATTAGTAATAGGCCTATAAAAATTACAATCCACTTTAGACATTTTTATGTTAGCATCCACAGCTTAAGGTCGTGACTGAAGCAAATGCAGGCGACTGCAAACCTTTTATTTCTTTTATATATTTCTTTTTCCAATGCCCCTAAAATTCTGAAAATTTAAATATGAACTTGTGAAGCATCTGGGATTCTATTTTCTTGTTTTTAATTTTCAAGATATCCAACAATTAATTAAATTAAAATTCAAAAACAGTCAAGTTTTGGGATTTTTTTTCGAGATATTACTCGGTATTTTCAACTTAAAAGAACTTGACAAAAGCCTGAAATGATAAAAAATTTGTAAAATAATATTTTGTATTTAAAATATTTAGGCCTATTATTAGTGCAACAGTTAATTTTTTTAAAAAATAATGTAATAGTTCATATTTTTTTTTTTAATTAACTGTTGCACTAATAATAAATGTTTTAAATACAAATTATTATTTTACAATTTTTTTATCATTACAGGCTTTTGTCAAGTTTTTTTTAGTTGAAAATACCGAGTAAGACCTCGAAAACACCCAAAAAATTGACTGGTTTTGAATTTTAATTTAATTAATTACAGAATATCTTGAAAATTAAAAACAAGAAATAGAAATCCCTTTACAAGTTCATTTTTAAATTTTCAGAATTTTAGGTGCATTGGTAAAAGAAATATATAAAAGAAATGAAAGGTTTGCAGTCATCTGCATTTGCTTGAGTCACGACTTTAAGAAATGTTACATTAATTACAGAAATGAAATTACAATAAATTGCGGATTAAGTAAAAACAAAAAACAAAAACAAAAATTATTTGCATTTTTTTTTTTAAAGAAAATGCTCCGTGATATTAAAAATTCTTTTAAAATTGTATTATTGCTATACAAAAACTAAGGTACCTTCACCTAAAATTATAATTGTACTAAATAGGACGTTGGGTTGTTATAATCTGTTGCATTTTTAATTTACATGAATTGGAGTTCACTAAATATGTTAGCTCGGGATCGTTTGACTAGAAAAGTTATTTCTCAAATTCTAAGCACGTATATGTTCAAATTTCAAGCAACTCTTTCTTTGTAGGACAACTCTTTTACAAGTTATCATCGCACCTGCGTTGTCGTTCTCATCCCTATACTTATTAAGAATTAACAAGTGAGCTAATTGTAGAATAAATCTCACAGATTTTAACTTAATTGGTTTTAAAAGGTCGGCATTCGTTTTTGTTTCCTTGAATATTTCAAAGTTCAATTATTTTTTCAGCTAGTTTTAATTTTAATTTTATTCGTAATTTCGGTACTCAGCATTAAAGATAAAAAAATTTTTATGACTTTTGCTTTTGTAAATTATAATGAAAACAATAAAGTTTTGTTTCAATTTTTATAAATATGACGAGCTGTGCCCCTCGGTATCACCGGCATTAAATTCGGCCCTTCTCGGTAATGTTCGGTTCTCGTCGTGTGGCCAAGCCTCCCCGCCGCCGCCGCCGCACCCGTTGGTTGACGTTTATATTTACTGCTCCGCTCCTATTGGTCGTAGCGTGATGTTATATAGCCTATAACCTTCCTCACTATACGGACTATCTAACACAAAAATAATTTTTCAAATCGGACTGGTAGTCCCTGAGATTAGCGCGTTCAAACCTACAAACTCTTCAGTTTTATGTATTAGTATAAAATAAGATTAGGGCATTTATTGCGGGTTCAAAAATTGATGCTAATATTCATTATTGAGAGAAGGGATACTTTTAGAGAAGTACTAGACGGCTACCCGTCGCTTCGCTTCGGAAGCCTCGCATATGTAACGGAAAACAATAGTGTATTTAAAAATACAAATTACATAAAGGAAACTAAAACTCAAAACTAAAAATAAATTACAGTTTAAATTCTAAAAGCTAAATGTAATACAATATTGAAATCTATTTGTAACACTCGGAAATTTGCTCGGTTGAGTTGACCAGAACAATACTTCTGTTGCCTAGCAACGCTCGTGCGAACTTCAATTGCCGCGCAATTCAATTGTTGCGTACTTTTTTTTTATTAATATAGATTTTCATTATTGAAGGAGGAAATTGAAAGGAAACAGAGAAATCAGAAAGTAGAGAGTTACAATATAACAAAACCAACTTATTATAAGCTTATATATTGCTATTTGTAAGCCATCAGTAAAACCCTTCAAAAAGATTTTTGACAACATTATTGAGATATTTAAAAAGCAAATTCTTATTTAAAAAGAAGGGGAAAACATTCATTACATTTACCTTTTTATTTTTTACTGTTTTTCGATTTGCATTAGCTTAAGAAAATACAGTTTAGAGTTTAAGTGGTAAACTATTATTTAAGTGATTAGAATTTTTCAGTTAAATTCGGTAAACTACAGTCTAACAGATGGATGTTGACGATCTCGTTTGCGCGAGAATTACGGAAAACACGAGATCTGGCCATTAGCCTCTTCAGCAGGTCTCAAGGAATTTAGCATTTTGAATGTCTGTCACTAGAAAAATGCTACCTAATGAATTTACTGTTTGTTTATTGACTGTTTTCAATTTATGAAAACTATATTAAAATGTAGTAAAAGTCTCACGCATTTCCCCTCATTATAATTCATTTAAATATTTCAATTTACTTCGCCATTTTGTAAGAAGACATGGATAGAGGCTATTCTCGCGTAAATTACGTGAAATCACGAAAATACGAGATCGTCAAGATCCGTCTGTTGGACTATAGAAATGCTAGTTATTTGAAAATTAAAACTTAGCACTTACCACTGAATCTAATTACTGGAGATTTGAGAATGTTTTAATGTAACTATAAACCATGAATGATAATTGAGGAGATATAACCAAAATTGATTTATTTCTTTGTTTCTCATTGTGTCAGTCGTGCAGATGTTTATTTTAGAAAAGTATTTATATTATGGAAAGTAATTTAGAAATCTCTAACAGAACTCCAAGGACAAATATGGATGCGTAAAGGTATTTCATTATAAGCCAAGAACTCTGGTTAACTATTTATTTGTTTGATTGTATTTAATTGATTTGAAATTTGAGATTTAATATTTCCGTCAAAAGGTTTGATTTGTAAGTGACGTTACACAACGTATTCGAGTAACTACTCAATCATTTAGATCTTGTGTATTTGTTTATTGATTCAGTTGCAACTCGTGTGCCTCTTATCACCAGATCAATTCCAGCGAAAATGAATGATATTTTTTTTTCCAACGAGATGTGTGATGGTGAAAACGTGATAAAGGCGTCCATCTTTGTTGAGTGCGTGTGTTTTTATTTTTTTTTTTTTTCCTTGTATCTTTTATAAGGAGTCTCTATTGACTAGATGCGTTGCAGAAGAACCCGTTGTTCACTCAATTACACTGGGCATTTATTAAAAGCCCGGCACGACTCTGGAAACGTGAACGCCAGCCTCGATCACATGTCGTCCCAGCAGCGCACACGACAATCAACAGCTGAACAACGCTTATTGGCTACGGCAATACAAAACTGCACGATTTCTCCCATTGAAACGTGATAGGGAAGACACCTGATGATAGGTTTTCGCCGAAATTGCACAAGAACGGAATTGTTTTGCATGAAAATGAATAATGAGAATTTTATTAAATACAATTAACAAAATAGGCTTTAGTACTATTAGGAGCAGTAATAAGGGAAGAAGTAATAAGTGGCGTGAAGTTTGAAACTAGTTTCTTTTCAATTCAATTTCATTAAAATCTATCACCTGACTGAATTTCTTGGAATTTTGAGTTTACTTCACACAAACATTGTCTTGAATATATATATATATATATATATATATATTTTTTAAGATATAATTTCAAAATCAGGGGCCTATTCGGAAATTCCCGGTCACCGTTGGGTAAAAGTTACTCAGAAACTCTTGAAAAGAATAAAACATAATACAAAGAGTGACGTCAATGCTAACTCGAAGTTGGATTGGATCCTGTTCAACTAAAAAAGAAAATCCACTTCCAAGTTGTGCGAGAACCAGAGTAATAAAATATTTCATTTCTGTAATACTTTTTTTTTTTTTTTCTTATCGAATGCCTGCTGTTCGTCTGATATTTGATGGAGGCCTTAAGAATAAATCATTCTTTTTTTTTTCTTCTTGTAAACCCCTATTTAAAAAAAGAAATCATCAAATTTTGTAACTAAAGATTCAATTCTAACTCTGGAATAAACGTATACAGATATATGTATATTTTTTTATATATATAATTTTATTTAAGTATACATTTTAAACCATTTTCTTTGTAATAATAACATTTAAAAATAATATTGCGAGAACCTATAATCAGTGTTTATGAATAATTCATTCAGAAAACATTAAAATTCAAAATTCATTTATTAACTATTAAATATAATAGAAAAAATGAACCATTGCGTTTTTCAGTTGTATAATTCGAGACGAAGAAAGGGAAGTTAGGATTCGAGACGAAGAAAGGGAAGGTAGGACGGATGAAATTCCATCTGATAGGGTTTTTTTTTTCTTCTTTCCCTTCCGGTCTTCTCGTTTTCATCGCAGCACAACTCCATTAAAGAAAAAAAAAAATGTAGCGTATCTTGAAGGTCACAACATTTTTCGGCCTTGGGGTTTTAATATAATATAAACCTTTCAAATTTGTTGAATTTTCAGAAACACTTAAAACCCCTTTCTTTCTTTTTCTTTTTAGCACGAAATATTGACAAAAGATGAAAAAACTGAATATATTTTACTTGACGTTTGAAGTGAAAATTATACACTATATTCTTAATGAAAAGACTGATATTTGAAGTACATTTTGTTATTTTTTTATGGAGTACTTTTTCCTTAAATATCCAATTTTTTTATTATTTTATGTATGAGTTGCTGATTGGCTTTTGTTTTAAAATGAAGGAAAAATAAAAGTAAAATATCTTTGTATTATTCTTTTGTCCTTCTTCCTGACTTAAGGGATTATCATCTTAACAGTTCGTCAGTTATTACCTTAACTAGAGATTTTAAGAGCCTCACATCTCTTCACTCTCAGTGTACTTTGATCTTAAAATTGATGATCAGATACTAATTCTTCTCGATCTTTTTATAATCTCTGACTAATTCTTTGCGATCCTCTTTAAGGACTTTTTTTGGCAAATGTAGAGTTGTGTGATTCTGTCCAAACTTTAAAACAAAGCGGTATTGGAATTGAATTGCAAATACAGAAAAATACTTAGCGCTGAGTATAATATTGTGTAGAGTATTTTTCATTGTAATTCCTCCACTGGTCGGAAATCCAGTGGATATGAGAGCTTCTGTAAAAAACTGTCTTTAAGATTAAAGTATTATAGAGAAGAGGTTAATGAAGATGGATAAGAAGAACGAAATAAAACGATCATCGGAATCGCAGTGCGCTTCAAAAGCAAAAAACAACAATGCATTAAAAAAAATAATAATATTGAGGCTGGCGGACTGCTGGCACATGAATTTCTCACTTAGTATTTTAATAGTGAGTTTTTTATTGTTGTTTTTTGCTTTGAGACGTCACTGCGCTTCTGATGATTTTTCACAATAGCCTCAGTTCCGAGACCTCGCTGTTTACTTGTGACTGCTCCTGACTGATGATCTCCAAAGAGCGTGAAACAGCTGTTCTAGGATGTCATTTAATAAGCACTTGATCTCAGCCATTGTTGTTTATCAAAAAACTATGTTGTTAGTGAAGTAAAACTTGACTTTTTATTATATTTTAAATTGAGATGTACTGTAGTCTTAGCAATAACAAGTAAATATTATGGTGAAGTAATAAATTGTTCATGAATACGTAAAATAAAACCTGATTCTTAATAATGATTGCCATGAAGAATTTAAAACCTATTATTAAATATCATCCACCAGAAAATAAATGTCATAAACTACATTTATTAACTGAAAAAAACGAATTTTCAAGGAGATAAAATTCACCGTCTCCTCTTTTTCTAGCCTTTTACATTACAATAATAAATAGACGAGATTCTTTTATGACAATGACCTTAAAATATTGATATTAACAATTAAAAACGTTAATACAATAATAATAAAAGATCATTATCTACAATATAATAATCACACATTATTATTATTATTATTATCATTTATTATCATAATAATCACAAATTCTTATCAAACGAATACAAAAATTAGATGGACAAAATACAAAAATTATCGTTTGATAAGAATTTGTGATTATTAATAATGTGTGATTATTATATTGTAGATTTAAAGTCATTGTTATAAAAGAATCTCGTCTATTTATTATTATAATGTAAAAAGGCTTGAAAAAGAGGAGACGGTGAATTTTATCTCCTTGAAAATTCGTTTTTTTTTTTTTCAGTTAATAAATGTAGTTTATGACATTTATTTTCTGGTGGATGATGTTTAATAATATTTATTATAAAAGAGAAGATTTAAGGAAGAAGTATGGTTTGTTTGTATAATTGAAAACCTACTTTCCTCCAAGGTTACAACGTTAATATTTTCTGGGGGAAAAAATCTTAAGGGAAAAAAAAAGTTATTCACATTAAATGATTTTTTTTTTCCTGAGATTATAATGATTGATTATCAGCAATACACTCTGCACATTTGCTCATTCTTATGCCTGTATAAGCTAATTAAGTTAGTTCACTTATTTTTAATTTTTTTTTTATTTCTTTTGAAGCTTTTATACATATTTGAGTTACTCTTATCATACAACGAGATCCCTTCTGTCCTGTCTATCTTTTATATTCTCAAAAGCAGCCTCTCTTTCTTCAATCCTGTCTGTCTGTATCATACTACAGCTGCCAATAAGAACAAAGACAATCAACGACTTCCTATTTGGACTCTTTCTTTTAGCGTAGATAATCAGATAGAATGTAAAACATATTCAAAAATGGCCGCCTCCCGATTTCTGGCCAATGTCATCGGAACAACCGGAAGTAAAGTTGTTAAATAGTTCGACGGATCTGTTAAAAGCTTTTTCCGGTTTGTTTGTTATTTTTATTAATGGTGGTAAAAATTGTGTTTAATCACACTTCAACGGTTTAAGCTGTAATTTCGATAAGAAGAACCATCAACTTGGTAATGGATGCCCGGAAAGATCCCTATAAATAAAAGAAAGGAAGACTTAAGTATTAATAGAGAAGATCCTCAACGAAACTAAAAACGTTTCAACAAAAGAGGTCTTTGAAGAACTTCTCCTAGAATCTATTAGGCAAGAGCAAATACAACGTCAGAACAAACTTGCTACCAGATAGGAAAATGAAAGTGATTAGTTATTTAAACCTTCGTTAACAAGACAGATCAGGTTTCATTCGTAAAAGAATTAAGGAAGAAAAAAAAAAAACAAGCAGGAAATTAAAAGGAGGTCAAGAGATGCTATTGGCGGGAATTAAGCAAGTGACTAATAGAGAATAGATTTCAATTTCAAATGAAAATATTGTTTATTTTATAGGAAATACAGCTATTTCTTTTATATTTCTGACTAATTTTAACATTTAGATCTGTTTTGAGTTGAAAAAAAATGAACTTTTTGTTTATTTGACATTGCTTTTGTAATTTGAGACCAATTTTAGTAACTTTTATAGATCGATTTATTAAATTTATTTCTTTTATTTAATATTTATTATATAAAAATTAAAAATCCTTTGCAGTTTTCTAAAAATAACGGATTTAAACAAAATCTTTACATTTGCACAAAAATGACGACAAAAATATTAAAATTCCATTGTTAAAATAACATCCTTTTAACGAGAAACCGTTTTAATTTTGAAAATCATCGTAAACTTTTCGAAATACTACGAATTATTATAAATAATTAAAATACTATATTAAATATAATACAATGCTGCAGAATGTATAAAAGAAACTACTGTATACAGTATGCGTAAGAATTTGTAGCGTTCAGGAATTGATAATTCAATACAAAAATGGCTTCTCTTTCTCTTTTATGTTAAGATAACAATTATCATTCCTTTTCCCGCCTTTTTCTTATGAATATTAGTATTGGAATTTAGACTCATTAATGTCGGTTTAAATGCTTAACATTAATTCAGTTATGTAATTCAGGATACCGTGAATGTGGAAGGTGTGGTACCATCCTTGCTTCCATTTCTCAGAATTCTTTCACTACAACAGCTAACGTTTGTCTACACTTGAGTTTCTTCTTTTTCTTTTTTTGCTTTTCTTGGCTTTCATTGAGACTGTTGAAAAGAGACGAGTTTCATCTTTTACTTTCGTGTCTACCCTTTCTAGTTTATTTTCTCTAATACATAGCGAGTTGCTTTCTTAGACAGAATTACTCTGATTACTCTACATTGTTACGTCACAAAATACTTGGCTATTTTTAAGAGTGCAGAAACATCATTTTAGAAAGTAAACTTCGTCAATTTCTCTTGTATCCAAATGAAAACAAACACACATTCTATTTTAGCGAGAGATGAAGATCTTTCGTGAACTTGCCTTCGTTCTTCAGTACTGGATTTTCGCCTCTTCTTCGTCTATTCTGTATAACAATCAATAATTATCCGCGGTTCTTGTAAAAATCCTTGTAATATTTTGTAATAACTTTTTGTTCCACAAATGATGCACCTCTTTTATACCGCGTATCGTCTTGTTCCACCCAAGGGCATTTCGGGAAAAATATTCACCGTCTTACAGCCACCTCCCTCATAGCCGATTGAGACGGACATAATGGCTCCAGAACGACCTTGCTTAAGGTCATTCGTCTGCAAACCTTTGCTCTCGACAGTGTTTTTATTGTTATTATTTTTTTTTTCGTTCTGATGACCCAAGGCAGAAGCATAACAACAATCTTGCTTCAAGTTCATTAACACTTGGACATAACTTGCAGATCACGTTTTGAAGCCTATAACAGAGGCATCACGTATAGAGACAGCATTTATAAACTAACTATATGTGAACTATATACTTAGTACATAGGTAGACTATATACTTACTTATAACTACACGTGGACACTGTAATTATTTACTATTAGGGTTAAAGCATTATAGCTGCTTTAGTGCAAGAACAAACTAAAAAAAAAAATCCTTGAAGAAAAAAAAATCGAAGGAAATCGAAGCACGCAATGTTATTATCTTGTAAATATTTAGTTTTTCAAGGTCTTGAAGAAAACTCGAAACTAAAAACTCCAAAGCAGAATTTTATAATATTTAAAAGATCTCATTAGTTAAATGATGTTGGTTTTTTTCTCCTAATTTCTAGTTAATTTTTGCGAAAGCAAATTACCTGCACTTCTGTTATGACTTTGGCAAAGAAAAGGATCTTTAGAATCGATTTTACGTTTTGTTTTTCTGTTATTTCAGATTCAAACATACATAATAATAGGTATAGGTATTCAAGGTTTTCGGCATTGCTAAGTCCATGATTTCAAAGATTCTTAAGTACGAAAGAAAATTCCAATCGACAAACGTTCAGTTTTTGTCATCTTTTATTTCCTTTAGAAAAACGCCTTTTTTTTTTTTAATAGGGTAACGTTGATGAATAATTGCTTCGAGTGAGGCTCATTAATTATCTTTTCTTGTATTCAGATCATGTCTCTTCATTTTGTGAGGAGACCCCTGATGTGAAAACTTTAAACTTAAGTAAATAAATACTTATTCTAAATATATAGAATATTTAGAATATTTTTGTTTTGTTTTTCTCACTTTAGAAGCACAAACTTACCATTAATTATTGCGTAATTTGTTTTTAATCTCTTAGATAATAAATGATGTAATATATCAGTGATAATAAATTGTTGATTTTTCAGGTTATCATATCATTCCACTCAAATCTTAGATATTTTTTTATTTCATACCCAAAACCCCTAAATTTTTATTTCTTCTTAATAGGCAAGTCATGTTATACTTCGAAATACTTTTTTACTTTGTATGAAAAATTATGAATTGATTGATTTTTTTGCTACATTGAATTTAATCCACTGTATGCTCTGTATGTTTACAGACAAGCATGCATGTACTATCCGTTTTTAAAAAGCAGACCTACCACTGGCGGACGACTTTACTCCGCAGAGGGGTGATACGCTGAGATGGGCACTTTCCTAAGAAATTCTTTTGGACATTTTCGCTTTTAAGAAAAATATAAAGGAGGAGCATTTCTGCAATAGTATTTATTCTTTCCATAATTTCTTCCTGAAAAGCGCAAATAGAACGCTGCTACCGGTAAACTAACTCTGATAAAAAGTAAACAACCCCTATTTCGATGAAATCGAAGGAGACCTGACGCATGCGCAAAAGCGTTGAAGGCTCTCGTAAACAAAAGTAAGGTATAATATAGGTCTATTATTGAAAACAAGAAATTCAGAAGGTCTTTCAATATGAATAATAATAAAGCTTACAGATTTACGACCTCGCTTATCTATAATCTCGAAATCTACTTAATAATCGTAGTTTATAAACTACTGGTTTATTATTATAGATTAAAGCTGAAGGGAATTTCATCTGATCCATTATTTACAAATATTATATACGATTTTAGAAGGATATTAGCACAATGGCGAAATCTCACAGTTGTCCTACCTTCTTAGAAAAACGAGTTATTTGCAAAATAATATTTTTGAAGTAACAAAGAAAGCTTTTTTTTTATCAGTGATCTGAAACTCTCTTTATTCCAAAGACCATAACGAAGTATTCTGATGTACTGCGAGCCGCAACTAGACGAAGCAAAATATTGAATCTTAATAATTACAAAAAAACAATTCAAATGCTATTCCTTTAAATAATAATAATAATAATAATATAGCAATCACTTAGTATTGTTATTACTCGTTAGTGTTGTTTATGAAAATAATAATAAGCTCAGTAATAAACTTTTTTCCTTATGAGTGTTATCTTCTAATCAAGGTCTACACTACTGTCTGAACTTTTAAAATTACAGATAAAACTGAACTACTAAAAAATGTTTAACTATAAAATACCTAGAAATTGCACAACGTGCTTTGGTGGAGGAGAACACAGATTTATATGTTTTATACTGGAATAAAAAATTGTTAAAATACCTTGGTATTTCAAGAAAAAGACATTTAGTTAAAGCGTTATTTAAAGTTGGTCAATTTGAAAACTTTAAATTCTTACAAAGACTACAGAGACCACAGCATTGCTCCAAATTTCTTAAATATTTGAAAGCTACGTATTGAAATAGTCAGGGTCACTGCAGTAGAAAAATCTAATATTAACCAATGGTTGATTAGCATTAGCTGTTTCGAATTAGCTATTTTAAAAAAGACGTCCTTTGTTTTTAACCATGTCTTACTGAATTCGTTTTAATAAAAAAATGCTAAACTGTTGAACGATTTTTTTTTTGTATTTTTTTTTTGACTAACTGATGTCTAAACTTTGGATTTTTTTTTTTTTATACCTTTATAGATTTCTGAATAATACTTAAAATATCAATCAGAAATTTATGATAGTTAATATTTTAAGTATTAATAAATCATATACAGTAAACTACCGATTATCCGCTTTGCGGATTATCCGCGGACACCGCCTGTTTCCATTTTTTTTACTGTATAATAAATTACGGAATTAACAAAAAAATTTTAAATCTAGAATAAGGTAAACAATAAAAGAGGCACATTTAGCGACGTCCAAGTAGGGGGTTTTCGTATTTCGACAAGAAAAAACAAAGACAATTAACCGATTATTTTTTTTGTTAAAAAGTAAGAAAATAAAGTAAAATAAAATAATTGCTAATAATGTATGTACTGTCATTTTAATGTAAATAAAACATGTTAAAAGCATTTTTGTGTTGATTTTCGTCCTTTTTCGTCCTATTTTGGATTATCCGCGGAATTCGCTTATCCGCGGTTGCCGCACCACCCAATTCTGCGGATAGTCGGGAGTTTACTGAATACACTTTAATTAAAACACAGCATTTGTTGACAGGAAAATTAACATCTTTAACGGGTCGGTGCTACAGATTTCAAGTAAATAATCAATCAAATAATTAAAAAAAAAATGCGTTTGGTAAATTACTAAATAAATGATTGTTTCTTATTTATTCGTAATGAGATTCTTTACTATCCCGTTTTCTTCATTATTCCACTTTCTGTTATTTTTTTTTTTCTTCTTCTTTCTGGTTGAACTTGAAGCGAAAGAACTTAGGTTGAAAATATTATCACTATATCACTTAGTATGAAATTATTATCCTTTACAGTAGCCTATTTTAAATCGAGGAAAACATAATAAAGTAACAAGAAAATCACTAAATACTGTTAAGATATCGCTCGTTTATTTGTTTTATTGACCAAATTCTCTGTCCTCGAGGGTTAAGACTATAACAGTAAAAGTCTCAAGTAAATGAGAACAATACAGAGTAGAGGAACCTATTATAAACATATTATATTTTTGGGTGATTACTAAGTAATAATAGATGAAAGCCTTAAAATGGTTAGTATATTTTATTATTATTTGAACAAACTTACATGTGTGTAATAAAGAAATTTTGAAGGGTTTGAAACTTAATCAATGATTATATCTTAATATAATATATAAAAATTAATGTTTCTTGTTTGTTTGTCCCGTTCCTATACCATTCATCAGATTGCGATGAAACTTTGGTGAGTTGTTTTGCGCACGCCCACAAAGGTTTCGGAATTAGTAGAACCATTTTACAATATCTGGTGCCAGAGTTGTTTCAAGAAAGAGTGTATTTCCGGTTTCAACGTTTGCGATTTCCGGTGCGACTCGCGTTGCAATGACCATCAACAAAGCATAGGGACAATCGCTACAAGTGTGTGGAGTAAATTTGGAAAATCCATGCTTCACACATGGACAGTTGTATGTGGCCTGCTCACGCGGCGGAAAACCGTCTTTTGAGTGGCATTGCAACGCATGCCGGGTACAGCTAGTACTTGATAAACTTAAAAGCGTGCTTTGCGTTGTACGAAGTTTTGAGTTAAACATTCAACAACCATAATTCTCATTTACTGGTCACATAGATACAAATGAAAATAATTTTCTACCATTTGAAATACCTTCTGGTTGACAGCACCAAAAAGGACCTTCCGGTCGACCATCCCCGATTTGACCTCTTCGGAAAGGTTGCTTTTAGTTCAGGTTGTGTTTTTTATATAAAAATGGTTGCTAAGACTTTCCACATGACACTTCTCAAGACTACTACATTTATTTAATTATTTATTTGCTGTTTTATTCATTTAAGCATCACACCTACAACCACAATTAAAAATGAGTTGTATGGAAGATAAAGGCTCCTGCGATCGCCAATAACGATGATTCCTATGATTCAGACGAACTTTCGATCATCTTGTGAAACTGACCTGTTGCAAGTTGATCTACATTAAAACCAGAAGAAACAGAAAAAACAAAACAAAAATCAAATTAAGAATTGATTAGGGCTCTGCCCCTTTGTTGCTACTTCTGCGAAATCTTTAGATCAATAATTTACTGACTGAATTAAAATTCTAAATTTAATAAAATAATTAGTTTTTGTTTTTGTTGTAAGTATTTTTAAGTTTTTTTTTCTTCTTAAATTCACATTTTGAATTGCTTAATATTATTAAAAAATACTTTAATAACTGAAAACAAATAAATATCGTACAATATTGTCAGTTGAGAATACAATCAGTGTCGTTAGATTTCAAAATAAATCTCACCTTCATTCCTATTCGATGTAGAAGAATAATTAACTAATAAAAATTAAATTTCCCAAATCAAAAAAATACTGTAAAAACAACCAAATTCATGTACGATCACATCTATTTTCGATATATTTAGAAACAAACCACCCTTTTTGACAGGGAAATTAACATCTTTAGCGGGTCTGTGTTATAGAGCTCCAGTAAATAATCAATCAAATGTAGTGGTACCTCTGTTGCAAACTTAATTCGTTCCAGAACTCGGTTCGTAACCTGAAACGTTCGTAACCCGAAACATTGAGATCAATGAAATAGAGACGATCCGTTTTAAGATGAAAGAATCGTTCCTTTTTATTAACATCCGGTCGTTTACCTGACAAAGAATACGTGTACTTCACGTATTAAATAAAGAGAAAGAAAACAACCAAATAAATTAAATGTAAAATAATACATTTAATAAATGCATTATACAAATAAATACATTATGATGTCTTGTTTACATCGGAAAAAGAATCATTTGGGCGCGGAGAGATACTTTCAGATGCTAGGTGAGACGCCTTTGGTGTGATTTGGCCCCGTAACTTGTAACTTTGTACTGTACGCGATCGTTTGTCTCCAACGTTAAACCTTGCTCTCTCTCTCTCTCTCGCCTTCGTTCGTAACCCGAGACACTGTTCGTTACCGAGACAAAAAAATTTCGAAGTTGTTGTTCGTAACCCGAAATGTTCGTGACCTGAGTCGTTCGTAACCCGAGGTTTCACTCTAATTAAAAAAAAAATGCTTTGTGAAAGTACACTGAGTACAAAACAAAGTACACAAAGTACTAAGCAAAGGAAACTTAGCACCATCTGTATCTGTCCATTACACAATCTACTCGCGATGAGCCAGATTTTAAGAAGTAACATCAAAATCACTCATTATCAACTATGCATTTCCCTTCAATTTTTTTTCCCGCCGAAATCATATTGAGGCCAGTGTAGCGAGAAAAAGTGGCCGCCACTTCCTTCTGTCTGGGTTCAAAGCTTTCTCGCTTGTTGTCCTTGCGTCGTCACTTCGACACACCTCACCTTTCAGTCATTATGAATCAAGGCTCTGCCTGCCTTTCGTCATCCCCGCTTCCTTTGGTTCGGCCCAGAGTTTTTTATTCGTTTTTTTCCCCTTTTCGTTGGTTAGCTTGCAAGGCAGCTTTGTTTTTACAGGAAGGAAATCGTCCACTGCAATAAAGGCTTTTCCCAATTGCGTGGTTTTTATACTGAATAGGATTGGAGAATTTATAAAAGGGGAAACGCTCTTCAGTATTATTAACGTCATATTGATTTACTATCAGAAATGTGTGAGAATTACTATAAAGTATAAGGAAATATCACCTTGCGATGTATAGGCAACAAATTGATTAATCAGCTCAAGGTAAATCATTTTAAGTAATTAAATTCAACATTATTAATTTATTAAATTAAATTAAAAAATTTAATAATGCTTTATTTAATCACGAAAATATTTATAAGAACCTAGATATTTTATTAGCAATTTTAACATTCTCGAATCACAGCGAATTTTTTTAAGGGATGTAATACAATGTTTAAATGATATAATTATTTTTTTTAATCATGAATCTTATAATATGGCTGGTTTAATTTTCCCGAGGTTCCTCTTATTCGAATCAATTAGCAGCATCTATTGTTCCAAGGTCGCCAATTACGACTATTCGATTCCACAAAAATAATGTTTATTTTTTGTTTTGTTTTTTCCTTGGATCGGAAAAAGCTTTAAATCTATAAAACATATCAATAACAATAAATAATAATATTCGAATTTCAAAAAAAAGCAAATTTTAATAATTAAGAAGCTAAGAAATACAATAAAGGAAATAACATTTATGAAAATGAAAATATTATTCCATTTATAGTATTTCTTAGCGTCTTAATTATTAAAATTTGCTTTTTTTAAAAAAAAAAAATTCGAATCCTATTATTATTTTTTTAATATTTAAGAATATATAGTTTTAGAATTCTTGAATTTTTTTTTAACTGCTTTGCTATTGCTGATCAAATTCTGTTCTAAATATTAGAACAGATTCTGTTCTAAATATTAGAACAGATAGCTTTCAATTGTTCGTTTCACATTGTTAATGTCGTAACAGGGAAATAAATGTAATACATTGGCCTCTCAAGGTCTACTATCAGAATACGTGACAGGGGACACTCCTCAATGATACAGACAGTTATCTTGGAAGAGAAGACGTCCAGCAGATATTCGAGAGAATTCGAGATTTCAAAACTGCTATCTTTGTCTGCAGAAATTTACTTCACTCACTTCTTTCTTTCTTTATTTTTTCTTGTTAATTTCATCAGTTCACTTAATTTCACCAACGGAGTATAACAGACCTATTATAAACTCTTTACCTAACGTTACTATTATTTTTTAAATAAAAAGCAAAAAAGGAAAAGTAAAATAAATATTGGACTAAAACTTTTTTTTAAACGGCTGACAAAAGAACGATGTCCCTAAGGTTTTAAATTTGGATATTGAAGTGAACTCATAAAAACAAATCATAAGGTATTTCAATCATATCAAAAATATATAAAGCTGTTAAGATTTAAACGAAGATCGCACTAACAGAAAAGGAAAAATATGAAATGACGAGATATAAGCAGATACAGTCGAACCTCTATTTAACGAAGTCGCTAAATCCCCCAAAAAAGTTCGTTATATGGAAAATTCGTTAAACAGAGATTCACCTTTTAAAATTACTTTAAACTACATACAACAGATTTAAAATACATAAACAATAAATAATATAAAAAAGTACTAATTTTAATTATATAAAGCATACATTCTCACATGCGTACTTCAATTTTACTAATAAAGTCTGTTAATTTTGTCGAGTTTTTTTTAAAGTGTTTTCGCTCATAGTACATCTCGCATCTTTGCAATGCACCAAAAACCCCTTCAGTATTTTCTTCAAATTGTAATCCGCGTCGGATTGTTTCAAATGATTTTAGCATTTCAGCATACGAAAGTTTTTTTTTTTTATTTCTGCATCATGATCATTTCCATTTTTATCATCTTCATCGCAATTCATGGCTGTATTGTTTTTATTTTTCCCACTGTCCAAAATATACGATTCAGTTAGTGTTTCCGAGGTCTCAACTTCAAAATCAAGTGAAAGATAATCATCAATCAGCACATCATCGTTAATTTCTTCTTTTTCCCTCAGCTGTATCCACATTTCTTTCATTTCCTCTAAGGGAATATTAATAATAAAAACATTTCACGGAGGAAAAAAAAAATATAGATACCACGAAAAAGTTCGTTAAATAGAAAATGCACTTCGCTATTTGGAGGTTATTTTACGAAGAAATTAGCAAAATGTTCTTGGTTCCAAAGAAAAGTTCGCAAAATAGAGAAATTCGCAAAATAGAGGTTCGTTAAATAGAGGTCCGACTGTATTTCCAATTCAGATTTTACTGAGACATCAAGTAAGAACATCTGTTTAACACTTCCTGTTAGGGCTGCAGTAACATAGTATTTAATATTACATTACCTCGTAGTTTTTATTATCTGGAAGGCTTAATTTCAAAATCTTAGGATTTCAGGAAAGCTGTTTCTTTTTGATTGAACCATAGCAAAAAATTTAGAGAACTATAGCTTGTTATTCGAACCATAGTTAGGCCTACTTGAAGCTTCTGGTTTATGGAAAGCCGAGTGTTATTTCGGTTTGTGCCAGTTTCGAACTAGGAAGAAACCATCATTAAGCACTTGAAGGTTTCCTATAAACAGAAAACTTTTTTTTTTCCTTGTTAATAAATTTTCTTTTCCTACTTACTATTCCTTGGCTTCATTGACACGTTTAATAGCTGATCTTTGTGTTGAAGAGATGATGTTTTTTATGTAGCTTTGTATTTTTATGTGTTTGTATCTTTGCTTGTTTTGTCCTCCTCCTATTTGAAATGAAGGACTGTAATTATACTTTGTGTCCTCGGGGGCCTTAAGTTGTTGGATCAGGAGAGAAGCAGCAGCAAATGGCAACAGTCCTTTAAGCTGGAAACAACTCCTTCAGTTTCGTTTGAGGCCAGGTCGCGTAGGGCAGTGGAGGACCTTGACAACTTCTGCAACTGTTATTAGGCCTAAACGCTGCAGCCAGAACTACCGTCGCCGTCGAAAAATGGCAGAAATACTTTATTCTCTCAAGTGGAATTCAGTTTGGCAGGTTTTTGATGAAGAGATAATAAAAGCTAAAATTAGCCCAGTCAGAATGTTGAAAGACAGCTTTTGTTTTGTAGCTGCATTTATAGTTTGACAACAAGAAATTCTTCAAGGTGTTCCAGCATTGGAGCACTGTGGTTAGAATAGACTCAATCGAATGATGATTTGTAAAGGAAACCTTGTAAAAATTAGCAATTTTTATCTCAGAATAGCTCAAAAGAATTAAAGCTGAAAAATGAATACCTTAGACCGATTTTTCATTAAGTGTTCTGTCGTGGGTGATGCTTTTATGTCGTTTCTCACATTTAATTATAAAGAGAATTCAGACTTTGAGTTTTCTCACAAACAAACACTAATAATAAGCAATGATTAGAAGACGCCATTAAGTGAAATTATAAGATTCCAAACCGATTGTTTAATCAGTTATTTGCCTTAGCATCATTTAGGTCTGCACGTGTTGTAACACCACAAACTGAAATAATTGTTTAAATAAGTAATTCATGCAAGAACTTGAATACTACTTTCAGTAAAATATTTTTTTCCCTTTGTTTTTAAAACTTTGAAAGCAATTAAAAGAAAAATTTATCTATAATATTTTATAAATCATAATTACTGCCGAATACTATTAATATCTTCACATTTTCTAATTTTCTGATATTTTTTATTTAATTTCACAACTAATTAGCAGAAGCTATTAATCCTTTTAATTTTAAAGCGAATGAAAGCGCGCGCAAATAACTATAGATGAACAGAATATTGATATGCATTGTAGACATCATTGGAAACTTTTTGTGGGGAATTTGTGTGACCTTCACATGCAGTTTTCTTGACAGGGACCCTTATAGATGCATTTTCAAATGCAGAATTGATCATCTTCGTAAGTCTCAAATTTCAATGATTTGAACCGCTCACTGGTTCAAAACTTATTTGGGTGACTAAGACTTCTAGATGCATACACACAAATACACAGGCACAGACACACCCACTCATTCACACCTAAATGCACAAAGAAATTGTGTCAGAAACACACCAGACATTAATTATGATCCTAATTTTATTACAAAATCTATATTACTAAAAATCTTTTATTTCTCTGTCTGTCCAGCGCAATTTCCTTTGAGAATGGAAAATAGAATTGATTTTTACAATGAAACGTCCGAGACGGGAATCGAACCTGCAACCTTCTGATCCGAAGTCAGACATCTTACCCATTAGGCCACGGGGACTACAACTCACTGTATATTGTTTTTTGACTTATGTTTCCTTCCCCTTCAATAATGAATGTATTCAACCTTTTTTATTGAATCTCTAGATTGTTTATTTATTTCCGATCCGTCTATTTATTTGTAATTCGAAAATGACAATTAGAACTATAATTGCCGAAACGTTGCAATATTTTAAATAAATATTCTTTCTTAACGAAATTCTATGTGATACAGAAAAACAAGCGCGTGTAGACGGGGGATGGCCTAGTTAGACAAAAAAAAATGGCCGTATTAATAGAATGTGCTTCATTGTTTCAGAGATTTCTCCTAATCCCATATAAGTAGTTGCCTTTCGAATCATCGGTTATTAACAGATCCGAGAGTTAATCCTCTTTGCGGAACAGGAAAATTAAAATCGATAAATTTACAGAATTTAATTTGTTTATTATTGAGTAATTTTCCCAGTTTAGATCTCCGAAGAAAAGATGCTAAAGTAATGAATGTTAAATCTGTATTAGAAATAATTTAACATCATTAAAATTTTGAAGTTCCTACAGGAACTTATAAACTACTTCCTTAAAAGATTCTGAAAGCTGTGATTGGTTCTTATAAAAACAGCTGATTGGTTTCAATCATATTGCTGTTTTTGAGTGATCAAACGACCATTGTTGAACGCGAACTACATTGTAAGTTTACAGTCTGATATCATTTCAGCCATCTCAGTTTCATACAATTTGTCGAAAGGAGAGATGGTTTCTTGTCAGCAAACATGTACGTCGAGTTTCAAGAAGACTGCGTTTCTCAGTTATTGGAGGGTTAGACGCAGGGAGAATGATTTCTTTTTAAGCTTTCTTTTCTTCAGGAATAGACTAAAATATCGCTCGCGAATAAAATAAAAAAAAAAAGTAAAATGAAAAAAAAAAAAAAAGAAAAAGAAAACCCGAGAAATACCTTTTTTTTTATTTCCTATTGATTCTCACGTCTTGGAATCTGTTGAAGGATCTACAGAAATGATTCTTCACGTTCTAAGCTGTTGCTCGGAGCTGAACTTCAATCTTTGATCTTAAAATTACTCCGAATAATTCAGTCAGCACGAGCTAACATTCGTCTGGTCATCTTATAAACGCTGTTTTTTTTTCCTCTCGTCTTAAAATCGTGTTGTATTTTAGAATATTTTGATAAGGCAAACAGTTTAAAGAATCTTCATAACCCCCCCCCCCCCCCCCCCCCAAAAAAAAAAAAAAAAAGATAAATTACTCATACATGAAATTCGACACTTTCCCTTATAATTTCGCAAGTTGTCATGCAAACTTTTCTAAACTTACACCAGCCTGCCTCTATTTTTCGAGTACTGTAATAGTTGAAAATCAGTTCACTTTTTATGTATTTTCTGAAAAAAGGTGTGTTTATACTTAAACTAAAACAGAAATTCAGCAAAAAAAAAAAAAAAAAAATAAAAAAAAATAAATAATAAAATAATTCTTTATCACAAATATCTCTAAATACTTCAAGTAGTTTCTTTTCTTGCCACTCATAAGATAATGCTTATCTAAAGTTAAAGATATCGCGATAGCAAAACTAAAATTAACAATTAAAAATAATTTATAATACTAGAATTCTTACATCATCATCATCATTGTTCATATTAAATTGATGTAGAACTAATTCTTACTAAAAAAATTAAAATTTAAAAAAATATAATTATAGATAGACTTTCACGATTATTCTATATTTACAAAGATAAGAAACAATAATTTTTGTAAAACTATTATGTATAAAAGTTATTTTTAAATTTATCTAGAGTTTATCGCCCTGTCTCAGTTAATCTAAGGAAGCCGTTATCTTAGAAAAGATTGGAAACTTCTTGCAGTTGAAGTATTTGAAAATAAATCTCGGTATACAATTTTGTTTTTACTAAATTTTTATTTCCCTTTCAAGTAAAAAAATATTTGAGAAAATAATTAAAGAATATTTTACTGTTATTTTAGTCGGAGAAATAGACGGCAAGAAAATAATAAAATACATTCTAATATTAAAATTTAAAAAAAATTTCTGGCTGGCATACTTTCCTTTTTGTATAAATTCAACTGTTAACAGTATTTATGTAATTCGAAATGCCAGATATATCTTAAAAATTCACGTTGGTTTGTGCCTTTAATTCATTAGAGCAGCATTGTTTTCATTGGGATCAAGATTTCCTTTTTCTTTTTTTTTTAAATTAACATTAACAGTTTGAAAAAGATCCGAGGATACCTGCTCGAAATATTGCACTTTAAAGAATTTCAAAGTGAATGAAAAATTGGGTTCTTAAATACTTTATCTTTATTTATTAGTTTTAGCGAAAATTGTGATTTATATGATAATGCAATATAATTTGCAATATGTTATTATTATCAGGGGCATTAAATGGGCTTGGTTTAGCTAAAAAAAACTTAGAGAACTGGACAATTTCGCGGAACGTTGAATATCTAACGTTTTACTATCGCTTCAGCCCTGAAAAGATTGTAGATGTAAACTCGTAAAGGAATCGTGTCCTACTTTTCCGCGCGGTTTATATTAAAATGTTACAAAACATAAACCAATTCGAAGAACCCTAATTTCTATCTGAAGAGATGTTTGTAGATCTATTTATTTGTCCACTCTGTGGAAACTGGGTCCCAGAGAGCACTAACTCCCTCCTTTATCAAGGACGACGGCGTTGGCTTAAGCTCTTCACTGCAATGAATGTTTCATGATTTCTGAATGTCGTGTCTCTTAAAGTGAACTTCACTGCAAAGCCTCCACTCACAAAATTCAATTCAAGGTTAAAATAAAGAGTATAGGTTTGCCTTTGTCGGTCGAATTCTTCACTCAAAGCAATTTCTCCTTGAGAAACGGGAGAGAGAAATGGATGAATGGTATCCCATATTTATCTTTTTTTTTTATTATTATTTATTTGTTCTTCTCTAGTAATAAAAACTTTGACAGAAAACTGGATTTTATTCAGAATGAATTTCAGGAAAAATTCCTTGCAGTTTCCTTCTTCCTGTCGCCATCCTCGCGTTTAAAAGCTTTTCGATGAATATTATTTAATGTTTGAATTAAAATTTAATATAAGTATTTTTCTTTTGTACTTTGTTAATGTAATAATGTAATATTGTGAGTGTGGGTGGCAGGGAAGCCGAGAACCGCGACCATTGGTCTATTATCCCACGTGGTACTATCCTACGGAAATAAGGACAGATGGAGAGAAAGACTGAGAAAGTATGGTGGGAGAAGTGCAGGGGAAACGGGAGAACCCCGAGAAAGCCTGCCCAGCGCGGATCGTCCACCATCACGAAACCCACATGAGAACCGAACCTCGTTATACTTTGTTAACTAAAAAAATTGTATCTTTCGCATTTATTGCAGATTGCAGTAAATGTAAAATCCGTATTCCGTTATTGTTATTCTGATATTATAATGATGTTATGACAGTTGAATTAAGATGTCACAATAACGTTCGCTTTCTGCTGCATTATAAAGAGAAATTAAGTTTGCTGAGAAAAATATTGTGCCTATATAAACTTAAATTATATTTATATATTTCCACAAAAATACCTAAAATGTTATACTTGTTATCGTATTAAACTATTCAATTCGGTGAATAAGTTTATTATCATTATTATTCAATTTAATACTCATGTACATAAGCATTGTTTAGCGTAATATCAGAACTGAATTAAGTTTGCATTAGTTAAGTATTAGTTATATTAGTAAACCTTTCGGTTATCTTTAAAAAATAGCAAAAGTATAACAATAATGTGTTTCCCATCTGTTATCTTTGATGAATTTGTTGGACGCAATTTATCCAAAAAACTTAATTGATTTATTTCAAAATAATTGAGATTTTTTCCCCAGAAATTCAAGTATGAAAATGGACGTGGATAGTTGGGAAAGCACCACAAGATCAAGGATAAGTGGCGTTGAATTAAGAAATGTATTCCAATAATGAAGATAAACTATGTGCAAATGCATAAAAGATACATTAGTAGATGTCACTTGTAAATAAGTTGATCTTACCCATTGTTATTATTATTAATTCAAATGCGCAGTTTGAATTTTTATGCTTCAAAAAATTTCATTGAGGCCTGCGCATAGCTAACACATGAATTTTCTCACTAATTTTTCGTTGGTAAATTTTTCATTGTGTATTTTTTCCTTTGAGACACCACTGCGCTTCCGATGTATTGTTCATACTAACCTCAGTACGGAGACCTTGTTATTTACTGTGACTTCTCCTGGCTGATGATCGCCAACGAGCGTGAAACAGGTGTTCCAGGATGTCACTTGTAAATAATTTGATCTCACCCATTGACTAAAGTACAATCATTCGTATGACAGGAAACTGTGATTAGATCAATATGTTTTTCATAAATTTAAAGGCTCTCCAAAAGAAGGCACCCTCACAAAATGAGATTAAAGTATCCCAATCTAATTCCTTTTGCCACAAAAAGGAAGTGGTCTGACTTAATATCACGAATCTACTTAATAAATAGTAAGAAACATTAAGAAAACGCTTAGCTAATATCGTTAACAAACTACCTTAATTCCTGGTAGCATTTCCAATGACCTCGATAACCTTGTTAATAACAATAAAGAAAAGGTCTTTTTGGAACTTACCTTAGATCGACTGATTTACAAGTTGAAATGAAGTCTTTAAAACTAGCCACTTGAAAAAACATTTTCAGTGAAAAATATAACTGAAAATCAGAAATAGATAATGGAAAAGTTTACAAAATAAAAGTATGCACTTTTCTGTGAAAAAAAAGCACTTTTTCAGAAATGCATTGAATGTAACAAGAATCAGTACTATAAACACCGTTATTGTTTAATAAGCTGAAAGACAATTTTATTGCCTTATGGCATCGCAATGTCAACGTATTAAAACTAGATAAAGGCAATATTGTTGTAGCCTTCGATGTTCCACAGAGGATATCACATGATTATTTTAATCCACGTTGCACGTTTATACCTAAAAAACAAATTCTCCAACAAAGAATTACCCGGATTACAGATATATGAAACAGTATAATACAGTGCTTGTTAAGTGAAAATAAAATCACAGTACATTATTTAGAACACGTACGTTGTTTTACTAACACTTTGGTTTTTGTAAAACTAATTTAATAAATTATTTATAAATTTTAATTTTCGAGGTTTAGAAATGAAATAAATAATTAAAAAATTTAACAACATAAATTTTTAATGTAGAATTTGGGATTAAATGGAAGTGAAAAAAAAAATAGTATTAAAAATTTTAAAAGAAAAAACATCAAGAGATGATATTTAAGGAATTTATAATGAAAAGGGAATTACATTTTTGGGCGAGCACTATCACCACGAAGATCAGCTGAAATTTATGTTAAGATGATTTGTTTGTCACTTTCTCGTGCTAAATTCTCGACAGAGAGAGAAACACCCAAAAAACTTAAATTATTAAAAGTTACGTCGTCTGTTGTTCTTAAATGTGAATGTCAAGTTTCAGGAAGATTCAAATAGTGGTTCAGAATTTATTAGCGGGCGGGGAGATAAATACAGGCGGTTTTTATGAGTCTCACTTTCTGAAGAAAGTAACTTAAAAACAATAAAACTATTTTTAAACTCTACTAAAAGAAAATTCTTGATCGGGAAAAATATGTGTAAATAATGAGATGGTCCCGTGCTTATATTGTGACCTTCAGATCATCAAGTAAGTTCTCTAATGTAAAGACAGATTTATAAACTTTATTTTATGAAGTCAGCTGATATATTAGCTGGTATTGTGATCTTCACTGGGCATTTAAATTGATTTAAATTCCGCCTATTGCAAATCTCCGGAAGAACAATGCAATAGCTAAAATTTTAAGAAAAAGATTTGACGTGACCTATCTTTAATAGTTCTTACTAACAAATAATTTAAGAGATTCTGCGTATTCTGTCTCATGATCGATCTTAATTTAAAGTCTCCTGGTTGCTCGTCTCCGAGGAAATAAGAATTGCATCAGAGTGTGTTCCTATGTTAGGTGGAAGCATGATCTGTAGGATGAAAAAAACAAACACCGGCAGCATTTCCGAGAGCAACTGACTTGTGCTGGCTCACGTGGCCTCTGTCCCCGCCCCCGTCTACGACGCACACACCGCCTTCGCAGCAGCCAATCACGGGCGGCGTTACGGCTGGCTGCTCGCCAAGCCAACGGGCGCGCCTGTTACTGCTGGCGGACGTGATAAAAGCACCGCGGCGGGGCGCTACTGGAGACAGTCAATGCATGCAGACATCTGCGAACGGCGAGAAACATTGTACGGTGACGCTGGACGGTCCTCACGGCTTCCTTTTTGTGTCGACGGACCGAGACTTCAGTGGATCCTCCACGATGGTCATCACGATGAGGGTGATTCCCAACGCCCCGAGATTAGAGGTGTGTGTTCTTTGCTCTCTAGGGAGGACGAGGGTGCGATGACGAGGATGATATGGATGATAGTGAAAAAGAGGATATTCAAAAAAGAACCAAAGTGACAAAAGACGACAAAATGGCTGGATTTCACAGCTACGCCTGTGTTATGGAATACCATACGGTGTACACAAGACAGGAGGTAGTGGAAATGACTGTGTGATGAAAAAATATCTGTGAATAACGGACCATAACTGGCTTGGATTAGTTTGCATATATTCAGCGGTGTGCCCAGAAAAATCCTGTTTTAGGTGGGGGGGAGGGGTGCATGAAAAGTTAAGTTTGAAATGGGTTACAAAAAAAAAAAATATGTAAAGTTGCGAGGGGTCACAACTTATCTGGTGCACGCCACTGAAAACTTTAGTTTATTTGTTGTAGTGAATCAAAAATCCTTTCCTACTGTTTTAAAACTCCCATTTTAAAAAGTAGCGATTTGTATAGACGTTACTAATGTTTTAAACAATGTACAAAAGCTTTTTTTTTAAATTAACAAGCCTGTTTTTCATATTTGCGAAAATCTCGAGTTAGGCTTAAAAATGCTATGGCTTTTTGTAAAATGTTTTGATCTATCTAAAGGGTGAAATTGCTTTTGTTGTATTTTTCGATTAGTTATTCAATATTTGCTCGATCGTTCGAGTTCAGGCTACGCTTTGTATTCGAATGTTTTGATCTGAATTTCGGTGTGATATTTAGACTTGCTTGTATTGCGAGCTGAGATTATTACTTGTTTTATTTAAGATTGCATATTTAGAAGCATCGAGAGGCCTCGGTCTCGCTTGAATTTCCAGTAGGCTTCATGTCTTGTCAAGAATGTGTACTTTAGCAAGGTGAACAGTAAGTTCCTGACGCACGAAGCCTAATATAGGAGTTACATACGAGAATTTCGCGTGTGGTTAAAAGAAAAAAGGTATTTTTATTGGGATGGGTGTGGTTGGCAGACTTGCAAAAATAATCCAAAATAAATTGAGGCCCGGTGCAACTCAATTTGAGAAAAGAAAGAGAGAGAGAGAAAAAAGGTTGGGGGGAACGATGGAGGCTTCTCCAGGGAATCGATAGTTGCCAAGGACGAACTGAGGGGACGGCGCTGTCAGGGAGAACTGCGATTGTAATGGGGTTCAGGTAGGGAAAGGCCGCCGCCGCTTGTGTACAATTTTTACAGTTATTTAGACAAGAAAGGGAAGTAAAAACTGAGAGATTTATTATAAAAATAATGAAAAAAAAAAAATCGTTATGGGAAGTGAAAATGTATGGATTATCATTATAAAAGTCGTTACTGAAAAAAGAACAAAAACATATAAAAGGCTTGTATTTACGAAACTTTACGTAGATATTGTTAATATCATTTCTTTTTACTTATTGCGAAAGAAAAAAACGTGTCGTGTGAGTGTTGCTGTTATTTTGTTTTTCTGTAATTCAGAAAAGTGATTGTCAAATCTTCCTCAAAGAAAAAGAAAATTGAAGCTATTAAGATTAAGGAGACTTGATTTCCAGGAAAAAAAAAATCAATCGAAATTATAAATATGTTAAGCATATTTTTTTCTCATGACATATGCACAGCATTGGGTTGTCGAGATGTAGAAATGTCACTAATTATAAAGAAATAAGTTTGTTTTGTTGTTTTTTAAATCCAATAATTGTAGCAATAATTTTGGTTTGAAATTGCATTTATTAACATTTCGACTATTATTAATTTTCGAAAAAAAAACAACATTAAAATGTGGTTATGTGTAGAATGTTTAGCTTTTTAATTCTTTATTAATATTTTGTGTTAACTCTTGAAAATTTTGGAATTAGTAAATCTACCTAGAAAAATACTCATGTTTCTTATTAATTTTTTGATTTGTTTGTTTTTTTCTTAGTTCAAACGGATGTTGAACAAAGAACTCAGCCACTTTTCTGAGTCAAGCAAATCTGGCAATCAGATATCGGAATACATTTGCTCCACTTTCTTAGGTGAGTACACTTCATATAGGAAATCCAATTGCTTTTAATGTTAAGATATAAGGTTTACGAATGGGGAATTCCCTTGTGTGAGTTCATGAAAATAACCTTGGGAAAATAGAAGGTAAAAACCTTTGCTAAACAATTGAAGGTAAATATATCTCATATAAGTTGTTTTGACTGGAAGTTCAGTGGTGAGGTATGTCAATCACTTGTTATTTCTGCAATAATTAAGCAAGCGTAATAACTGTATTATTATTATTGTATAAAAAAAATAGTAATTGTTTAATCTCCTACCTCAGATTTCCTTCTTTGCTCTTCCAGAAAATTCTTCATTATTGATGCAGATGTTATACGAGATTGCAATGTTGTATGACAAAGCGATAGAGTAAACAAGATAATATCTTGATTTTTCTTCGATTCAAATGCCTTAATGTTAAGATATAACGTAAAGAAGCACGAATGATGAATCCCTTCTGTGATTTCATGATAGTAACCTTGGGAAAACATGACAATCTGGTAGAATACGAATAAGTAAATTTGGAAGAAAGATTTTTAATTAAGCCTCTGCTTGCTAATTAAATTGCTAGTTTTTAACGTAAGTTTTTCAAGTCTATTTTTCACTGAAAATTAAAACAAAATCTCAATAAAATTGAAATGCATTTTAAGCTTTTGACTATTCTGGCGCCACTAAGCAATTTGAATGGTAATGAGCTGTTATCTGTTCCCGATGGATAATCTTATTTCAGATTAATCCGGTTCCGTATTTTGATAATGAAAATAAATTCGAAATTTAATCTGTCTACTTTTGATAAAAAAAATTAGCTCTCAGACTCCTAAAAAGATTAGTGTTTCTAATAATGAACGTAAGCAGTTACTGAATTTCTAAATTAATTACTACACTTGAATAAATCGAATCTTACATAAAAATTTTTTGGAATGGAGTTGCATTGTTAAGGCTCCCTGACCATTGTATTTTCATCATCTTCAGTTAATGTGAAAGCCGCGCGGCTCGATCGTTAGAGCGATCGACTGCTTCTCGGTGCGATTCTATCTTGGAGATTGTAGGTGTGAGGCGAAATGCTTCGAAAATAGGGAGAATATCTGAGTAGTAGGAGTGAACGACCTTTAGTACACATTGATTGTTTGGTTTTATAAGTTTTCTAGCAAATTTTAGCTAAACCGTGTAAGAAGCAGACGGACACGAACACTTGCTACCACGTGCATATTTTTTAGGTCACTTGTTTATTTTCATAACCATTAAAACTTGACTCTTCACTATACTACAAGTTCTCTACATTATGTCTTTTCATATAAGTAGACTATTAAATGTGTACCATATAAAGACAGGGTTTTCTGAGATTAAAATGTATTTTAATACATCCATTAATACTTCAACATGGCTATTTTCCAGTCAGTGAGCGACCAAACGGTCCACCTCATTTTAGTCTTCAAAAGTTGAATTTATTTATTTATTTATTTGTTTGTTTATTCTTAATAATAGTAATTCGATGCAATTTTATTAGAACTAAAGAAACATATTTGAAAAAAATCAAAAAAATCAAGGAATAAAAGTCGTATTAAAAGGGAATTAAAATGAAATCAGAATTTGATAAACAGCCTCAAATGGAAAAACAAGTTTTAGTCAATCTCATTTAATGATTCTTGTCTGCAAAAACATTGGCATTTGCATAAGGCAATCTGAATGTCGTTCCTGCGTTGTTGCTAAGTGGTTACCACTTTCCGGTTGTCGTTATTTATCGGCGTTTCAAAATGGCGCTGGATTTTGACCCAGTGCGTGTCTGGTTGGGTCACCTGATGTTATTATCAAACGCACTGGAACCAAACGTAACAACGTTCACCTTTTCAGTTTTTTTTTTTTTTGTTTCCCTCAGTTTTTTGCTTTTCCTTTTTTAATCCACTGAATTGCTCTTCGAAGAGAGACACTAGGCTCTGAATTTTTATTCTTGCTGTGAAAATATTGAACGAAATTCTTATTCGCGAAAACTGAAATAAAATTAATTTATTGCAATGCAGAACTACCATTTTATGTAAGGAAAAATCTACTTTTCCTAAACAAAATTTTGTGACGTCCTTACTATTTTATTATCGTATATTAAAATGGAATTCTGTAATGCTATCTTTTAACACTTTTTTTATGCATTTGAATAAGTTTTACAAATTTTCTGCTGCTTTTAATCCATATATAAAAATATTTACCTGGTCATTATCAATAGCATATTTGTTTTGGCTGGAGAGCTGTTCCAAATATTTTCCCGAGTATAATTAGCCATAAATGTTTTATGCTATTCTACTCAACTAAAATTATTGATACTTCTTTGTAATTTTAGTATATCAATAATATACATTTAGTAGAAATTTGAGGGAAAATTTCGGGATTTGAGGTTCAAAACCGACAGCACCCGTCCTCCCCAAATATGACGTTCTTGATAACATATGTGGTTACAGCCAGACTTAAACCAAAAAAAAAAAATTCAAAGCGAAATTTTGATTCTTTTATTGATCAGAGATGCTACTTTATCTATAGATAAATTTCAGCTTATCTTCTAATCTTGTTAACAATATTGGTATAGTTCAATATTAGAGCTTGCGCATGTTTGTAGCAGTAATTATCATTTATATAAATTAATAAATGTTATTAAATCTTGTTTCTTACCGTACTATTCAAAAGATGTCTTTGATTTGTGTACGTATTTTTGACGAAAATGCAAAACTGGTTTTTCTGTTTTTCCCTTCCCAGTAGCGCCATATTACCATTCAAGTATGTTCAGCAAAAAAATTATCTTGATCGTTTGGCGCGAGTCTCTCAAATGACGAGGACCAGGAATTCTGTTTACTACGTTGGCTGTCGCTGTGTGGGATTGGAATGGCGAACGCGTGCCCGACAAGCTATAAATCTAAAGTATCCTCTTTTCTTTTAAAGCGTGCATTATGAAGCCCAACCTTATAAAGACTTCTGCTTTAAGTCTAACATAATAATCTATTCAAAGAAATGTTATCTTATTCGACATAAACAGTTCTACAGCAAAACAGAAACTTAAATAAAAACTAAGATCTATCGTATCTATATTTGTTAATTCTTTCAACATAGAATAGGATTGAATTTTCAAAATCCACCAAAGAACGAACAGAAGATGATCTTTTGTTCGTATCGGGTTGAATTGTGAGCTAAAAATGATTGTTTTTGAAGTTTGGACATTAAAACATTGTTTTGAAGTGATATAATGCAAATTAAGCTAATTAGAAACTCTAAGAGAGAACTAGAAAATGTTTATTAATATGATGAGCCATTATGTATCCTATTTTTCATTAATAAAAAAATAAAGCAACTATTTTTGATTATTCACATTTTTATAAAGTTTATAGAGTGAATCCACTTCAGTTATTTTTGAAAAGAGTTCGGAGGATATATTTTAGAGCCTAGCAGTGCGCACTGCAGATTAAGAACTACTGATTTACAGAAAAATTAGTTAGGAACAAAGTAATTGGACTTCCCATAGATCAGGAACCAAATAATCGAAAATCGTAAATTTTTGCAGATTGCAAATTAACTTGTTGTTGTGAGTTAGAATTTTTCGATAAAGGTTTCATTATGTACAAATATTCTATGAATTCCTACACTTTTCTTCATTCACTGTATTCCAAGGAGAAAGCTAGAAATGAAATATTCTTTCGAAACAGCAAACGATGCTCTTTTGGGGTTGTTTAATTGCATTGAAGCTGTATTTGTATTTATTTAAAAAAAAAAATTGAGCTTAAAAATGAATTAATTTAATATGGAATTCGAACCAATTGATAAGGACGGTCTGGTAAGCTTTTTTGGGAAGTGATAACTCTTTGTTTAGACGGCCCCTTTTTAGCTGGGCAGATCTCCAGTCAGTTCCTGGCTGTGACCAGTACAGAAGAGTCTGCGAAGTTATGAAGATGCTTGTCGCGTTCAGCCGCCAAACTGTCGATCAGGTCGAGGTAACTAAAGGCCCCCACAAATCTCTTAAATCACGGTAATTTTCACTCTTTTGTTTGGAAGAAAAAAAAATAATGCACAAGTTTCTTTAAATCAAGTATCGTAGGGGTTTTGTAAAAGACAAGTGGCCCTCGTGAAAGTCTTCAGGGCTCACATTTCACAGTTGAGATTGTCTTCTGTTCAATAGCGCCATCATCAAAAGAGGTGCTTGTCAGAAGAGGAACTGGCGCCAAAGGCTCCAACTCGAGCTGTGAATTCTTGGCGTCTGTTCTGTTTTTTCATTCACTTTTCGCAGTTGTCTTGCCATGCATAGATAAGCAATACGAGATACAGCAGGACATTGGTACAGTCGACGATTCCAGTCGAAAAATTTAAGTTTAAACTGTTTTGAGAGTTTTAGCACTAGAGGTTTTACTGATAATTAAAAAATAAAAAATAAATAATTGGCATGCCAGCTTTGGAATACTCGCTTAAGATAAAAGAAAAATGAGAACGTAGCAAATAAGAAAGTCGTTTGAGATTATCGAAAATAAGAAAAATGAAAACGTAAACAGTTTAGAGATCTACTGAGACGAACGTAAATAATTTTACAGAAAAGTGAATGAAGATGGTATTAGAATTGAATTCCAACGTATAGTGTTAACATTCCGGTATAATGAGCTCGTTCGATTGTCCCTTTGGTTCGACGGAATATTTAATCCTTATTAAAGTAGTTATTTTTCGTAAGCTTTCTTCAGACATTTACTTATTTTTTTTTATTTTAATCAAATAGTCCTAAAGTAAAGAAACTAACAAGGCTAATGAAACCTTTTTATTAAACGACGTACACGTACTTTGAGGTTTATGATAATGATTCTCATCCCATTGTACATCCTGACATATTAACCTAATTTATATCGGTTCCGATCGTTGACATAGATCACCGCTTGGGAAATTGAACACAAGTTTTTTGTCATTTCACAAAACAACGTTAACATTGTCATTAAAATAAATGGTTTCTAACAAGCGATTAGCCTCAAATCAAAATTAGTAGTAGTATATACAAAATACTAATATATTTGACCTATAAAGCATTAATTATGGTACTTCAGAACTACGTAGCTTGCTGTTAGTTTTCCTGCATTACTCGTATACCCTGGGTGACCAAAAAAATAGATCTAATCTAATCTAAAATATCCATTACTTCATTAATTATATCATTGAAGGCGAATGTAATACAGTTAATTTAGAAGGATAATGAAAAATTGTAAACATTTCACATATCGGAATAATATATATATTAAATGGTTAGATTAATTCTTAAATTTAGATTCTATACTTTGAAGCATAGCAAAAAATTTGTTTGAAATTTGTTTTTAAAATATTGAAACGGACAGATAATTTTTGAAACGGACAGATAGTTCTGTTTTATATACATTATATAAAATTGAAAAGTGTTATTGCAGTTTGATCCTGAAGAAATTACAAATCATTTTCACAGAAGTAAATTAGAAATGCTATATTTCAAGCAGAACAAGTTAAAATTTGACCGGTAATTTTTGCTTCTTCATTAAAAACGCGAGTAATATGCTTAAATGAAAGATCCAACAGTAACAGTTATGTATGGAGTCTACAGCTTATCGAGTGGTGGGACTGCAGAACTAGCAGCCCAGTCGATCTTGAGTAGAAGATTTTTTTCAACATTATTCTTTGCTAGAAAAGCCTTAGGGTTCACCCAATCCTCTATAACGAGGGCTTGCTTTTTTTTTTTTCCCCTGGAGGTTACAGGCGGGCGAGTGTCGGACTGGTCTTTCGACGTTTTCCCTACTGGCTATGGAAAAGCCTCCGTTCATGCGCCATTACTTATTAAATAGCAGTTTACAAACAATTGCATTTGTATCTTGTTAAAATAATTTAAAAAAAAAAACAAAAACAAAAACGAATTTACCAGGAAAAGCACGCGCAATTTATCTTAAAACGTTCAAATTTTATGTAATTAATATATTGCTTACTTTACATTCAATTTATTAAGATAGCAGAATTTTCAAAGTATTGCATTAAATCTAACAACTACGAACAAAACTAAAATATGCATGGTTTCTTATCTAAAACCATAAATTTTTGCAATAGCATCCGATAAAGGCATTCATTTTCATAATTACAGTATTTTTTATAGAAGTGCATTTTATGTTCAATTTTAATGGAAGCCTGCTTGCCTTGTTATATATATGTATTTTTTTGGGGGGGTGCGCAATCAATTATAGTGACGTCAGCACCTTTGTTGAGGACGAGCGATGTTCCCTAGATGTATTGATTTTCTGTTCTTCTGCGCGAATCTCGTAAAAGCTGACGTTATGCGAAACACTGCGGCAGCAAAGCAACTGACGTCATCACAAGCAGATTATCTGGCAGTTTTGATACAAGAGATGGACAATGATTACTTTCAATGGCTGCCAACTTGCTTTACGTTGAAATTCTGACAACAATTTAGCTTTCTTTTTTTTTTTAATTATTAAAAGTATTAAATACTATTTTGGAGTATTTTAAGTTAACATTCAGTTATTAAATTAAAATTTTTTATTGCAATACATCTCAGATGTAATCGCAAAATTCATAAGCGAATTTTACAAGGACTTTGCCAGGCATTTCGACTTGTGCGGCCTCTAGCGGCTCTGCAAGTCATTTGATTTTCGTTGAACTTAAATTGTTAGTCAATAGTGATGCAATAGCGATTGTCAGGTATTCATGCAATACTGCGGTTGCATTTCTAAGCCATTGTTGTTCTTCCGGACATTGCTTTGACAATACAGAGATAGTAGCTCATATGTGCATTAATCCGACGGAAACATAATGCCTTTATTTTAAAGAAAGCTTTGTAAATTCGAATAAACTAGGATTTTATTTAAGAGAGTGTTACTGAAGATATCTGATGCCAGTAAGAAGAGATACTGAATACTTGAACAACGTAAAGTTGCAGTTGTGTATTGACCTCGCTTGGCTGTTGAGATGCTTGTTTTAACATTTACTATTTTAGTAGCAGATTCCTTAAAGTAGTCTTATGCCAGTATGTTGTTTTCATCACCAGATTTCTTGAGTCTTCTAACTTCTGTAAAAATCTTTGAGGCCTGCGCTATTTTCCTTGTTGACGAATTAAGATATACGAAATGAGGGAATATTATCAAACTTCTATTTTGAAGGGACCGTCTTCAACCCTTGTCTTGAAGGGTTCCTGATGAGCTACACATGAACCCCTTTTGTATTCTCTTCTACAAAGCATATACTCGTAGTGCTTGTGATTCCATTATTAATGTACGATTTGTGCCCCATTCATACTCATTATGACTGATGCTTTCAAATTGAGATATTTGGTTTGATTTGAGTTTTAGTCCACCTAAGGTTAAGCTTCAAAAGTAAATAATGATTTAAATTTGGTCAAATGAATTATGAATTTTTATTGAAGGCACTTTACAAACAAGGAAAAGTAAGGAAGAAAAAAAGGCAATGCAATGCCATCTGTCGGAGAATCCTTGAAGTACACACAAATGCTGTCATTAGGAATTTATATAGATTGTAAAGGTCCGCGAATATTCAATAAATATTTATAAATAAGTTTCACTTTTTTACTTAAATAGAGAAGATCGGCTATTTTTAAGCTTATAAAAAGCTTAAATTTTGATATAATGACAGATATTAATTGAAACCCTTAGAAACTTCGATATAATAAAAAAAAAAGGATATTATGATAAACCTTTTTAAAATTTATTAATATATTATAATTAAACGCTTTTTTATGATAGCACTATTCAACATTTATGTGTTTGTGGACATGATAAAAAATAAAATTAAACATAAACCTGAAAAGCCTGTAAAAGAAAAAAAAGCAATAATTAAAGATGGAAAACCTGTTTAAATCAGGCCTTTAGGATTTTCCTTGACAAGCATGTTTAACTCCATATCTAGATGTTTTATTCTGAGCTTCCTCAGTTTGGGAGTAGGGAGCAGATAATTCCGCAATTCAGTAGTTTATTAACAGTATCAGATTTCAAATAATAGAATATCATTATTATTAGAATAATAAAATGTATTTAACGCTTTCTCAAATTATATTTCTATATTTTAACACTTTAAAACATTAAAGAAGAAACAATAGCTGAAGTTTTCATTTCGCACTGTTTTATTTGATTTAAGTCAATCAAAATCTGAGATCTTATAAAGAAGTTTGTGATATTGTTTTATTTGATTTATTTATTTATTTATTTATTTATTTATTAATTTATTTATTTATTGTAATGCAGCTCAGTAACAAATATTTTGTTTTCTTTTTAACAGATAAACAACAGGAACTTGATATTCCTACACTAAGAGTTGAAGATGTTGAAATTAAAACTGTATCTAAAAAGAAGGAGAGGCGGACAGGAAATACCATGTCCCAGATTTCTGGTGTCAAAAAGCCCTTGACACACACGAACAGTTTCACTGGAACCCAACTTCCAAAATATGGTGTGGAAACACCTTACGAAGCAGAGCTGGGAATGGTGAGCTCTCTTTTTATTTTTCTATTAGTTGTTTTTCTTTATTTAAGTGCACTTATAGGATTTTACTTCTGGGCTTAAAAAAAAAAAAAAGTAATTAAATAGGAATACAGTTTAAAGTACAACTTTATAGTTTATTTATTCAAGATTTATATGTTAAGTAAATGGGGGGCAATTAAAAATTGTTAGTCTTCATTTCTGTTTCTACCCTTGAATTGTATCTGTATAGTAAATAAAGTTTTCTTACTGTAAGAGTGTTGATAATTAATTTTGTCTCTCTTTCAACAGTATATGGAAGAAATCAATAAATGGGGTGTCGATATCTTCAAGATTCGAGAATTCTCAAGTAATAGACCACTAACTGCAGTAGCATATGCTGTGTTCCATGTAAGAATTCTCCTCATTTTTTTTTTTAAATCGCAAATGTCTATAATATTAACACTATACAATACAGTTTTTTTTTGTTTTATTAATTCAGAAATTAATTGTAAGAATTTTTTTAGCGTAATGTTTATATAACTATTTCTGTTGCTTGAATATTTTGGAAAGTTAAGATATTACAATTTATATGCCCAGTTGTTTTTTTTAATGAAATTTAATATTTAGAATTTTTATTGTTAACAGTCTTAAAATGCATTTGAATATTGGAAATTTAAATTTAATTCATTGCTCTATTTACAAGTCTTTAGACTGTTGTATTTTTTTAGAAAATAAATATATGTTTCAGTATGGAGTTTTTAATTATATATTTAATTTTTTAATTTTCAACAAGTTCTCTTATGCATTTTTATTTTCTTCTTCCCAACAGCAAGAACGGGATCTGTTGAAAACTTTCAAGATTCCCACAAAAACGTTTGTTAATTTCATAATGACATTAGAGGATCATTATCTCAAAGATGTGCCATATCACAATAGCACTCATGCAGCTGACGTGACACAGTCCACACACGTCCTCCTATTATCTCCAGCTCTGGATGTAAGTAGATAATTTTCAACCCTCTTCAAATTTTGTCATCTTTTCATTACGTGCTTTATAATTACAGAAACGTCAAAGATTCAGAATATGTATTTTTTAAAAACAGATTTAAAAATATATTACATAGAAGTCATTTAGTTTATAATTATTTAAATTTAATAAGTAAAAAAGGATATTAAATTAAAATATATAAATATGCTGTTTTAAATTCTTTTAGTTATCTTTTCATTGCTGTTTAATTGATATTTCATATATAAAACTAAATATATAAGTATTAGATTTTCAATAAAATAAAATAATCCGATATTCATAGAAGCATGCTAAATTTGAATTATCGATCGAAAGTAAATTAGAAGTATGGTATTTTTTTTTCCTTAAAATAAAAGAAGATAAGTGTTGAACTGGCTTTAACAACTGTTTATTTATTCTCCCCACAGTCTGTATTCACTGATTTGGAGATTTTAGCTGCGCTTTTTGCTGCTGTTATTCATGACGTGGATCATCCTGGTCTAACTAACCAGTTTCTAATTAATACAAGTGAGTAGTATTAAGTAATGATATATTAGATGTAAATTTTCATAAAGAAAATAAACATTCATTTACTTAAAATAGAATAAACACAAATTTTTAATCTTTTTATCTTTATTTTTAATTATCATTCGTAAGTAAAAACCTTTATTAATTTATATTTTTTTTGTCTTTTAGGCTCAGAATTAGCTCTGATGTACAATGATGAGTCTGTATTGGAGAATCATCATTTGGCTGTGGCATTTAAACTACTTCAGAATGACGACTGCGATATTTTAGTCAATCTGTCTAAAAAGCAACGTCAGACACTCAGGAAAATGGTTATTGATATGGTGAGTTGACTTCGGTTTCATCCTATAATTATACATGTTTGCAGATTAAGGGAAGTGCTTAATATGTGTCAGAGAGAACATTAACAAGTAATTAAAAAAATTGCTTCAAATACATCTAATTCTAAAAAATATAGATTAATGGTCACAGTGCTGAAGTTTTTAATATTTTATTACTGTGTATTAACACAAGTACATTATCAAGTTTATGATTATTTCATTTAGAAGTATTTATTTTAAACTAGCTGTGCCCGGCATGCGTTGCAATGCCACTCAAAGAAAGAAAGTGTTTGTGTTTGAATTCTGTTTATTGAAGTGCTTTTGGATACACAATATTTTTTATTTTTCCATCTGGTGCATACAAGAATAAATCAGAAGGTTTTCCGATGCATGAGCAGGCCACATACAGTTGTCCATGTGTTGTCTCTGTGCTTTGTTGATGTTCATTGCAAATGCGAGTCGCACCGGAAACTGCAAACATTGAAACCGGAAATACACTCATTTGTTGAAACGACTCTCGCACCAGATATTGTAAAATGGTTCTACTAATTCAGAAACCTTCGCGGGCATGCACACAACAACTCACCAAAGTTTCATCGCAATCTGATGAATGGTATAGGAACGCATACGGGACAAACAAACAAAGAAACATTCTTTTATATATATTAAGATAATGGTTTTTATTTTAAAAACTAAAGTTAAAATTTTCTAAAGTATGAGAACTTGTTTTTGTTTAACTGTAAAAATAGCTGAAAAATTGCTTAATCTGTAAGCTTAATCTGTAAGCAATATTTTATTTTAAAATTATAATGTAAATGATTTCTTATTATTTTTTTTTTTTTAAATTAGGTTCTGGCAACTGACATGTCAAAACACATGAGCTTATTAGCTGATCTGAAGACAATGGTTGAAACCAAAAAAGTTGCAGGATCTGGAGTGCTGCTTCTTGACAATTACACAGACAGGATACAAGTAAGTAGCTGCAGAATGTTTTATCACTTAGTATTTTGATAATGTTTGTATGTTTCTGTAAAGCGAATTAAATCTTCCTAATTGTTTAACTTATTATTACTTGACATCCTCTTTCAAAAGATTTAAAATTAGTGATTATATTTCAAGTTAATATTTTTATATTAGTTTTGTAATGAAATATCTTTAAAAAAAAACATTTCATTAAGATTTAGTATCATAATCCTATGATTCAAAAGCCTATGAACAGTCATTCACTGAAAATTATCAAGAATTTATTTTGACAAACAATTAAGTAGCATTAAAGAATGTAAACACCAAAAAGCTGAATCAAATTATAACTTATACTAATTAAAATGTTAAAATTCCAATAGGTTCTCCAAAATATGGTCCATTGTGCAGACTTGAGCAACCCTACCAAACCCCTTGAGTTATATCGTCGATGGGTTCAAAACATCATGGAGGAATTTTTCCAACAGGGTGATCGAGAAAGAGAGCAGGGAATGGACATCAGTCCAATGTGTGACAGGCATAATGCAACAATAGAAAAATCCCAGGTAAGAAATAACTCTTTAAGCTTTACTGTCATCACTTGCAAGATCTCAAAATGGATTTTCAGTTCATATAACTTAAAATTTACAAAATAATCACAGTATGACAGATCTATTCTGAAACGATTGAAGGGATTGATCAAATCAATGAAATGTAAAAATGAATTGAAATTGTAATGGTTCATTAGTTGTATAAATTTGAATTTTTAATTATAAAGAAATTTTAACGTGCCTGTGATAAATTAATCAATAAACCAAAAAAGGCACCAAAGTAAACAAAAGATTTCGCCTCTGAGCTATCAATAGTGGGAGTGTGGGACGACCATTTCGTCCTCTTTATGGACTCATCAGCCACACAAAATTTCTATCGAAAACTCTGATCGCAAAACCTATGGACCAATGGTTTCGCAATCTGAGCTTTCGATAGAGGGTTTGTGTGGCTGATGAGTCCAAAAAGAGAATGAAATGGCAGTCCCACACTCCCACTGTTGATAGTTCAGAGATGAAATCTTTTGTTTACTTTGGTGCCTTCTTGGTTTATTGATTAATTTTTAATTATGCTTCCTGTAAATCTTGTATGTTTTATTCCATTTATAAATTATGTTCCTTGTTTTTAAATTATAACATTTTTTTTTTTATAGGTGGGTTTCATTGACTATATTGTCCACCCTCTCTGGGAGACATGGGCTGATCTTGTACACCCTGATGCCCAAGACATTCTAGACACTTTAGAAGACAACCGAGATTATTATCAAAGCATGATCCCTCTCAGCCCATCTTCCAGTTCTGCTGATTTGAGACAAGAATGTACATCGGGTGCTGGTGACGACGACAACTCTCTGAGTGCAGCTGCCGAAAAGATCCAGTTTCAGATCACTCTGGAAGAACCGGACGATGATGAAGAGGACGAAGAAGAAGAGGCAAGAGAAGGAGACGACAATGCAAGCAATCCAGATCAGTTCACAAACATGTGACTAGCCCGTGCCCGACGGATGCTACAAAAGATCCGAAAGATATTCAAATGGAAATAATGCCCCTGAAAGAACTGCTTTCTTTAAAACAGAAACTAGAAGAAGAAAATAATCCTGACTGGACTGATTTTTGTTTCTGTTATTGACTGTGGAAAAATTGTCAGTCAGTCATGAAGGGGACTGCAAATGAAACTGCCCTGGTGCTGCTAAGTACTTAAAAAAACCCTCTGTAATGTGATCTTGTATTGGATTGTACAGGCGTGCATTGCACAATACAAACTTTGCTCCTAAAAGGGGCCTACTACGGGTCTTTGTTTAAAACTTACAAAATAAACTGAGAGAACTTCCAAATCGCGAAAATAAAATGCTAAAGGAGACTAAAAATGCAATGGAAAGAGTAATACAGGCAAGGATTGAAAAAAAAAATAAAAATAAAGCAACAACAAAGGACAAAGAGAATGGTTGTGTATTTCTTGACAAGAATCAGGAGCGAAAGGTGGCTTACCTTTCATCATTACAAATTTAATGTGACAAAATGTAAATAATGGGAGGATTAAAAAAAAAATATACAAAAAAAAAGTAACCCAGATGCAGAGTAAGCACGGCTCTACATCCTGTAGATATTGTGTGCCTGTGAACATTTGCATTGTTATTATTATTACACAGAGCTGGATTTCTTTGTCCGTTAGTGCTCAACTCTCCCTTGTGTGCAGACAATAACAGCCTTGATGTTAGTGTACTTTCCCTAACAAATGCTTGTAACAATATTGAAAATGAAACATGCATAATTAGTCCATGGATTGATCATCAATTGCTTCTTTTTGTTTAATTCAGTGCACTTTTTAGAAATTTATTCAGATGTAAGCCTCTGTCTTATGGAGAGAAAAAAAAAACTGCAAAGCACAAATGTTTGTTTTTTGTAATTAGAATTGTTATTTAAGAAAAAAAAAACTTAAGCTTTTCTGTTGCTGTGCCAAAAATTAAAAAACTGCATTTCTGTTCTTATATCTTCCATATTGTATATGTGGTGATGCATCATGCACAAGCAAAATTGACATATCCATGTTACATCAGTCTTGCCATATTCATCCATAACATCTGGTCTATAAAAAAAAAAGAAAATTAATTGTGAATTAATGTAATCTCTTACCTGTTACGTATTTTATGTAATAATATCGATGTCAAGGTTGTGGGAAGCACAATCAGTAATTATCAAGATCTTTGACAATAATATTCTAACTGCAGTATTTGCTTTTAAAGCCGTTAAGTTTTGCACAACATGAGACAGCGTACAAAATTATCACTTCTGATTAATCACATTTCCTGAATTTATACACAAACAAATAATAAAAAAATACTTTCAGATTAGTGTGAATCAAGTAGAGAACAGTATTAAGATCTTCCATTTTTAGGTTAGATTTTTTAAATTATTTATTTTTGATAAATATTTCACTGATTTTTTTTTAATGTTCAGTATTTTCATTGAATGTGGCAGGCTGACAATTTTGGTTGTTGTTTTATTTTAATTTTTGTTATGTTTATTTTAATTTAAATTATTTTCATCCAGTTTTGCACATATCCCCAATAAAATATTTAAATGTGTGAACTACTATCAGCCACTTGTTGTGTCAGCTCTGTTGCCAATGGTAGTGAATAGTGTAGCTTTGTTGGGCAAAGATTACATGTAACTCATAGGTTAAAACAATCCATTAAAAAATTAACTGAAAGAATTATACTTATGATGCAAAGTTATAACTGTTTAATCTCATTAATATTAAAAATCTTGGCAGAATTATTTCTTTCTGTAGCCATAATGTTTAAGATCACCTGTTCGAAATTACAGGAACTTTTTTCTTACAAATTTTTGTAAGGAACTTTTATCTTATTAGGAAACAAATGAGCTTACCTATGACGGAAAAGCTTGAAGACAAACTTTTTTTGTTTGGTTTTTTTTTTTATAGTTTTTAATCAGTTAAAATGACTTTAAGTCTTGAAAGACACACCAAAGAAATTTCGCCGTGTACAGCCTTTAATTTAAAACCTTCTTTTTAAGTTCGGAAGGAAAAATAAAACCTACATTGTTACTGCCAAATTGTAATTCCTATTCATATTTGATGGATATCGTGAATTCAATTGCTGTATATAAGCCGACATTTGAAAATATAATTTTTTTTTTAATAATTTTTTATTTTATTTTTTAAATTAATATTTAAACTGGCATTAGTAACTAGTTGCCAGCACTCGACCATTGTCTTGTAAATATTTTAAAATATTAGTGCTAATATAATTGTTGTTTCGAATTTGCAAAATAAATACATAAACTATAAAACTGAACATGGCAATGTTAAGCTGGACTTGTCAGGTCTGCCTGTTTGTAAGTATCCTCCTGCCTCCAGAGTGTATAGCTTTTATTTGATTTCTTTTGAGATGTTTGTAGTAATCAGTGCACAAAACAAACATGCGAAATGAAAGAATTACATTTGTAAATACATTAGTCAATTATTTATAATTCATATTTCGTTCTCTTTGGTTTGTTCTCCTCATAATGCATGTTTGTACGTACTGAAGTATATTCCCAGGTTTTCTATTTTTATAATCTGAAATTCAATTGGACAATTTGCAGCTGTTTTTGTACCTGAAACTTATTATCACTCATCCTTTTGTCCAAAAAAAAAAAAGAAAGAAATAATGTTTTGTTTAACCATTGTATTATATTTACACATTGTTTGGCAGAAATCTGTGTTAAGTGAAACTGATATTGTACAGATGAAGAGAGAAAATTCTGGAAACCCAAAATTATAAAAAAACAAAACAAAGTGCTTTTTTAATTGTAAAGAATTAAAAATGAGAATGAAGTAATGTTTTTTCATCTGAAATTTGTTAAATTATGTTAACTTAAAACTAAAAAGTATGTTGAGTTCTGCTAAGCAACAATAATAAAGAAAAAAAAACCAGTCTTAACTTTGGGAGAGGTGATAAAAGGCAATCGAAATGTAGTTTATTATTATTATTATTATTTTTAAATAAATTCTTATTGTCATAATATGATTTTTAAAAAATTAAAGACTTGAAGTTTTTGCTAAATTTTTTTTTTTAATATTATTGTAAAACAAAGTAATACCTTTACTGGTGGTTAAGTTGACTATTTCAAAATTTTTTAAGATGTTGAAGTTATTATTTATTATATTTTATCAAAATAAAATCAAATCTGTATTGTCATGCAATTATAAAAAAATTAATCACAACATTTCTTTTTTCTTGCTCTCCCCAAAAATACAAAGAATGGTCCTTCCTCCTCCTTTTTGTATTATAAAATGCATTATTTATTGAAAAAAAAACAAAAGAGTGAAGAGTTTTTTGTTTTTCCTAGATTTTTGTGGGGACATCATCTAATCAAAAGCATAATATTGAGGTTAAAGCAAAATAACGTAAACATGTTTAGAATTTCCTATGAGTTCTACATCTTTCATCTTTCTCATTTTTCTTTTCTGAAGAATCTGACTTAAGGCTTAATTCTCATACTTGTAATTTGTGTATTGACTGTACATGTATGAATGTCTATACCCTAAATTATTTGAAAAAAGAAAAGCAACTACTCTAAATTATTGTTTCATTTTGCAGTTCAAAGCACTTTTTGTTTCTTCCCAATGTAATACAGTCAATTAAGGCAAGTGGAAGATGTTCATCTTCCATTGTCTTTGTCATTGATTATAATTCCTTTACCCCACAATTTACAAAATATACTCACATTTGTTGTCTGTATATGTGTGCATATGCATTACCTCAAGTCAATTCTGTAAAATAAAATCTTTATTGTACTGCTAAAACTATAATTGCTTTCTGATTGAATTTTCTTCTATTCTTGAGATACAAAGTTTTAATGCAATACCTACCTACAACACCAACAACGAATAATTTTATGGGACTTAAATTGAATTTAATTCGATTTGAGATTTTGCCAACATTTTCTTCCTTATCTATACTCTTATTATAAAGCAGAAGATTTTGTGTGTTTGAACGCACTAATCTCAGGAACTACCAGTCCGATTTGGAAAATTCTTTTTGTGTTAGAGAGCCTGCTTATTGAGAAAGGTTATAGGCTATATAACATCACGCTACGATCAATAGGAGCGGAGCAGTAAACATAAACATCAACAAATCTGGCAATCTGAGATTCAAAAAAGAGGTCCAACACACTATTAATAGGGGGAAAGGGAGATCGAACACACTATTAATAGGGGGAAAGGGAAGGAAACATAAGTCAAAAAACAATATAAAATAAGTTACAATTTTTAACTAATATATACAATAAAAACACACAAATATTTACAATTAATTATTTTTAATTAAATTATTTAGGAATTTCTAATTAATATTTACAATAAATATTTTAAATAGTATTTACAATTATAATTATTTATTTCAGTTGATATTTACAATTAATATTTTAATTGATATTTACAATTAATATTTCATTTGATATTTTGGATTAATGTTTCGTATTTACAATTATTAGTTCCAATTAATAATTTACAATAAATATTTTCAATTGTTATATTTATAAATTACTAATTCAATTTTTTATTTACAATTAGGATAGTTGTATTAAAAATTTATTTTTTGTTTCCGTTAAAAAAACTTTAAGTTAATAAATAATTTAATAAAAATATAGCAATAAAGATCTTGCTGATGATGGGGAACTATGTCCTTCCTTGAAACTGTCCATGGATATATTATATGATTTTTTAATTTTTAATTTTTTAATTATTTTTATTAAATTATTTATTAACTTAAAATTTTTTTAACGAGAACAAAAAAAAAATAAAAAAATTTACTACAACTATCCTAATTGTAAATATAAAATTGAATTAGTAAAATTTATAAATATAACAATTGAAAATATTTATTGTAAATTATTAATTGGAACTAATAATTGTAAATACGAAACATTAATTCGAAATATCAAATGAAATATTAATTGTAAATATCAACTGAAATAAATAATTATAATTGTAAATAATACTTGATGGAAGCTTTGACCCCTCAAAGACTAAAATCAAGAAAATAAAAAAACAAGAACAAAATGTGGATTCCAAAACCTTGGGCAGCACTCAGGCTACCACAAAAGGTATTTGACCACAAAAGGAAAAGAAAAAAAAATAAACAAATAAATAACAAACCCTCTAATGGGCAAAATAAAAGCAATAATTGAAATAAGAATGCCTTTTTGAGTCGAGCTGATACTCTGGGACGGCCGTTTCGAGCTTATTAGGCTCTCCTCAGCCAGAGGTAATCAGCTAGTGCAGGACACAAAAGGCGTACGAGGGGAAGTATTAAGAATACTTAATGGAAGCTTTGATTTGATGTGGTCAAATACCTTTTGTGGTAGCCTGAGTGCTGCCCAAGGTTTTGGAATCCACATTTTGTTCTTGTTTTTTATTTTCTTGATTTTAGTCTTTGAGGGGTCAAAGCTTCCATCAAGTATTCTTAATACCTCCCCTCGTACGCCTTTTGTGTCCTGCACTAGCTGATTACCTCTTGCTGAGGAGAGCCTAATAAGCTCGAAACGGCCGTCCCAGAGTATCAGCTCGACTCAAAAAGGCATTCTTATATAATTGTAAATACTATTTAAAATATTTATTGTAAATATTAATTAGAAATTTCTAAATTTAATTAAAAATAATTAATTGTAAATATTTGTGTGTTTTTATTGTATAAATTAGTTAAACTTAATTATTACACACGTTAAAAATTAAATAAGTTACAATTATAATTATGTATAATAACAAGGACATGGTATGATATAATGAAATTAATACAATAAAATAGTCATTATAAATATAGATAATAAATTTAATTAAGTAATTAAAAATATTTAAATAAAGGTTTAAATTCAACGCCGTATGGCTCAGTCATGTGGTTGGCCTCTTAAGCAACAGTTCTGCTTCAACGAACTAATTTTTGTGAATGTGTTTGGTTAATTTCATTGAATAATTCTATGCGTTTCCTATATAATAGGTACTAACCGTAATAGGTAAGCGTATGTTTGACTTAATATATATAAATTTTAGTTTTTAGTTACGTTTAATAAAATCAATTTGTAGGTAGTTTTTTTTAATAGGTTGCAACGATCGTGTTATGAATAGGTAACAATATATTATAGACAAGGAGAAAAAACTAAAAATATCGTCGACAATGAAGTATGGTAAATTTTCATTAAATAATTTAAAATATATCGTATTCGTAAAAAACCTCATTATCTAATTTATTATTTCTTAGTATATAGCCATCAAACTGAAGACACTTTCTGTCAAGTCGGTTTATTTTTTAGTGATTGGTCCTTTTATTTTTCCACATAATTTCCAGATGGTATTTATAGTTAATGCGATGCACTTAGTTATGTACTCATAATGTGTATGTAGTGGCGTACCAACGCCTTTGGGGGTCCGGGGCGGGAGCTCCATTATTCCACAACCAAAAAAAAAAAAACGGAATTTCCAATTCAACAACCCCCCCCCCCCAAAAAAAAAGGAAATACTTGGGTGGATGGGGCCCCCTAGGCTTGCTTTTACAACCAAAAAAAAAAGGAAATCTTGCTTTTACAACCAAAAAAAAAAAGGAAATCTTGCTTTTACAACCAAAAAAAAAAAGGAAATAAGCTGGCTGGTGGGGCCCTTCCCAGGCGGGGACCCGGGGCGGACCTCTCCCCCCCCCCCCATGGTACGCTACTGTGTGTATGAAACAGATATTTAATTTAACGCGGGTGAAACCACGGGGCACCGCTAGTACTAATTAAATCATTAATACAAAAATTGATTACAACACAATCAAAACATTGATGATTCATTTCTGCTGAGTTTATTTATTTAACCTTGATGCTTCTGTTAATCCTCTAATAAGTATTCTGACATGACTACATTGTTGAAAACAAATAACTAAGGAAATTAATATATTGGTCCACCTTTGATTTGAATGACAATTTTTGATATGGACCGCAGTAATCCCCACATAACATATTTGGCCCTCTTACAACAAAAGGTTGCCGACCCCTGCAGTTGTTAGTAGAATGACCAAAGCGGAAGATATATAAGAGCCGTTTATTTTGAAAGTGACATAAGTCCATTTTTCAATTTTTTGTTGTTAACTGTAGTAATGTGTGCAAATTCCACGTTAGCAATCATAGACCACATTGTGCGATTGAGTATAATATACTCAATTGCAAATTGTGGTCTATGACTTCTAACGTGGAATTTGTACACGTTAGTCCTCCCAATGTTCGGTCGGCGGAAACTTGAATTGCGCAGCCCTTCCGGTAGCTGATCAATGTTTTCCTGTCAAGATGGACGCCACCGTCTGTTCTCACCGAGAAATTATAGTTAACTTATAGTAGGCTAACGTTTAATTATCGGAGAAGTTCTTGTTTATTTATTTAAAATAAAATAAATGGTTAAACTACAGATTCCGGCGCTGTTGTGGAACGAACTTTTTTTTATAATTTCTGACGTATTCGTTGTTTTCGGACTATATCCAAGATGGTGGACATTGTTTTTGTGTGGAATGTGAGTGTATGAAAATGGCGGGGTTATTTACCAATAGATACATCCTGCACCTATCCGCACCTAACTTAACCTAATCATAATTGTATTTGGTTGAAAATGTGCCTTAGGGAAGTTAAGTTTAGCTAACCTAATGGTAATTGTTTTTGGTTGAAAATGTGCCTTAGGGAAGTTAGTTGTAGCT
>JAFIDM010000179.1:31420702-31456374 GCA_023159025.1 Thereuonema tuberculata | reverse complement strand
TGAGTAAAGCTACGTTGACAACGAATGTAAGATTTGTTTTTCTGGAAAATCTATCTGAAGAGCTCGTTTTTCCTTAGTTGATTGCAATATCTGTTAATAAAACTGGCATCTAAACAGCATTCATTTCATTATTGAGTACGAAATAATTGAAATTGGCTCCGCGCGATCTTATTAACTAATTAAGTGATTCCATACTTTTGCTCGCGAGTGTATTTTAATTGTACATAAATTTTATTTTGTGATGTGTGGTGGCTTAAAATTCTTCAGTAATTCAATTTACACACGATAATTACTTTAAACTTCATACTTGCTATTTTTATCATTTATGTTGCATCAATTTTTTGTTCTTAGAAACCTATCCAAATTACACTATGTTGCCAAAAGTGTCCGGATAGCAACTGTTGGCATTTATCGGTACTACAGTGCTTCTATCAATACCAGGTCAGGTCTCCTTTTGCTGTAATTGCAGCCAATATCCTTTGGGCTTAGTTATCAAAACTTACCGGAAAGCCTATCCCAGAGTTCTTTTCATTTCTCTTGTAGTACGGCAAACTGCTTTTTTTTTAACTAATACTAAGTGATTGCTATTTGTTGTACGTTTTTAACAGCTAAAGCTGCTTTTGACACCAGGCATCCTAAACAGCCTGTTTCTGGGTTATTATCCGTCAATCACTTACACGCACTTTAAAATTTCCCTTATGCTGAAGTGCTAGTTGGACAAGTGGCTCTGGTATGAATCCCACTCTCAAGTTCATCCCAGAGATGAGCTATAGGGATGAACAATGCCGGATTACCAAATAGGCAGAGTAGGCACCTGCCTATGGGCCCCACGCCTTTTAGGGGCCCCGTGACAACGGATCAAAATAATATTCATTTGATCTTGAAGGAAAACTAATCGGCTACCCGTCGCTTCGCTCCGGAAGCCTCCGCATATGTAACGGAAAACAACTTTTTATTTATTAAAAAAAAAACAAACACTAAAATTTTTTAAGGTTTTTTTTTGTGTGTTAGAATATAAACTAATCAAAAATTAAATAAATTACATCAAACAAACTGTCAATCCACGACTGCTTTTAGAACCAGCGTGTGATATATTTTTATTTTTTATGGAGATTAGAATGTAGTCCTCGGGGTCTAATGGCTAAGACGTTTGACTTCAGAAATAATTTTTACAATGAAACATCCGCGACAGGAATCGAACCTACAACCTTCTGATCTATTTTCCATTCGCTCAGGAAATTGCGTAGGACAGAAAGACACACAGACAAATAAGATTTTAGCAATATAGATTACAATCAAGCTTTCTTTGATTATTTTTTTTTTTTTATCTTTGGAAACAATTTAAGCAAGGAAACGAAAATTTACATTAATACAGTATTTTCTCCATAAAGTCTTTAATGTAATGTATCCATTAACAACTTACAGTACTCTCTTAAAAACTCATCTTTTGTCAGCTGTCAGTTTGTAAAAGAAATCGGTGCAACCTACGTACGTATATAATGTACAATAGTGAGGATTAACCAGCAAAATAAGCACATGCTTAGGGAAGTAAGGGGCACAACAGAAATTTATTTATTCTGGATCTTATTGTGCAAAACTGCAAATGGTGCAGCTGGACCAGGCTCCTCAAAAAGGGGGCTCCCCACAATAAATGAAAAAAATACATATGTATGTAGTTTATGTAAAGTAATTAAAAATAATAATAATAATAATACAGGTTCATGATATACATTAATCTAGGGAATACAACAAAATTAGAATCTGGTAAATGCCACACGTGTCCATGCCCAAGACAAGAACGATCACGTGAGCCTCCGTGGACAATGGGCTGTCCCATTCAGTCGTTCAACGAGTGTGTGTGTGTGTGTGTGTGTAAAAACGCTTTAAAAAGAGGGGGGGGGGGGGCTGCAGCCAGGGACCCCAAATTATGCAATTAAAAAATATATTACAATTAAAGAGTTAACGAGGAATTCGCGTGGGTATGCATCATCTACGTCACATTCATATACATTTGCTCGAGTGTCACATTTAGTCCCTCGTATACAGTCTAAGCTTTTGATACGCAAGTCAAACATGCCACTTAAAAAGAGCAATTATAATTATTTATCTCCTTTTAAAAATAAAGTCCTTGACCTTCTTTATTTCTTTCTTTATATTTTAAACATTAATATTTTTGTCATTATTTGCTCATCAAATCCAATATACGCTTAAAAATATAGGTGTCTCATGATCACGAACGCTATTGGTGAACGAACCATTTTGAAGTTAAAACTGCTGAAAATTTGTCATCGATCTTCAATGACACAACAACGAATTAACTTACTTCCCATTATGGCCACTGAATACTATGTTTCCCATTATGGCCACTGAATACTATGTTTTGCAAAAGGTAGACTTCCAAGATATCCTGAAAGATTTTACCGCAAAAGAAATTGAGGAAAGTGAATATTTAAAGTTTTGTTAGTTTAATAAAATTAATATATTGTTAAACAAAAATTATAAAATATAAAAAAAAAAATTTAATAATGTTTGTTTTGTGTAATAAAATTGTTTTATTAAAATTGGTTGGTAAAATTAAAACCGTATTAGAAGATAAATTTGCAACCGGGGGGGGGGGGGCTTCACAGGGTTTAATCTGGCACTGGGGTTGAAGTTGGGCTTTGGACTGGCCAGTTTCTTCTATCCCCACGCCTCAAAACCTGAACGCCAGGGACTTTGCTTAGCAGATACATTACCATGCTGATGGAGAAAATGATCTTTTCCACATTTGTCAGCGAGGGAAAAACAGAATTGTCCAAAATGTCTTGGTAGGCATCTGTGCTTAAATATCCCAATATAGAAACCAATAGGTTCAGTCTAAACCAGAGAAATAGCCCCTACACCATTATGCTGCCACTTCCAGATTTCAGGGTCAACACAAAAGCCCTGTAAGTGCCGTTCACCAGATCCAGATGTGTGATTGTCAGATGGTTTCTGTTGCAGTGATGAATCACATACTCCATCTTCCATTGTAGTCCATCGATAGTTCGTTGTACCATTCTAAACGATAGTAGGTGTTGGCAGATATAATCAATGGATTGTGAACCACAGCATGACCGTAAATACCAAGGGCAAGAACTATCAAATTGTTCCGACACTTACAACTGTTCTCAAGCATGTGTGGAAGTCATTTGCAATGGCTAATAGGTCCAATTTGAGATTTTGACAGCACACTTCATTCTGTCATTCCAGATGTGTCATTTTCTTGGGTCTGCCAGGTCAAGGGATAGTTCTTTACATTTCCAAATCATGATAACATCACTAAGTTGACTGGGTCACATGCTATTCAGCAGAAATCTCGCTCCGAATGAACAAACGTATATCAAATTGATATTTCGTGCAAATGAACTCTACTCTTTTCATCCTTTCATCCTTATGGCTAATAATGTCTACACTGCTAAGGCACACATGCCATTCCTTTAATAGCGTTCCGCACATGTCCCTGCATCGTTCTAGTGAATCCATTTGGAACTATAAAGATGTCCCAACATATTTCCCAACAGTTTATTAATCCTTCCTAAGGACATCCAGCATTACAGCAAGCACCATATGCCCAAAAAATGATACTGATAATTTTTGACTAAATTATAACAAAGTTGCAGAATCTTATTGTTTTTTGTATGGATCATGTATGTATTGCATCAACATGGGAGTTTAAGACACACTGGATTCAAGGTTCTATCTTTTCAAGGAATGATTTTTGAAAATATAGGAAATTTCACTTTATTTTAGTCAGTAACATTCCACTTTGCTGTTGATATCCACACATGAAAGAGCTGTAGAAGCCATTTTAAGTACCGTATATGCTCCAATAAACACCGAGGCTCTTATTGTCGCCGGTCTCTAATAAGCATCAGGCTGCAGAGGACACAGCCAAATAGTAGCCTGTCTCTAACAGAAGCCTGGTGTTTGCCATCTGGTACTCGTGTAAGCATCCGTATCTTTATAGTCGTGCGTAATACCTTACGGTACATTGCATTACAAAATGCCGCCGAAACGGTAATTTGACATTGCCTTTAAGATTCGCACGGTGGAATACGCGAAAGAAACTTCCAGTGAGGCAGCCGAAAGGTACAGAAAGAAAATAGTCTTATGTAGCATGTGAAATTCAAATAAATTAGCTGTTAAAGATAAATGGCAGTTTGTAATATTAGCCAGTATTTAAGTGTAAAAATATTGCGTTCTGAAGGTTTTTGTTAATAATGGCTGGCCTTTAATAGCAGCCGCTTTCTATTAAGCGCTGGGAGCCGAGGCTAGTTTTGCAAATAAACGCTGGGGGCTTCTATTGGAGCATATACAATAACTCAAATATGGTGTGGAATTAGTTTTATATAGTGCTTCTAAGTCAGCTAGGCAGTCAGCTTCAGGCGTTGGGACTGAGAACTTGAAAAAATAGGGGAGAAAGGGTATAAGATAAGTGAGGATAGGGAGGAAAGATTACAACAGTGTTGGCAGAGCTTGACCTCGTTATTATCGGCTTTAAATAACTATTTCCAAAGAGCTGAATTCTCAAAATACTAAAAAAAGGATCACATAAGGCCTTTTTTTAATTCCGTAACAATACCCCGATACCCTTTCACCCCTATTTTTTTCCAGTTCTCAGTCCCAACGTCTGAAGGGACTGCCTAGCTGACTTAGACGCACTATACCTTAAATAATTTCTCAAAAAAACATCTAATTATTATCATGAAAGAAGTGATTAAAGAAAAAAAAATATAACTTTGGACCAAATCCTAAGGAATGAACCGATAACTTTGTTTATGGTTGATCTTTTGGCTGCACCCAAATCAGGAAACTTTAATATACAAGGTGATCGTAATTAACCTTGGACTATTCAGAGTACTCAGTAGCGTAAAAATGGATTTACACCAAAATTTGTATACAGACATGGAAAAGGATTATTCAAAAACAGATCCTCTAGGGTAACTTTACAGCAAAATACAGGAAACAAACAATCAACAAAAACACAATTATAAATCATTTATTTACAAGACATTGCTGCTGCACAGACTGTTTATCAATGTAAAGAATATTGCTCGAGGTGGTTCCATGCGAAGTTGAAAATTTGCAAGCAAAGAACAATGTGTTCAAAGGCTGACCGCAACTGATTCCATATGATGTTTCACACATATAGTATAAAATGGTCCTTTAAATCTGGCAAATTTGCAACATCTCCATGATAAACCATAAAAATGGATTATCTTTGAAGTCGAGGTATTTCGCACAACATGACACAGGACCATTAGAGGATGAACTTCTTTGAAAAAGAATGGTCTGATGATGAATGTGGAAGTGAATCCATACCAGATGGTCATTTTAGGAGAGCGCAGGGGATATTCCTGAAGAAGACGTGGATTTTCCAAGGCCCAAATGCGATAATTCCGGATGTAAACTGCTCCATAAACAAAAATGTGCCTCGTCACTCCACAGGATGTTCCACACATCAATTGCTATTCTAGCAAGAGAAGTCAATGCAAAGATGAGTCAATAGTCCTTGTCGGTAACTGGTGGTTGCGGCAGTTCTTTATAGAAAAAATGCACTATCTATTGCCAGTACTGTGACATACGATACGTATAACTACCTTGACACTGCACGGGCACTACTGGCATCAGAAATATGAGCTATTGACTGTTCGACAATAGCAGTCGCAAAATTTTTAACGACTTCTTCAGTGACAGGCTTGCACCTTCTGCCAGGTTGAACTCCTAACGACCCAGTTTTCTTGAATCTATAAATCATGTTCCTCAGGAACTTAGTTTCTGCAGAAATTGTTCTGCAGCTTAAGGTAGCAAAATTAACAAACAGCAGTCACAGCATTACAATGGTTTTAGTAAAAAAGCTTCAAAAGCACGTTCTGATAAAGTGACAGCTAAGTGATAAAGTGATAAGAATGGGAATCGTTAGTTGTAATCATTTTTATATCCAGAACTCTAATGCAATGTGGATGTTAATGCAAATGAGATTGCTTTTTCGTTGATTGCAGTGCCATTGTTTTCACCAAGTTTATTCGTAATGTTCATAAAGGCAAAATTAAAAGTTTAAAATGTCCTTTTAGGTTGGTCTTAGTTATTTACAGTGTATTGCACTGTAAAGCAACCCTAGGGAAACTTTTTTTTTTTTAACTATTTTTTTTGCATAATCCTCTGCCACATCCTTTGAATAGTCTGTATAATAATTTAGTTGTCAATTCACTTATTGGTTACAGCTACAGAGTGCTCTGAATAGACGAAGTTTAATTACGATCACCTTGTACAATAATACACGTACATAATCCTTACTTTGTTATTTCTTTTTGCAGACATTATCTTCCTTAAACACTGCCTTAGCAATACAAATATACTGAAGATTATATACAATTGTACAAAAGTGAATCAGGAAAAAAAAAAAGTTTACAACCGCTAGAAATTAAATTTATGAGTTTGCCATAATGCCGAAGGTTGTTGTAATATCCAATACAGGGCTGTACTGCTCAGTGCCATGTGATCTTTATCTTGTGTGTCATTGGAAATGCCCACTTGTCATTTCAAAATGGATATCCACTTGGATAACTGGTTTCCTATTCAAACCTTAAAGAAATTGCCCAACAAAATCAGGAAGAAATAACTGATTCTCCTTCATGACAATGTGCGACCACATGTTTCAAGGAGAAAACAACTTGCTGAGATGTTTCCAGTGAGAAATTTTGGGATATCTGCCATACAATCTGAATTTGGCTTCCAGTCATTTTCATAACAAAGTATATCAGGTCGATGCTTCACATGCAATGAAAAGTGGTTACACCAGTAGGATCCGGAGTTATGCAGCCGAGGTTAGACAAGCTGATCAAACATGACAAATGCATCAATCATCAAGATGACTGAAAAAATAATGTATCTGTGCCACTTTAAAGTGCATAATATACTGCATCATAATACATGCTCTTATTAATAATGTAAAAGTATTTTATAAAAGTTATACCTCTATAAAGTTGTAGATAAGTCCATTATCATTCCAAAATGACCAATACGATTGAAGTTATTCAAAACTCATTTTCATACAGACAATGTTTTAAACAAATACTGGGATAATAATTTGGCTTTATTAATATTTCACAAAGAAACACTTATTAAATATCATCCACACTGAAAAACCAAATATTTTCAGTCAGTTTAAAAACATAAAATTTTCAATAAGGGTACAATTTACAAAGTAATAATACCAGAAGCAGTAACGTCTAATTATGGTTTTATTATTGGAAACTACATCTGCATTGGTAAATCCATGTTTAGTACAAAGTATGAGAATAATAAGCAAATACACAGATAAAATAATTATTGTAAGCATTTGAGTGTGTTTTTCTATTGCTTTCCTACAGCCTTGTGGTTTACGTATAGTTAGCAACAGACCCCACCTCAAATAAGATTACAATTTTGGAATACAAAGCCTTCTCTCTATCCAAATTAGTAAAACTGAAATCAAATATAACCAAAAATGAAATACCAAATTCATGTTCTACTTTAAACGAAAATACTTTCTTCAAATATATCATGAATAAAAAAAAAAAAAAAAATTACTGAAAGGAAGATTACAAAAACACGTATTAATCCTTATACATTGAGTAGTCATTAGCCAATGTATTTCAAATGTATGTTATCTTTTAAAGAACGAATTCTGATATGCAGCAATTTTCAACAAGAACAGCACTTGAAATGGTACATCCCTCATAAGGGCAATTTTATGTCAATTATAAATATCAACTACTTACACTCCTACTGATCTTTCGTTGTAAAGTACTTGATATGAGTCAGTAAATTAAACATTAAACAAATCGTAATAATAAATTAAACATGGCTACTATGCATAATGGAAGTGTTCTGTCTAGTAATCACTGAATTCCCTGTAAATAGAGGAAAAAGAAATAAAATAAAAAGCTCGTTACATATTTCCATTGTAAACTTTTTCTGAAATCAGCATATAAAGAAAAGGCTACGATAGGAAGATGAAAAATACATCCAGACCACAGAAACCTGATTGTTAATCACAAAAAGATTACTTTATGAATTTTCTTTTACTATTAATAATCTAAAATCCATAATAAATGTGCAAGCTATTTTTCAATGGACGTAGTCTTCCAAAACTGTATAAAGAAATGCCTGTGAAAATTATCATCAATCGTTGATATTTTATTTAAGTGTATTTTAAAAACTACTTTGGCACAGACAAAAGAAAGCTTTGTATGGGGAGGGGAAAAAATATACGACACTACAATGGAAGAGCTCACAGATTGATTTGGCATAAACTGAATAAATTTAAGACGTTTACCAATAAAACTGTTAGGTGCTTACTATTTTGTATACAAATACATATATACATTATATTGAAAATTCATTATAAAAAAAATTGTGCAAGAAATTAAGTGTGTGTATAATATATCACTTAAAACAATAGTTAAAAATTTCTTCTCGGAGGAACATTCAATTAAAGTTAATATCTATAAAATGAAAAAAAAAATAGAAAAAAATTAACAGTCATGATTAACTACAATGTACAATATTTTTACATCAACCTCTCTTTCGAATGTTTACTTCTAGAGAATTTATAAAGGTGAAAAAACAAAAAAAAAACCAACTAGAACACAGAAGAGAATAAAATAAATAAACACATTATGATTTTTGTGTATCTTTTATAGTTGAACATGGATTTCATTACACATTAATGTTATGTGTTGGTTGTATTATGATTTTGGACACATATCGATGAATAATGAAGCATACCTTCAACTATAGAAGATTTGCTTTACTTGCTTTCATTTTTCATAAAAAAAGAGGTTTGTAATTTAAAAGATTCTAGTAATAAAAGAACAAAACCAACTCTTGCTATTTTTTGTTTTTAATGACTGCTCTATAATGTTGAGAGAAACTTTTATAAAATTCATGAAAACCCCAAACAGCTAATCGCACAGTAACAATTTAATCTCCTCCAGTTTCTCGCGTTTTGTAACTCTCCAATGCACAGCAATTGGAAGGAAGTATACCGTGTAAATACCCTGTACTCAAATTAACAAAGTATCGTTGGAATCATGATATGCAACGCATTAAATTTAAGGCATGGTGACATGGCAGTGGCTTAACTGAGCAATAAAATGTGCCTTGCCTATTTTTCTTTGTTTTTATATACAAATAAAACAGCACCAATTTTTTTTTTTTTTTATACAACAGAGCATAACCTAATCCTCCTTGCTTTGATTATTGGACGGGGTTGCATAGAATGATACCAAGATAAAAGGGATTTCGATTAATACAACCAAACAAGAAATAATTCTTTGGAATCTTTAAAATTCGTTTTTGCATACTACGCATGTTAGCCTTAAATTTCTTGGTATTTTTATTTTACACGTAAGACAACCAAAAAAATTGCATTTCATCTTTGTTAACACCGAGACAATACATAAAATCTTCGAACTAAAACAATAACCGTACATTTAGGAAAGATAAATAATTTTAATAAAGTTGATTGTGTACTGATAATTAAAATAGTCAACAAAACTTATTTTCGTTAAAAATAAATATGTAGGCAGGGCAAATTACTGGAGCCTCACTCACCATGATCACATCTTTGGACTTGATTATTATTTTCTTATTTATTTATTTAGTAAATTACTAGTATTTTCATTTCCATTTAATTTTGCTAGACCCTATATGTTCCTCATTGTGCCACTGTCTTAATTTATAAACACACTGAAAAACACTGCTTGGTCCCTTCATGCAAAAATTTCTTCAGTTTCACCATTTGCAACATAATCACCGCTACCGTTATGTCCATTGTATTCGTGTGGTGTAGGAGTGGTCGATCGACTGCGATTCCATTTCTCCTTATGTTGCTCACGGCCAAAGCCTTCGTCGTAATTTCCTTTGGTAATGAACAATTGCTTGAAGTGAGGTACACAGTACAACACGCCTTCACTTGTGGTGAAATTGTCCAGGCTGAAAAAACCAAAAAAAATAATTTCATAAGTAACACATTAACTTACAAAATTCTCTTTATTCCTTAATAACTCTACAAACTCATACTGGTGATATTTCAGATTCCTCACAGACATCCTTTAACAAGCCTTTATAAACGGGAAAAGAAATAATCATCTTCCCAAATCAAAATAAAAAAAAGTAACATCCATGTATTCTAAATCAACAATAAACAAAAATGTGCTACGCTCTATGCTATGTGAAGCACGAAGCATTATTACAAAAATTAATATGTCCAAATTGTTCAATTTTTTTTTTTTTTAATTTTATTGTAAAAGGATCAGGAATCCAAAATATTGCCAGCATGAGTTTGTGGAGTTATTAATGAATAAAGACAATTACATTTGAGCAAAGACATACTCAATTTAGAATAAAGATATTTTCTTTTAAATGTTTTTCTATGCCAAAAAGGAAAAGAAATAAAACAAAAATAGACAGCGAGGCTGAAAATTATTATCCGTTTCTATATTTCTTTATATTCAGTAATTTCTTATGGATACTGTTACGTAACTTTAAATTTTGTCTAACATTTTCCTCGTGATTGTGATATTAAAGTATCAAATTCATCAAAAGGAGAAATGGTTAAGGAAATTATAATCTGAGAGTGAGGATAAGAAATGTTTGTAGATTTTTTGACTAAAATGTTTTCATTTTACATTTAAATAATTTAAACTGAAGTCCAATATTTATGATGTTGTTCTTTCTTTTAAATTTTAATCATATACAAAATTCATTACATTTTTAACATAAGTTGTTGTTTATGACAATAATAGACTGACTAAGAATATCAATGTAGAAATGTGGATTTTGTAAGATTCCAATTCTAATTTTGTAAATTTCTTTCTACCTGGCTTAAGAAATTTTAAATTAATTTATTCTTTACTATTTTATAAATTTCAATTCAACTGCTTAAATTTATAAGGCAAAGCAAAATTGGTATGTAAGGCTATTAGTTTTTTCTGTATATATATATATATATATATATATCAGTATTATCAATCATTTTCAATCCACTGCAAGATGAAGGGGTCTCCAAGTTTTTTTTTTTTTTTTCCAGTTCTTTTGGTCAATACCTTTCTTCCTCCAATCGAATCCAACAAAACTTTTAATCTCGTCCATCTATCTTCCTCGTGGACACTTTCTCAGTCTCCTTTCATTCCTCTTAATTCAATTTAAAATTTCTGTTGACTATCTTGCTACATGGCAAGCCCAATTCCAGTTGAGCTTCTTGACAGTGATAGTAATGTCTGACACTTTGGTTTGCTCTCACTCACACATTTCATTTGTGGTCTTGTCGCGTGATTTCAAACATGCATCTTTCCACGTTTCTTTGAGTTGTCTGCAGTCTCTGAATTGCTTTCCTGGTTAACGTCTATGCCCTCTGGTCTGTATGTTAGATCTGGTATTAACATTGGTTAAAAACTTCCTCTTTAAACATAGTGACATTGCTCCTTTCATTACAGTATTTCTGTCAATGACATTCCATACGATTTTGATTGTTCAATTTCCAGCCTAATGCTTCCATCCATACTAATTTGTTGTCTAAAATGTACATAGCTCTTAACTTGTATTTGCATTTATATAATTTTTACAATGTTTTCATTTGCAGATTTAGGATTGGAGTACTACATTCTCTTTACAGAGGTATCTCCACTTAGCTTGAAGGAACAACAGCTGAATTATATCAACTATGTACATAAAATTCTTCTCATATAAACCTAATAAATATTTTGACCTAGAATCTTTGTTCCAGCAATTGTTATACTAAATGAGCTAATGCAAACTGACATAATGCAAAACTTCTTTTTGACTATGTTGTTGTAAAGATAAATATGGGGAGTTGTCCCAGGTTTACTAACAAGGGAAGTGCATAACCTCGAATGCTGAAAACCGCAAGAAAATGTGCTTAGAATATAAATCGCTCATGCCAAAAAACAGTGGAGAGTCATTCTCATGCAAAACTGCACGTCTTATCACGAGAGACATTTGAATGATCACCTTTTGAAGGTCAAGAGAGGAACTTGAGTAATGTGAAGAAGCAAAATATAGATATAATAGGACCAAAAACACACACATTTCAATGTCTTGAAGGACGGCCTCTTACTGCAGGTATACTATTCACACAACTAGATTAAGTTCTTGTTAGTGCAGGTACAACATGCACCATCGGATGGCGCTAGCAAACAGTTGAGTTCGCATGAGAATGACTCATACCACTTTTGGGATGAGCGATTTATATTCTAAGCACATTTTCGTGCAGTTCTCAGAGCTTGAGGTCATGCACTTCCCTTGTAAGAACAATTTTGGCAGCACTCACTTTGTCGTTAAGAGGCCATCCAATCACTAATGATTCTGTTCTATTTGCTTCCCCCTTGCATTCTGGCTATCATGTAACATCACAGTTTCCACTAAAAAAGGCTTCTTTGGGAAATTAATTGTAATTTGGCCCATTTCTCCTACTAAGCTTTCCAGAATCCCTTTCAAGGGCCTTTTTCAGTAAACTGAATCTACAGAAGTCAATGACTTGTGGTTTTACAGGTAAGGAACTGTAATAGCTTGAATTCCCATTTCTTGTGCCATTCAATTCATATAGGTCACTGTTGATTTTCCTGTATGATACAAGACCTTGTCTTAGTGGCTGTACACATTCTTACATTCCTTGCCATATAGTTGAAGGATTTCAGTACAATATAACAGTTCCAGTTGTAAGAAGAGTTAACTTTGGCATTCTCAGAAACTACGCAGTATTAACTACCACAATGCCAATTACCAGTCATGATCATGAACCCTTTGGGAAAAGCTTTCTTACACTGAAGCAATCATTCTATCCTGCTTTTGGCATCGTGTGGATAATAGAAAATTGCCCCTTATTTGTTATAATCATTTAAATACACCCAGGCTTCATCAAGAGTTACTAGATTGTTCTACCTATCACCTGCCAAGTACCTTTTATACAGCTTACATGGGAGTTGGTTCTACACTCTAAAGGAAGGTGTAAGCTTCTGTAACTTCACATTGAAAACAGCAACTATGTATGTACCCTTCCCACCAAACTGGAATCCTAGACATTTTCAACTGCATTCATTATACCGAAGCAAAACTATGTTCTTTTGTTCCTATATAATCATGCAATCATTCTTTAATCCTGGGACAACCCTCTGTAATAAAATGAGATACAGTTATAAAGATAAAGATCTCAGAAAATTGTCCACATTTAGAACAAAAAATCAGCTTCAGGAAATAATTCAGTTCACTGGAGCAACATTTAAATCACTTTTCAAGTAAGATAAAAAAATAGCATTAGATTCATTGAATATCATAATTTCATCATTCTAAATTGACTTTAATTTCTACAAAGCCATCCTAAGAGCTAATGGGATGACGAATGTGCTTGTTACATCAAATTACTGAAGTTATGATTACCCACATAACAATTTGATACGCTTTGTACAATACATTATTAAGAAAAAAATAATTCATAAAGAAAACTACTTGATGGATGGCAACAGTATTTCTAAGTAGTTTTCTAATGTCATATGTTTCAAATTTATTTTGTAACAAATCTCATTTCACCATTATTTTATTGTGAATGAAATTCAGATTGATGCTGCTGGTTTCATAACACACATTTTGTACCTCTACATTTCACAGATATTCTGCCAATGTTCTATTTGTTCCAACAGTCAAGATAACATTCGCACTGTACTCTTGAAAAAAGTTTGGATGTAGTTCATTACTGTATTAATTTGCCCTTCAGGCCCAAACAGCAATGCCCTTAAAAGTAATCATCAATATTATTTTTTTCAATTCAGATATGCTCTCTGTCACAATCCATTGTGAATGTTTTCGAAGTATCAACCATTTCAATTAGGGATGGACGGGATTGAATTTTTAGGTCGGGACGGGACGGGATTTTTTTTTTCCCTCCCGAAAATCGGGACGGGATCGGGACAGGATTGTCCTTCCTTCAGTAAATGGGAAATAGTTGTTCGGGTTTTGAAACTTGATATGGATGACAATAATAATAATAAACAAAAACATTTTTATGTCTATCGCTAGTCGAAATCACGAAGGCCGTCGTCTGTTGTTTATTGGTTTTGCCGGTCGATCGCTAACACTATGACAAAAACACTTTGTTGTTGATGTAATATTGGGAGGTGGAAGGAAAATAAATAGTCCAGAGTATTTCTCAATGATTTATTGTAGTTTTCAGTTGCCCGGATTGATAATCCCAGCATTATTAAGCCTTTTGTTGAATTTAAATAAATCGCGAAATCCCATTCCGAAGAAATCCCGAAGTAAAGCAAATCCCGCCAATAAACGGGATTATAATTTTCCCGAAAATTTCCGAAATATCGGGTCCCGTCCATCCCTAATTTCAATTCATGGCCCATGCAGAAAGAATTTAAAAATGCCACGTAACTCTTTCACCTCAGTAAATGAATAAAATTAAAAATAATATATATATATATTTTTTTTTTTTTTTTTTTTCCCCCCCAATTCCAGTGTTTGGATTACAGTAAGGTTAATTTATTCAGTCTTTCGTGTATTAAAAAGTCATTTACTGGCTTTGGACGAAAAATGCATTACATAAAATTGCATGGTATGCAGTAAACAACAGAGTTCTCGAAAGATAAACGAATAAAAACAGAAATTGAATATAACGAAAGCCCTATCAACTAAATGAGTATCTACATTCAATTTTGTTCAATTTTGTGATAAAATTAACTACTAGATTGAATAATATCTTCATCTTTTTTTTAAAAAAACAGGAAAACTGCAAGCATTTTCTTATAAATGCCACATGAGACATTAGTTAATCACCAAGTTTTTGAAGAAATGCTATTTTATTTATTTATTTATTTATTTATTTATTTATTTCTGTCTACAACTTTTGCTAACCACTAGAAACCCAGACGAATGATTTTATAATCAAATTCTCATAATAACATCTAAGATTAAATACACTAGACCTTATTCTAGCAGGAAATGTTGATGGAATCAATCATCATAACAAATTATTTCAATTGTATAATTCTTCAAAAACCAATTTATGCTGAAAGTTGAATTGGATGCTACTCTTCTAATTTTAAAAAAGCAGTCCTAGCCCTTCCCTTCATACAAATAGTGATCATTGTCAAACACTCACTCTCACAAAAAATGTTAAAATTAAGAGAAGGACCTACCGCAAGACACAAGAGCATTGAGCACATTTGAAACAGCCTTTATGAAATTTGTGGCCACTGGCTTCAATTTTCTCCATTGCATAAACTCTCTTGCCACACAGAGCACACTGCTCAGCACCAGTACTTGTATAATCCTACAGAAAGGAAAGCAATCGAACTGTTACAAGAAATTATAATATTGTATCACATTTATAAAACTGATCTTCTAAAAGCCTTTAAAACATTTCCTACTTACAGTTTATTTAAATATTAGACACATGATAAAAAGCTTAAATTAATATGAATCTAATACCAAAACAAAAAAAAGGAATTCTTAACTATTTTTTTTCAAGTTAAAGATAAATTGTAAAAGTCTATATTTCTTAGAGCACCTCTCCATGTTCCTGCATCAATTTAATTATTACAATATTTTATTTAATTTGCTTATTAAAACAATACACGACAACCACAATTTAGCCTCTCATTAACTGATAAACAAAATAGAATTATTATAGATTTTAGTTATTACCCAAGTTCTTCAAAAAAATAAATAAAAATAAATAGCTAACACTAACCCCAACAAAGCAATCCATTTATTTCAAACTTTTTTTTCTCTTTAAAAAATAAGATTAAGAATGATTATTAAAATAATTCTGAATCAGATTTATTATTTTACCAATCATTCTCATGTTCAAAAACATAAATCTGTACATATTACTTGGTTCTGAAGCAGAACCAGGCTATAATAATAGGATCTACTCTATGAGGAATTTTCCCCACACACCTTCTCTCAGCTTGTCCAAGACACGGAAAAAGTGGAAGCGGCAAAGTTCATGTAATTCTCATCGTCTCCTGAAGGCGGCTCAAGGAACAGAGCCGAAATACTGAGTCACTCGGAGGGAGAAAATTCCTCATCGAAGAGTACATCCTATCTGTACTTTGAATTGCCATCACATCACAACAGTTTTTGGATTTCACTTTATTACTAAGTTGTATTAAACAGTCAAAAAATATTTACTCCCAAAACAAAAAAGGCACTGGTGACAAATTGTCAAGTGTAGTTTTATACTGTTCTACCAGTTTCTAAAAGTATCTCAAAGTTTAAAATTAAGAATCTGTGCCTAAACTACACTGTCGTGAGTATCTACTCTACACTTGACAGAAACATTTCATCTGTAGCAAACTGAATTGCGATTCCATACTAGTGCTTTCATATCAATGTATCTTGTCTCAAAGTCATTTCAGAGTAGATTGTTTTATACTACGATCTCAGCAGGAAACACCTTGTATCTCTGCTATCTATTCTTAAATGTAAAATTGGAATTCGGTTCCCACATTTTGGGGTCTTATGGACCAGTCAAACTTTAAAAACAGCTTTGCAGAAGTTCATAAGCTCTCTCCTCCCCACTTTTTATTATTACAAAATGAATTAAAAACATACATAAAAACCTAACATTTTAGTTTAATGCTCTACTTATTGCTCGAGTTTTTAATTTTTCCAGGCTGGCATTCTGGAAGCACTGATTTAGGATGTAGATAATTGCTCGAAATGTTATTAAAAAGTCAAGTAAAACACTTCCAGTTTGATTTGCAGGAAACTACATCAACTTCATTATTCTCCATACTTGTCCAAAACATATTTGTTTCCAAGATTATTTTTTCTTTAGCTAAGAGACTATAAACTTTTCAAGCAGTAATAGTACCTCCCCACACAACTAGTACAATATAATCTTTCATAGAAACCTTAAGGGAATTTTATTTTTATTTGGGAAAATGGGGAGCCAACATTTTTAATGACTTTTTTTTGTTTTTTTACAACGATGGCCTTGTAATTTCAGTCCACAGTGGGACTCTGGTCGTAATCATCCCTACTACTGACCAGGTAACTGGGACGATGAAGGGAAGAGAAAGGCGACAGCGAAGAAGCAGACAAATACATGAAAGAAAGTTGAAACAGCCAAGCCCCAACCAGGAATCGAACCAGGATGCTGACACACTGCCTGCACGGCAGACCGCCATCTAGACCACTCGGCCATGCCCGCACAGCTTTAATGACATAGCGAAGATCAATTAATTGTTGTGTCATTTGAAATAAAATTCAGCACTGTAAAATAAACTTGTTCAGTTTTGCCACTTGATACCAGTTTCAAAGACGTTCATAAGTTAAATATTGATAGGAAATATGTTGTCTTTGCTTTCCAGTTTAAATAGTTTAAAATAGTTTTTCTTTTAGTAGCAAGCATCTAAATGAAACTTTCTAGTTAATTAAAAACAACCCATTTTTTTCAAAGCCACAGATTTTTTTTATTGATTTGGCAACATAAAAGAAATCAACTTACACTACTTTGGATATTGCAAAATACAAAATTAAATATAAATATTAATGGCTAAATAATAAACAGGAAAAATATTTTTTTAACATTTGTACATAGTTGAAAAAAAAAATAATATTCAAAAATGTTGGGAAATTTTATTCATGTAACATTAATGGTGCCAGGATTACTTAAATTTTAATAACCTTTTACCCTAAGTGTTCTTATATTAGAACCACCAACCCATGCGTTCACAAGTAAAATTTCTGTGGATTTTTTTTAAGCTAATTATTTCCCAAAATCAAAAGAAAGACAATGAAGAAACTTTGAGCATTTAGTCAACTTCGTCAACAAACTTAAACTTTCTATCAAACATTAACGATTTAATTTTTTTTTTTCCCCCCCATTTTTCTTTTCTTTTTTAATCTAAATTGCCTTCAAAATAAGGAATTAATATCGTTACCCCTAAATATCATTTTTTTCTTTTAAACCCAAAATAAGATTAATATCAATTGTAAAGGCAGTATATATAAAAAGTGGCTTTGTAAGGACTTTAAAACTTCCAAAACTTACTATAAAAACACTAAAAAAAAAATGATAATAAAAACTTCAGAATAATTCTGTATGTTAACATACAAAAATTTATTAAAAAACTTACCGCAATCAATATAGCATTTAATATATATATATTATAATGGCAGAATGTTTAATATTCAACCCTTTTCTCATCTTGTTCAGAATTTGAGCTTCATGGGCAGTTGATATTGAAAAATCACTAACAGACTTAATCACTTACTCATTTATTTAAACTAAACTACAAATATTCTCTTTATTCATCATAATTATAACTGCATTTTTCAAAATATGGGTGAAAATGCATTCATAAGGCTTTTTACTTAATGACCCAGAATATAAAAAGCAACATCTTTAAAGACAAAATTTACAATATTAATCAACTAGCAATACATTCAGTTCTAAAGTACTTTTGCAGTTTAGTAAAAAACACATTTAAGTTAGCTATAGAATACATTTTTAAGAGATAATTAAATTCCCAATGAAACGACTCCTATTGTTATATGCCCAAGCAGCCCTAAATATTTTCTCAACGATTTCTTTCGTAATTTTTTTTTTTTTTTTTTTATACTTTTTTAAAAAAAAAAAAACAAAAATAACAAAAAAAGAAAAAAAGAAACAGACAAACACTGTATTGATATTACATAATGAATGTCTTATGGTTAAGGCTATCAAAAACACATTTTTATCGCAGTAGCATTATACACTACTACACAAGTTAAAATGAAATAAAAAAGAAAATTCCTCCAGAACTTAGGAAGAAGTTTAAAAGAATTAAAATATCACTGTCTCTTGAGAGAAAAAAAAAAAAGTAATACGAAACACCGAAATGTTTTTCTTTTTATTTTTGTAACTAAAAAAAAATTTTTTTTTAGGGAAACGTTTGGTTGTTAAATGGTCCATCGTCCAAGTCCTCAAAGTTGCTGAAAGTCCAGATTGAGGTTTTCACTAAAACAATTCAGGGGGTCCCTTTCATCAGAATACAAACACACAGTGGGCTGGAAGCATTATCCTCGACGATGTTTTGCTTTATGAAGCACTGGTACTCTTTGGCAACTAGGGACCAACATTCGCCCTGGATCTTCAAAGTTACTGTGAAGAGATGAGTTTGTGAGAACAGTTCCATGGTATTTTTATTCATTTTTTTTTTTTAATTATTATTTTTTTACTATTTTATATTTTTGGTTAGTCTTCATGCCACTGGCCCCAGCTGTGTGAGGTTATGGAAAGAGTGTAAGATGCAGTCAATTTACCAAACAACAAAAACAAACCAGGGAAATGTTCGTATTATAAGTAGGAGAAATAAAACATAACTAAAAGTACCATGATGCACAAGGTTACGGGCCTAAAAAACAAAAATCAATGGTCATTTGGGATGCTTTTTCAGAGTCTGTAGTCGGCAGGCTATAAACTATGCCATTTTCAAAAATTTACACAGCACAACTTTTAATGCATTAGCAGAAGTATTGAATATCACAATGTAATCTCACCATTACGCCTGCATGCGCTACTAAAATCTAATGAGAAACAGGCTCTTCACACATATTAAAAGCACCAAGTTCCAAGTGTTAATGCTACATCAATAACAAAGCTGGAAGGAAATAGAAGGGTCTATTCTAATTCCAGTATCCATTTCTACACCTTTAGTCCCTTCAAAAACAAGTTAGCAGTGGTTATTAAGATTACTAAGCCATGCACAGGTCACAACATCAAAAATCTCTTAAAACCATGCAATTCCATATCCAAAAACTTTAAATCAGGGGTGAAAAAGTCTAACAATTTCAATAAATATCAAATCCTATGGTCTCGTTAATAAGTTACAAAAGCGAAATTTCTTCTAAAATCTAATACAAATTACAATTTTTCCTTCTCCCTGTTAAAAATAAAAACCTGCAAGCTGTATCCTATAAAAGCACAAGTGACGTTTCAGATTTCATTTTATTATGAATTTCAGCACTTTTACACATCTACATCGATACAACTTACAGTAATTTGTCACCTCTGATTTAAATATATAAATTAACCAAGATTTTCTTTAGACAACAAACAATAAAATAAAAGCCAAGCTGGAAAAGAAAACAATATCAAAGTTCACCCATTCCCAGAGAAAACAATATTAAATAAAAACTGCGTAAACAAATTAGTGCAATCCAGCCCAAAAGTTTTTAAATTCTTGAAACATGCAACACACTTGAAATTAATTCAGATTATGTCTGTAAATATCAAAATAGCAGTAATAAAGTAACTGAAATAAAGAAGCAATAGTTTTACAGAATAATGAGGCAAAATTTTCATTACTTTTATCTAATGAGGTAAGTGCACTGAATTTGAATGCAAATTGTGAAATGCTACAGTAACATCTAAAAAGCCAAATTTTCTTTTAGGAAAAAAAAAAATAATATTAAAAATCATAAACAGAATTGCTTGGATGTGTCCACGCAAACTTTCAAATTAAAAAAAATGCTTAAGTCTTTGTTTTGAAAAAGAAGCAAGAGGTATTTAAAAAAAAAAAAAAAAAACTTTCGTGCAAACGTAAGGTATAAAGAGAAAAAAGATACGGGCTTTCTGATGGTGAAACATGGCTGCTTCACAAGATTAAAACAAAGGAGTCAAATTGAAGACGCTTCTTAATTTTTTTCAATTACATTTAGCGAACGAATTGCCGATGCAGAAGCTATTTTTGGTGTTCCATAAAGATTTAAAAAAAACTGGAATAGATTTCGTAAATGAAGAATACAGCAGAATTGTCTCGATTCTAGAGTAAGCCATGTTTTGTTTTCAAACACGAAGTTCATTTTTGCTTCAAAATTTTTCAACATTCCATTGTCCTCACTGAATTCAAATCAATTTTCTTAATGTGCAAAAAAAAAAAAAGATTAGAGTGAACGGATAATGTTTCAACTTAAGACAAATGCTTTATTCAACTAAGCATTGCTTTGTTCTTTCAACAAAACAAAACTCAATCTGAAAAGGAAATGGTAAAACTCATGTAAAAGTAAAACAAATGGAGAATATCAGTTCAGAGCTAATAAGTTGTTGCATCGTGCAGTGACAGATTTTGTTTATGATATCAATAATAACCGTTTTATCTTTTTGTTGCTTTTTCCCCCCTCTCAAATGATAAAATTTTGAATTGAAGCAATGTATTAAGAGCAATAAATTTTTATGCTTCATCGATACACATTTACTGAATTGCATTTAACTTTTAGGGCTAATTTCACTGCAGTTAATTCATTAGATAAAAAAGGCGGCAAATTTCACTAAAAATAGAAAAATTAAAAAAACAAAAACAAAAATTATATAAAAAAACCAAATACTAGTAAACCTAAAATAAGAAAATAAATGCCTCAAATTTTTAAACAAGTTAAAAGGTTAACAATTCCCATAACGTTTAGCCAAGAGATGTTAATTCCTCCACCTTTCTTTTACAGCAATAATAAAAAAAAGCTCTAACAACAAGCACTATTACATTGTTAATGATTCAAAATACTTAAATAAGTGCTAATATGTTAAGACTTTTAAATGCACTGAACTAACTAGTAGTAAAGTTAGTGAGTTTTCTTATTCTGTGCTGCTGCAGTCATTTTTTGAAATACCTAATACATGAATGAAACAAAAGTCTTTCCAAACATTCCTATTACACATTTTTAGAGATTAAGAATTATACTGATAATTTAAATAAAGTAAATCGTTTAAAACAATAGAAAACTAAAAATTCAAACAAATTAACTTTGAATTTGTTTTTACTTGCAAGATCTGTTTCTTAAAAACTGAAAATTAAAGTCATCGTTTTATGTCTATTTCTTCATCTCTACTTAACATTAATTTTGATGCTTCCTTATTGTTTTCTTGGATCAAAATGCGTTCTATTGGAAAGTTTATTTTATTTCAAAGTTACCATCTTTTATTCTTGTTTGTAAATGAGTTTAAAAAGTATTAAATGGATACTTACCACAAATCTATTCACTTTTGGACTAGCTCGTTCTTTTGGCTTAATTGTTTCTTCTTTCAGAGCCTCAAATTTTGCTTTAAGATTCTTCGTGGTGTCAATCGAAGGCTGGATTTCCTCTTGCATGTTTTTCATATTTTCCCTATCAACATCATTTCCTTCCCATCGCTCAAATTTAGCACGGAGAGACCTCGTTTTCTCGGCTTCGATGAGTTGCGTATCCTCCACTTTGTCGGTGCAACGAACAATGTCAGGATTTCTCTCAGGTTCGGGGGAAGATTCGTGATCGGAGTAGGTCGTAAATTCTCGTGGTGGAGTAATACGCTTCAAAGGCTTTGGTCCCTGGGGAGATTCTTCTTTTTCGGCTTGGGTTTCTAGTTCACGGAATTTGTTTAGCATCTTTTTTGCAGTGTCTGTTACAATTATTTCCTCCTCTTGATCACAGGCCCGCACAATGTTGGGATCGCGTACCACTTCCCGATCTGGCGATTCATCTCGGACTTCACGGGGAGGCGTCATGGCAAATCGCTTCCTCTCCTGTTTCGCTTGGTCTTGGTAATTTTCAAAAAATTTAAATTTCTCAGAGAGATCTGTTGAATCAATGACAATTTCTTCTTTGCGGGGTTCATTGGCTCGAACAATTTCAGTATCTACTGAATTTTGAGAATAATATAAATTATTGAAAGTTTTACTTCTCTCAACACTTGGAGATTTTTTGGGTGTAATGGGTCCTCCAGAGCTCTTGACTGTCTCATCGATCTTCTTGAAAAGAGAACGTGCTTCGTGGGGGGTTCCTGCAATCAAAAACCAAAACAAAGCTTTAACGTAAACTCATATATCCAAACAGTCCCCAACATAAGCTTCAAAAATAAATATTTCTTACAAATCCTTACAAGGCAAATTTCCAAAGCATTCCTTCTTTTTCAAGCAGTAAAATGAAATTACAAAAACAAGCTTCAGATAAAGAATATAAAACATTTACATGAAATATATTGAGGCTATACATCCAAAATTTGAAATTTTTCAACAAGTTTGGAAATATGTAATCTATTTTAACCAGTTAGCAAAAAAATCAAGTTAAGATTTTTAAATAAAAACAGCAAATATGTGAAATTAAAAACAAAACAGTGAATGATTAATGTTGATAATGAATGCATAAGCAAAAAACGAGTCTATCAAACTTAAAAAAGATGTGAGAAAACATGAGTCTTGCATAACTCTTATGTTCGTAAAAAGATACTTCATCACTCGTAAACATATATATATTTAATGTGCTAAAAGCAAATTTTCGGAAAGAATTTGCTTTTAACTTTTAGCACATTAAATACATATATGTTTACGAGTGATGAAGTATCTTTTTATGAACTAATATGAATATTAAGAGAGATTAAGAGAAAATAGGATTAAACGTTAACTCTTTGTTATTATTTATCAGAAGTTTGTTTTCCAATTTTTTTTATAGGTTGAAAAAGGATGTAACACTTTGAAAGTTTGCCTTATTGAAGATATGAAATTGCAAGAAATAAACTGATTTGTTTTCAAAAAAATAAAGAAAATTAAAGTTCCAACAAAAGCCCGACAGCTAAGCTGTGTTCACTGTTGTGCTCTAACTTACAAAAGCGTTTGTTGATAGAATAGTCAAATGAAAGAAGAATAAAGCTTCCCTTAATGGATTGTTTAATAGGAATAAAATCAGATGATTTCAAAGCTAAGCCCATTTCGTGATCAGGAACTGCACGAATATTAAAACAACACACAGCAAATAATGTGAAAGCAATGAGGAAAGTTGAACAGTGGTGGAAAGCATTCTGCATTGATTAACACCTGGCAATGAACTATGTTTCACACTTTGAAGCTCAAATTTTATTCAGTCTTCAACAATCCAGTAAGTGCACATTTTATCTTTTACTTTCTCATTTATTACAAACACTTTTTTTTTTTTTTTTTTTTTAAGAATTTCTTTTTTAGAATGAAAAAATAATCAAGTAATCAATTATCTTTGTGAGTAAGTATAAGATAGTATTTGCCTCTCTCAATAGATTAAATCAAATGCTTATTGAGTTCACTATCTGAGTGAAATGCTTTCCCCTCTTTAACATGGAGTTGTGGTTTTAAAAACATATTTCAATTGCTCTTTAAATAAACAAAGTAAACTGCTGTTTAGGAGTTACGACCTTTCAACTACTATCTTTCTAACGAAGCCAGCAATAAAAGCATGATTTTAAGAACTAAAACTTTATCCACCTATAATTTCAAAATTCTGATATCTGAGGGATATTTTGAGATTTATGTTATAACGAAAGCTATGCCCTAACTTAGTTTAAAATACATAATTAAAACATTACCTGATTCTTTGAAAACACTCAAGTCTTCTTCTTTTTCTCTCATAAATTTTTCCAATTTTTCTCTTTCAACTTCACTTAAGACCTCGCCATGTTCGAATTTGTCTTTTATGGAACTTGCACATACTTCTCGAATTTCACCATCCAAAATGTTTTCTCTCTGTGAAGATTTTTCAGATTCTTGGACTGCATTTTCATACATAGCTTTCAAATTGCCTTTACCCTAAATTAGAAAGAAAAAACAAAATTAAAAACATCATTTCATGGCAACAAAGATGAAATAAATTGCACACTGTTTAAAGATAAATACCAGCAACAGAACTTATATAAATATACAAATAAATAATTACTAAAGTAAATATTAATGAAATTAAAAGCTATTTTTGTTGATTTTGCTACTAATCTTATCTAAGTTATTTCAGACCATTTAAAAAAATGATTGTAGGTTCACTGCTGAATAAAGCAAAAACAAAAAAATGATCAGATAGTTGCTGCCATATTCAGAAACTGATCATTGAAAATCAGAGGTGAAATTCTCCTGTTTGTCAGCATATGAGACTAGAACAAGTTAAGCAGGACTGCCACTAAAGAGCTAATTTGGAGCAAAGCTTCCATCCATTTAAAAATGCACCTTTAGCAAATTAAAACAAAAACAATAAGCAAAGGTATTTTGTTTTGTTTTTTAATATAAACAATGCACACGAATAATAACGATTAATTATGCATGGAAATTACTTTGAAATCTCATTTTTGGAGATCGTTCATTCAAGCTGAGTTGATTGATTTGAAATTCGTTTGTCTAAACACATCACAGATGTGTACACTAGCACACATGCCAAAAATCATGATAGAATGAGGTGTTTAGGAAGAGGCATATCTATTATTGCATCTACATTGCCGTAAGAATTGGGTACAAGTGAAACTTTAAACCACTCCAACTGAAACGCCTATCAATATCTGTTTAATATTTAACTATCGACAAGATCTTTTCTGAATAACAATGCAATTCAGAGCAGCTCTTCCATAATTTGCAGGAAACATCTCAATTGCTTGCAAATTGTGAAAATTAACATTAATTGAAATATATTCCTGCAGTGCCTTTTCATAAGTTTCTAAATATATTTAGAATCTGTATAAGAGATTAAGCACATTTAAAAGTTAAATACGTAGTTGTAAATTACAAGAATTAAAATAAAAACAATTATTTTTACAAAAAAAAAAAAAAAAACCACACATCTTGTTAGTTTATAATTATACAAAACAAAACTATCTAAAATATTCAGGAATAATCTTGTATTAAAATTATTAATGTTTAAAAAAAAATAAAAAATGGACAACACACTTTAATTACTGACAAAGTTCTTCTGTTAGGCTAAGACTAAAAGTTATTAATTTGTATTTTATTATTAAATGTTTAAATCTAAAGTTATCCACTTGATCGTTTTAAAGATAAGACATTTTTTTTCATAGTTTCAAATAAAAAACTAATAGTCAATGAATCTAAATAAATGTAGATTCTGAAGTTACTGTATTACTTTTTTGGGGGAATACTTTTTCCAAACAAAGATCCCATGAACGTCTATATTTTCTATTGCCTACTTTTATACAGTAAAAGCAACCACTATAAAACGGCAATGTGTCTATTTTAAAGGAACAATAATTTATCTTTTGTTTTCACTTAACATCGTTAACATTTTATAGTGATAATATCACCAGAGTTTAGCTCCCATCGTTTAGTGATTGTAGGGCGCTCAATATCCAGACTGAAAGAAGAATTTAAGTCAAAGATTGTTAGACAGCCCACTGTGGTTTCAAAAAAGGAGAATGGTGGTTAATGTTCATTTTACCCACCAATAAATGAAAACTCGGGGCTAGGATGTATTCAATATTGAGAATAGATCTACTGAGGATCTATTCAATATAACGACAGGGTTTGATAATAAAAGAAAAAAAAAATAACAAGATAGCAATTAGTGACGAAATGATTTCTGGATTTTTGGTTTAAAATAACCAATGTCTGCTATTTGCGCTGTGCTTATTCTATTAGAACTTACCTCTGGTGATGCCTGGTTTGCATGTTAAAGAAGAGGGAGAAAGAAAATGGAAGAATTATCAGTACATTCAAATGAATTTGTATTCAGAAAAGAAAATTAAGGACACCAAAACAATAAGGTTTCTTCTATAAATCGTATACCAATCTACTGTTATGGATATTCAGTATTGTTAACAATTACCCTGAGAGCAGAAAATAGTGCGTTAGCAAAAGTAAAGGAATTTGAAACAAATTCAGAGTTTCAAAATATCCTTCTACAATAACTACATTGCCCTTCATTTAAATATATATATATATTTTTTTTTTTTTGTTGATATAAAATTACGCTGAAGGTTTGGTGTTGACAAGAAGTTTCTTCGTCTCCTGAAAAACTGGCATTTGAACAAAATATGAATGCACACATAAGTCAAACTACGAAGCATTCACTTAATACAAAATTTCTACAGAAAACTTATTGAAAGGCATTTCTGTATTATTTTCACGAATTTGTTAGTAAGATTTTTTTTTTTTTTTGATAAAAAGGCCCTCAGAATTTTTGTTGTTGGGATTGAAAGGTCAAACTATTGGTTCTTTGACGCTACTGAGCCCGTAAGAGAGAAAAGCTGGAATTTCCCAGTTGTTGAACGTAGCAGTCAATGACCTCGTATCGACACAGCCTGTGTTACTACTAGATGTAGTTATCAATTCCACTATGTTTTTTGCAGTCACGTGTATATAGCAATCAAGAAATCAATCGCTCGAATTAATAAGGACATTTTATTTTCACTGTGTTAGTCAAAATTAGTTTTTGTGAAGATTAATATTCAAACACACTGAATAAATAAAATACACTGAATGAAACAGTAAATCATATTTACATGGCAGATTCTCTGTCTCAATTTGTTGAGCTCTTCCTGTTTTTCCCGAGCCCATTCTTCTTTTGATTTCAAATTTCCAGTTTCCCACTGAGATTTCAGATCAGTCATTCCACTAAACACCACCTTAGGAAAACATTTCAAATTAATTGAAATAGGTAAAAAAAAAAAAAAAACAAATTCTGTCAATCAAAAACAAAAGGGTCATAACTTTCATTTTATAAAAGCATGTGCATTTAATTTATAAAACAAAAACAACTCTGCTCTCAAGTCATCAAAATACGTGAAAAACCATTTGTTTGAACGATAAAAGAATTTTAAAAACGAATTTAAATGTAGTCTCCTTTTATTCTTTCTTAAAATGTTCATAAACCTGAAAATCATTCAAGAGCAGTAAAAAGTGATCGAAATACAAAATGATCGTCTTTTTGTTACAAGTGAACAAAGGGGTTAAACAAATAAAAGGCAACATCTTTATTTTAGGGGTTGGATAAAGAACAAAAACAAAGCAAAGGAATTTTAACCCAACATTAGACAAAGAATTAAGTATGTAGATTTGTACAAAAATAACAAACTAGGAACAGTGTTTTTTACTGTGTTTTTTTCCCCCAGAGAGGCACTTGTAAATATGTATCATGATGCACATTTCCTCAATATAAGAAAAATGAACCTTGTTATCTTCTTCAAGAACAAAAGAAATGTATTTATGTTGTTTATGGAAATTGCCTTTATTTATTAATATCCTTGTTAAGCACTTCTGTTTAATCCAAATTAAGCAAATTACTGTTGCTTGTCAGGATAATTTATCCATAGTCAATTGCATGAAAAGTAAATGTCCCTCAATAAAATATTTCCATCTCTTGAATTGTGAAGCTGTCAAAGTTTTGTTCATTTAAATATTTACTTTCAATATTAAGACACATTTAGAAAGAAAAAAAGATGGGATAAATTGTTCTTAAATAATGACACTGCTCATTGGAATTGAAGTGTCTAATTTTTTTTTCCATAAAATCATCTGATAGGATTTTCAAAGAAAGTAACCCAACTACAAAAATTCAGTAATTTATGTCTATTTTTTTTTTAAAATGCAAATTCCTTCATCATATTCCAAGGAGAAAAACACTGTACACTTTTCACTGAATAGAAACCTTTGAAAATCCCGATTTCTAAATGAAAGTCTATTTTAAACATTAAAAATACCCGAAATATTTTAAGATGAACTTAAGAGTGAAGGAATACTTTATCAACCTTCATTCTTATAAAGAAACAGAATCTAGTTCGTACTTCTGTTTGCCTAGTTATCAGATGCCTAGAGAATTCAGTCTCGAACATTTGATCATGTGTGAAATTAAATATTTAATACAGAGGCCCTCACAATTTTCTTATGGCATATCAGTTGAGAAGTTCTGCCCTCAAAGAATTTTTTTTACATGGGGTAAAATAACTTGCCCAAAACACACCAGACAACATGTCTACTCCCAGCTCTGCAAAACTGACATTATTGGCAAGGGTATTTCCAGTAGCAAACTACGTTTTATTCTCGTTGACATGGCATGCCAGTAAAATGACAGAAGAGATTCGAGTTTTGCAATTACAGTCATTTCTAACTTATTCAACAGCAGTGATCAAGAATAATGAAACAATCAACCCTGGATGATAAAAAGACGATACATGAAGCTATTGATGGAAAGACAAGAGGCTTCTGTAAAGCTGTTGCAGTGAAATTTTAAATTAATCTTATCACTTGGCATGTTGGTATCGACTTGCCACTGAAACTTGATCCAAAATTAGATCAGATTCTATCGACAGAAAATTGGCAAATTTTCAAGTAAGTCTTTCTGAGCAGCTTTCCACTTTGGGTATGTTTTCATGGCCTTTGAAGTCCATTGTTATCTTGTAACGCATGATGTATTATTTACTGCAGTTTAACAGCAACTTCAATTATCATGAACAAATGAAGACAATGAAGATTCATAATTTTTTCAGGGCTGTTTAAATTACTTTTATCGGCATATGCCAAGTCTTCCACGTTTGATTTTGGGGATCTATATTAAAAAAATAATAATTTGCCATTATGTAGCATACCGACCAAAATAATTTTCCTAAATTTCTTTCTTAAATGTCTTCAGTGATAAATCCAATACAAGATATGATTAAGCTGTAAAGGAAGTTGTTGTGTTTTTTTTTTTGTTTTTTTTTTAACTATTTTGTATTTGTGTGGTTTTTAACAGACAAACTGATTTGTATTTAATACGATCTTCATGTTATTTAAAAAAAAAAAAAAAAAAATTTGCAAATAACAGATGTAAATAAAAAATAAAGCCCTAGTGATTCATCCAACACAATCTACAGCTTTAAACGATCACAGTACTACAGCTGAATGAAGATTATTAACCTGCAGGAAATAATAATGCGACCAATAAAGCACAATACATATAAAAAAATATTTAATAAAATGACATGTTTCGAGAAGCCCGAAGTAAATGGCTCTTCGTTTATCAGACTAAAGAACAAAGGAATAGAAAGAATCTATTTATACACAAAAGAATTTAACAGGACAGCCAATCAGCACATGGTAGATTCCTTTAGCTGAATGGAAAAGACGTAGTGCTTGAGAGCAATGGGTTCGAGTACAATATAATGATGATCAGTGGTTCAGTCCGGAGACTGGTTGAGATGAGATCCAAGTCATGTTCCTCCATCTTTTACTATCCTATATAATGAGGAAAGCTAAAACAAATAATAAAAAACAAAAATATTCTTGATGATTGTTGAAAATCGGTTAAAAACGAATAGAATATAAATAAATAAATAGTCGGGATGTCGTAATGAATAGAGAAGTAAATGCAATAAAGATATACAAGTTCTTAATGAAATACAACATTGGATAAAATAAATAAGTAAATAACAAAATAAATAAAAAAAATGGAAATTGAAATCCATTTTCAATAAGACTTCTTTAGTCTTATTTTTGTATTTATTTCCTTGTTGTCAATAAGGGGATTTTTTTTTATTTATTTATTTTGTTAGTTATTTACTTATTCATTTTATCCTATGTTGTATTTCATTAAGAACTTGTATATCTTTATTGCATTTACTTCACTATTCATTACAACATCCCAACTGTTTATTTATTTATGTTCTATTTGTTTTTAACAGATTTTGAACAATCATGAATTATTTTTATTTATTATTTGTTTTAGCTTTCCTCATATTATACTCGTCCCATTGCTTGAGACTCTTTTCCGTTCAGCTAATGGAATCTACCATGTGCTGGTTGGCTGTCCTGTTAATCCTTTTATGTGTAAATCGATTCTTTCTATTCCTTTGTTGTTCTTTAATCTGAGGAAGAGAGCCATTTACTTTGGGCTTCTTGAAACATGTCATTTTATTAAATGTTTTTTTTTATATATAGAGTTATTCTAAAAGATGGATCCAATTTAACTAATTTGTATTTAATGAAGTATAAATTGGACATAAACAAATCTACATACTAACAAAAAGAGGAAGTTTCAAAATTTTGTTTTCCCACCTCTTCAGTGGTGATAGTTATGTAAACGGCCGCTAGCATACTCGCACCAATAGGCAGGCATTTCGTGTCACTGTCAGTTGTACAACATTACAACAAGAGACTCGCCAAAGGTAAACCTGTTCTGTGCCATATCACAGACAAAGTTTATGGACCATTCTTTCTTGAAGAAAGCACTGTAAGTGGAATAACATACCTGGATATATTGGAACAATGGCTTTTTCCTCAACTTACCAAAGATTCACAAGACTTCATTTTCCAATAGGATGGAGCTCCGCCCCATTGGCACCGTGATGTCCAAGGATTTTTAAATCAATCCCTTCCTCAGAGATGGATTGGTCGCATGGGAAATCAAGACCTGGCTCTACACTTCTGGCCACCGAGATCTCCTGATCTCATGCCATGTGACTTTTTCTTGTGGGGCTATGTTAAGAAGGCTGTTTACGTCCCACCTCTACCAACAACTCTAGCCGACCTGCTGAACCGTGTCATGTTTATTCGCATATGGGACAAGTTTGGTTACTGCTTAGATGTTTGCCGTGCAGCAGAGGGGGACACATTGAACATTTATAATGTGTTAAAAAAAAACAAAAAAACTTTGAAACTTTCTCTTTTTATTAGTATGTAGATTGCTCATGTCCAATTTATACTTCATTAAATATCAATTAAATTGGGTCCATCTTTTACAATAACCCTGTATATTGGGCGATATTGGTCACATTTAGTACTACAGCTGCTTTTACTAAATCCTGCACCGTGCTCCATGAAATTACCAAGGCTGATTAAACATTCTGTCAATCAATTTTCAGTCTGTCCCATGCCAATAATAATAATACTCTCAATACCATCATGGCATTAAAGATGTTTTTTTTTTTTTTTTTAAACTACTGCTTGAGTAGATTCCCTGCAACAGTAGGGAAGTACCGTGACAATTTCAGGCTGAACAAACCATAACCATTACTATAACTGTATTTCAGTTAATTCAAGATTACCTTTATATTCAAATTAACTACATAAATGTGACATGGCATTTGGGATGTTACTTGAACCCCTTCCATTTCTGATAAAATTCAGTTTTTCGTTTAAGAGTTGCTGCTAAACCTTTCCAATCAACCCAATAATTAATATCATGAAATCCTAACTGGAAATGTCAAAAGATGCACTGCTAAGTAATCAAATAGCATTGAAGAACTGGAAAAAAATCTAATGAAATTCTGAAGAAAACAAAATGAAAAGAAAGTATTTGGAGGACAAACTAGAGGAAATGTCTACTGAGAGCACTTCGACCCCTTTGAAATTTTAGTAAAAGAATTCACATAGGTATTTCAAACATTAACCAAAGCTACACTTCCTCTTTTAATTTAACCATTTTTAAACCTCTTTATTTAGTTATCAAATAATAATTTAAGAATGTCAATTAGTTTATAATAAATTGAGCTTAACCAACAATATTTTTTTTTTCCCCCCAGAATAGAAACATGATGTACAGGTACCTCACAATTTCAGAATTTATATAATTCCAAAAATAAGTTTGTGTTTTTTTTTTTAAATGATCATCATCTCTTTCTATCCTTGTGTGTGTAAATTCATTCTTTCTATATTCACATTATAAAAAATTCAAAATTGCTTAAATATAAAATGTTTCACCTTTCAACAGTAAACCATCAAATCTTTATGTAACTTTGTTGAGGATTTGGCAAGTAAGTGTTACAGCCCAGCCAAATGTTTACACTGCACTACTTTATTAGGTACTTCAGCCCGTTGATAAAAAATAATTGTTTCTAAAAGCACTAAATCTACCATGCTTGCAATACAAAGCAACTACATCAATACTAAGGTGAGGGATGCAATTGTAATTGATTTGACTGTTAAAGAGAAAGTTAAGAGTTATCGATGAAACTTTCAGCAGGGTATGACTAACAACATTATAATGGCACTTATGTTCTTTTTATGTATGACAATATGAAGTATTTAGTAACAGTGGCGAATATACAGTAGAATACTGACTATCTGAACTACATGGCACAAGGTTAGTTCAGATTAATCACACAGCTTGGATAAAAAAAATGTTTTCCAGTTTAAACTAGTTGAGAAAACCAGTTTAAACAAAACAAAATGTAATCAGAACTACAATTAAATTACTGTATAAAAGATTACTATATTTTCATGTATGAAGTAATATAAAAAAAAATTAGATTTTTAACTCTTTTAATGATAAATTAAGGCTATTTCTATGCTAACTGCATAAATCTTTGAATAAGTAATAGGAAACAAATGCATCAAACGGCAGAAGTACTAGAAGAACTTTTTTTTTTTTTTGCAGCAGTAGAGGTTTGGATAATTTACATTCTACTGTAAATATGTCAGAGACAGCCTTGTAGGAGAAACTCCTTTCTGATAAGGGAGGCTGAATGAGTGTGACAAAAAATTTACTAATTAGCAGAATTACAACTGTAATGTTAAGAATATAAAGGCCGCTTTAGACTTATCATTTCAATAGGTCATGCTAATGGCAATGTAAGGGTAGATTGCCAATGAAGGAAAAAAAAAAAAAAAAAACTTTAAAACTCGATCCTGTAAGTTTCACATACATTGACTTCCATCCGATGAAAATTTACACTTCTCAATTGCAGTCTTACCTACACTTTATTTACAAAAATAAACATCGATTTACATAAAAATTGTTTATTCAATGCATCGAATAGGAGAGAGAATATGTTCTTAATTAAAACAGGAAATAAATATTTCATTTTTTCATTATTTTGTATTTCCTCAGTTTCAGTTTTGATATTTCACGTTATATCTCAACCAACACCGATATCTTTTAAACTTCAATCGATCTGCAGCTACAGATTTTCAGGCCGGAATTCTGTTAAGATTTTGGTTAATAATCTAGCTTTTTCTGGATGCATCCACAAGAACAAAACGAAAAGATGGCCTCTGTTCATGAAAATCAATCAGTAATTTCTAATAAACAAGATACAAATCTATTGGACTTAAAAAGTTTTCCATTCGCCACCAGGAGTGCTGGTGTCAGACTGCTGTTACAAATGGAATGCCATAAGCTTTGAAAATAGAATCTATTCTGTATTAGAGAAGCAGAGGCAATCTCTTAGCCATCACTCCATGGCCCACCGATGGCGTGCAGATTGCCTACTGAAATGGTACTTCTAAAACAGCCTTAATAGTTGTATGCAGAATTTAGCATCAACAATTGTATAACTCAGTCTGGGTAACAAATGGGCTGCAGCAGGTAACCAACCAGAATTAGATAAATGTATCTAATAAAGTAGGCACCGAGTACATCAGAAAACTTCCATTTTAAACACAATTACTTTTGAAATGTTAAGCATGCATTTCGACACCATATAACATTTCAAAGACAACATAATTTGCAATTATGTTAGTAATGACTTCTTAAAAATACTTAAAATTAGGGGTGAGGGGTTAAAACGGCACCTCTAGGGGCAAAATTATTGAAATCTGGGGACTTACTTCTTGAGATGAATCATCTTGTTCAACGAGCAGCTTTAAATGAAAAGTTAGAGCTTTGTTAATAATACAAAATAGCAAACTAAAAGCATAATAAGTTAGTGTTTTAAATATTTTTTTTTTTTATACTGTGTCAATGATTTATCTTATTCAGAAGGATCAATGGAAGAGCTTTACTAGCAGAACTACAATTAGTTACACTGATGATTACATTGTAATTCAAAAAATTTTAGTTACTTAATCCAATATAAAAATAACAAAAATTCAGTTAACTTCAATGATGAAGGGCCAAACTAATTATTAATAGTAATTCAATAAGCAAAAACCATTAATTTTAGAAGATCCATCAATGGAAGGAGACAGATTCTTGTCTCTCCTCTAAAATCAGGTCACTTTAATTTGCGGCTTTTCTAAATATCTACTGAGTCAAACGGCCCTTAAAATAATGTAAATCACCCTAATATTTTATGGAATTAAAAAGTACAAATAATGGGGCAACTAATTTACTATCATTAAAAAACACAGTGGAAAAGTTAAGAACAATCGTTTTAGTTTATGTTACAGTATTAGCAAATTATTTTTGTGAATTAGTAACAAATCAACACATTTTAATAAAGCCTGAATCATATCTCCTCTTACAGTAAAACTTCAATTGTCCAAATATCCATTCAAACAAGCTATTTTATTGATAAACTACTTGTACATTACTAATCTGATGAAATTCAACAAAGGTTTATAAAATTTGTCACTTAAATAGTTAGATTGAATTTAATTTTTTAACCATTAGGAAAATTAAATAATAATGAAAAAAGAATAATCCACATTTAAGACCATTTAAATTACAGTAATTTTTTTTTATTAAAAAAAAAAAAAAAAGGATTAATATTAAATTCTTTGAATTTCACAAGAATAACAGGGTTTCCCAGTTGTGATAGTTACAGCAAGTGTTCCCTATGGGAACTCCTTAAACTAAAAACAGTCTTATGCACTCTGAAATCCAGCTGCTTTTGTGCCATTAAACACCAACCAACCACTCTGAAATCAAAACCTAAAACCCATCAATCATAGATTGTCTTTTAAAATTAAAAGCTAAAATCACTAACAAAAGATCTTCCTCCTTGAGCAGTTCTCCAATTAATTGCAGGTGCACACCTATACTTCCTTTAGAAACTGGCTGTGGTTGTATCTATTACAGTTTTGTGTTTCAGGGCCTCCTCTGGAACTCTAAATCATTCTTTAAGTTCGTTCGTGTTCTCGTTCGTTCTCTCTCTCTCTAACTCTTCCTTATTATTTTCATAACCCTCTGTAAACTACTCTCTCTCTCATAACCATAGAGAGAGAGAGAGAGAGAGAGAGAGAGAG
>JAFIDM010000179.1:31374149-31393035 GCA_023159025.1 Thereuonema tuberculata | reverse complement strand
TTTCTCTCCATTTACAAATAATTACGGACGTTAAACTTGCTTTCAAAAAAAATAATAAAATATATAAATACCATTATTCGAAAGTTAAGCCTGAAGAACTGATGAACCACTGCCACCTTTTCTTTATGTTTTAAGATGATTTCTGATCAAATGGTCACTGCGATGACAACAACACTTGAGAGCTGCGTGACCAAATCGCAACAGAATCGCAAAGCCTGATCGCACTCAGCTTGCTTTCTAATTCTCCTCCCAAATTGAAGATGGGGCGAGTGCGTGTGGGGGGAGAAATCAATACCGAGAGAAAGTAGGGGGAAAAGTGCATGCAGGGAGAAGGGGGAGGGGGAAAAAAAAAATGAAAGACGCCAAGGACTGTAGCCACTCCAGAGTAGATATCAAGTTCAATAAGCAATGAAGATGAAAATGCAGCACCAGCCACTTGATCAAGAATGCCAACACACACACACAGGGAGAGAAAAAAAAAAAAAGAGCAGCAGTGTATCCCCTACCCCCGCCTCTCTTTTCGATGCAGAATCAAAAAACAGTTAAGTTCAAAGTCATACACAATGACTATCAAAAATGAAACAGGGTCCCCCTTTTCTTTTTAGACAAAATCTCTCTTCGTTTGCTCTACATAAAGAAATCAATGTTTAACGAAACAGCTGCTGTTCCCAACTGAATTACGAGTGCTCGGGCAATAATTTTAATGTAATTACAAAACCGCAAACACCCAAAATAATCTTTCTCTAAATTTAATATTCGTCGCCGGTTTAAATTTAATACTCGCCTCGTGAATTTCCCCGAGATATGAGAGATACAGAAACTGAAAGCCTTCCACTTACGAAAACTAGCTGTTCAGAACAGAATGTCCAAAAAACTTGAGTACACTTTCTTTCCCCCCCCCCCCCCCCCCCCATTTGGTTTGTAGTCATCAAAATGACAAAAAAGACAAGCCTAAATATATTTTTTTTCAAATTCTAATAGCTACTACATACAAATAAAACAATTCTTCATTTTTCTTTAATAAATAAGTAAATATGCATTACTTAAGTTGTCGAAATCTGATTAAGTTTAATCATATTTAAAGTTATTTCTCCTCAAGACGGACCCTAGGGTCTACCAAGCCCTCTGTGAAAAATGGGTTTCTTACTCGGAGGATAAAAGGCGGACCGGGCGTGGGACTAACCATCCAACCTCAACTAGTCCCGTTGGCTGAGAATAACTGGAAGCCTAAACTTCTCGCGCACTCCAGGGCCTGCATGGCCTGTTGCTGTACAGTTTAACCTTTTTATATCAAACCGCGCGCTACTTAATTGATTACGTAAAAATGGCAACAGCCATTATTTAAAACAATGAAGTCTTAATAGAATAGAATTCCATTACATCCCAATCTTTTTTTGGGGGGAAGTTTTGTCGCCTTCTAAAGCTAATTTCTCAACAGGAACCCATTTCAAAATTAAGAAAAAAAAAGTTAGATCGTCTCTGTTCCGTAAATATGCAAATCACCCAAATCCTACATCTCATCTCGCATTCTTATTATTACGTTTGAGTTTATTTATAATTATGCAGCCCCATTTAATGACCATTTGTCGTTTCCCATTATTTCATCTTTAAGTTGATCGTTAACACTGAAAATTAGTTACTGTACATCACGCAAGGCAGGCACGTGTCTAGATATACAAGCTCTAAAAAGTTGGCACAACCTACGTTAACTTTACAGGCAAATAAAGTCTCCCCAACTGAATAATTCTTCGTAACGAAAGGTTTTACTGTCGTCCACCAGATGGCAGAGCGTATTTTAGGAGTGCTTAAACAATACAATTAATACCTATTGGGAAGTTGACTTCGATTATATCCAGGAGGTGCTGCCATTACTTCGTGCAGCCATGTTGAGGCAAAACCCATGTTAGCGTATTAATTATAACAATTCACTACTTTTACAGGAGCATATGAAATTGTAAGTAACAATGGCATCTCGTCCAACTTTACTTTCGATTAGTATATTTAAATTCGTGAAGGGTAGAAAGACGGCATCAGTCCATCAATTAATATGCGCGGGTTAATTGGCATTTCAGTGCTACCCTTAATATAACTATTTGATTTCGATATAATCAGACTTAGGATATGAAATGAAACCAGGTAACATCGATATCTCTGATACGAAGATCCGAGCATTACTGCGAATGTTTTGTTACTGATCAACTGGTGTTGACGTATGAATCTTTTTGTTAATTAATGTAACCACAATAAGATCAAACGGAAGACATTACTAAAGTGGCAGTCCGTTTTTCATTTACCGAGGTCAATTACTTAACAGTTTTTTGTCACTTTTTATAAAGGGTATTTTTAACAAACAAGTTTTAAAAAAACACTGCCTCCAATCTCGCCGATTCAACATGGCGTCCAAGTGATAGTCTATCAACCTCTTCTTATAAAAGGCCACTAATGCTAATGAAGCCAAAAAAACTAATTGTGATGATGTACTCGACGGTTCCTGGATTTGAGTTCGCTGAAAAGGAAAGACAGAACAACATAGAAAAAAAAAAAACGTCAAACTAATGTTATGTGGTGAGTGTGGGTGGCAGGGAAGCCGAGCACCGCGCCTGTTGGTCTATTGTGCTACCACGGAAATAAGACCAGACGGAGAGAAAGACTGAGAAAGTATGGTGGGAGAAGTGCAGGGGAAACGGGAGAACCCCGAGAAAACCTGCCCAGCTCGGATCGTCCGTCATCACGAAACCCACATGAGAACTAAATTTGTAGCTCAATTTAAAATCTCCATTCAGTATTTTTACCCGATAATTTTTTTAGTGGGTTCTTAAACTATGGACTTTGTGATTTACTTAAATTACAGTTTAATGAATAAAAAAAAAAATTTAAAAAAATCAGAAAATGTCCTTTTGAGGACATTTTCTCCTTTTGAAATACCCTAGAAAGACTGAATGGATAGCATTCGTTAAGCCTAATTAGAATTAGAATGTTTTTATAAAGCTTCTTCCTGTAAACAATCTATCTTAATTATTATTATAACTAATAAAATATCCATGACAGAAGAAACTGACTTGCCTTCAACTAGTAAATTAATACCTATTTGAGAATGTGTTTAATCAAACGCATTACCTTTGAAACAAGACAATAATTAAGACTAGTTAACGGATGATGACCTACTTACAACAATGGGTTTAGACGAGGACTGTGTGTGAATAGTTATCACCACTGGATAAGATCTCAGATGAATGTAACTTTATTGCCTCTTCCCGAGTCTCATATCCTAAGGCACTCTCGTATCCTTTTATGTTTAAACGTGCAGTGCTTGTGAAGTCATAGCAGATATAAAACCACTTCAAACCAATGTAAACAGCGTCGTCAAATAAACTATTAGGCCTAAGCGTGTGATAATGGCGATGCAATTTCAAACCGAACCAAAACAATGGTTTCATCAACTGAAAGGGATCACGTGTTTCTTTGCTTATAAAGAGCTCGTGGGCCTCGAACCCCTGCCCAGTCCCCCTTTGCAATATGGGAAATGGGAAAAGCGTGATATCTGACCTTTCGGGAGCTTGACCCCACCAAGACGATCAACTTCAATCTCCGCCAGGGCAATGGATGTGCGAAGAGGGGGGGATGTGTGGGAGGTCTCTCATTTCCGACCCAGGATGTAAATAGGCCGGCAGTCCGGGGCCAGCTTCCTCTGACTGATCGCGGCACTTGATAAAAACTAAGAGAACCATTTTCTTTTTTGGAGTGAACAGTGGAACAAAAAAAAAATGGCCACAGTTATCATTTAATTCTCTTAAGAAGTTAAGAAAAAGAAAATTCTTCTCAGGAGACAACATAGTAAGGGGAAAAAAAAAAACCATGAGACGGATCAGATGTTGTATCACCAACATCTCAAAAGTAATGTCTAGAAATTTAGCAAAAAATAAAAATTTAAAAAAATAAACAATTGGATTTAATTAAGAACGGAGAGAGTGCGATTCTATTCGGGCAGAACGTTTTCTAATACACTTATAAATTTCCAGATTTCGGCTTACGGCTTGAGATATTACAGAAATGCAATAATGAATTTACGAATATTATTATTTTACCACACTGCATCCCAAAAAATGAAGAAATCTGGTATTACAGAATTTTTTTTTGGGGGGGGAGGGGGTTGGAAAGTTACCAATTTGTTTTGCATTTTTTTTTTTTTTTTTTTGGTTGAAGTGCCGAGGATTATCATATTCCCTTACCCTTCCCTAGTTCAAAATTCTTGGACACGCTATTTGTTTACCATCAGTGAGCGTTTTGTTGTTTCTATATAAAGAATCCACTTAAACAAACAAAAGAAATTTCAACAATAAAAATGAGCAGATTATTTTGAAATATGCCTGCAAAGTTTCAAGATGATCCTTTCAAAAGGGGGGACAGGGAGGAGACACAAACACACATACACACACACACACACACACACACACACACACACACATATTGATTTTTTTTTAAAAATTACTTCTTAGTCTTAATTATCTAAAAAGTAGAAACAAAAAAGTCATTTTTCTTGGCAAACTCTGAACCGACCTTTTTTAAATTCTTTTAGAAGAAATCCCTGCCAACATTTCTGACAATCCATCTGATAACATTACTCCAATAACAGCAGCAAAATTTCACGGTGGTTTAATTAACGAGTTTTCATTTTTTTTTTCTTTCTCTTAAAAATCAAATGGTGTCGCAAGTGAAAGAACAAGGGAAACCTGTTGTAAATGAATATCCTTGAGAAGGTGAGTCTGTCCTCTGAAACAGGCCCCAAGAAACATTCAACACTCGTACAAGCAAAAAAAAAAATTCCAATTTTAAAGTTGCAATCTACGATTCTCAAACAATCTACAATACTTCGATTTCACTATTTCTTTTAGTGTAAATCTTGTCTGCCATCGTGACGTAACTGAACAATAAATCAAAACTTAGGGGGAAAACAAAACTGACACAAAAGGACAGTCATACCGAGACTGTCAGCTATTCATGACCTACACTTCTCGTTAGCTAACCAATCACAGTAGGTCACTCATGGACTCTTCTTACGGAAGATAGCTGAACTAGAAATATTACGAAATTAAGAAATATTATATCTATTTATTTATTTTCACAGAAATATTTTGTATAAAAAATTTATAATAAAGTCACTCTGATAAAATCCAAAGTACATCTAAAATTTCTTGCTGCTAAGAAACGCGGACCTAATTGAAATCTCCAAGAAAGTCTACACGAGATCCTTCGTTATTGTACTCTCGTATTTCCCGCCAAACATTTCTTTGATTTCGAGAACTGACTGAACACGCAATGGCAATTAAGAATTATTAAGTGAAGTGTTGCTTTGAATTACAGCCAAATCAATTGGAAACCGTCCGCTTTATAAAGATCTAGTATCTCCAAGGAAACAACGTATGTTCATAGTTCTGAAAGGTACCTTAGTCAAAAGGTGGATGGGCTTGTTAAGAATTGTAATGAGAATAGTATATCAAATAATAAAAAATAAGCTCTAAGTTAAAGCCGTGAAAACAATCCAGATTTCCTTATTGCAACTGCAGTTTAAAATGTAACTTCGTGTGCTCAACTGATGAGCAGCAAGGATTCGAAACATCTTTCATGGAATCTCAATTCGAAAACTTCAAGTGTTTAATTACAAATACAGAAAAAAAATTAAATAATTTTAAACTTCTCATAAACGTCTGCAATTCCACGGAAAACCAAATTTTATTTCACGTAACTGTTTCAAAATTGATGCGACATTTTTGTACCAGATTAACGCGCGCGAAGAAGAAGAGGAGGAATTATTTCTATTCTGTTGTTCCTTTGTTTTCCTCCTGGACACGTTTTTCTACTGTTAGGAAGTAGCGAGGAAATAACGATTAAAAAAAATAACATCTCAGAAGAGGATATCAAAACGTAGTCACTTCCTAACCGGAGGCCAACGGATTAGGGAAAAGGAAAAAAAAAAAATATTTAAAAAACAAGTTAGAAAAAACAAAGCAGGGAAAATTACGCAGTAAAATGAAAAGAATAAAAGGATAAAGAAGAAATAAAGAACGTCTTAAAAAACAAGATAGAAGTCTTGCAAAAAAAAATAAATAAATAAATAATACAATTTAGTACATTTTGAAAATTTTAATCAACTAAAACCTGTTAATTATTTACTTGGTAAATCATGATTATCTTAAAGATTAAGGAGGTTATCGACATGAACTTCCTTTTTTTAATGCAAATATAAATTACAGTGTGATTCATTGCCAACGACTATAGATTTTACATTTTCTCAGAGGGTGATTTCTTATGTGATACAAACTACATCTTTGAATACATCGGTGTTAATTTAATGAAGTACTTTTGTTTCAAGGTAGGCCTTCAATGTTGACGTTTAAATATTTTAACTCCGCGGAGCCAACAATATCTTCGCATGTAGAGAGCGTGGTCCTGAAAATGTTATTTAAAAATCGCTGGTTTTAACATTGCAGACGTTTTGTGTATTACCCAGAGCGATATCACACGCACACAAAAGGGAAACATTAAAAGTTCGATGGAAGTGTGTATATACGAACGGGATATAGGGCCAACGGAGAAAGCACTTATTTTTTTTTGGATGGCAAACTTTCGATAATTCAAAAAATTAAAAACAATTATAAATAAAGTCGTTACGAATCAAAAATTGAAAAAGCTAACGTGACAAAGGGTGTCAATGAAGCTATAAAAAAAACAAAACAAAAAAACAAATTGAGGCTAAATGGGATTGGTTGGTTGAAGGGAGCTGGTCCCTGAACACAATGCAAGTTGTCCTCGACATAAACTACATTTTCTTGTTGTGGTATTCCGCCTTGTTCTGAGTCATTTATGTACGCTTTAAAATACTTCACAACCATAAAATAAAAACTGGATTTCCGACAGTTGCCAATGAAAAATTCCTGCATCCCATTTACAAAGTGATCGGCGGGAAGATGGAAACGACGGACACAGAGGGAGGGCCAAAGTGGCGAGGGGGGAGGAAAAGGAGTGAAGCAACAACGGCTGGGTGGTCACAATATCACAGATGGCTACACCATTACCAGCAACACAAATTGTAGTTTTACGTAATTTTTCGTGTTTGTACGTCAAAATCGTTAGCACAGGGAAAACGCCACTATAACGATGTAACGTTAGACGACGCTGCTAACACTAACAGGAAATACGGTTGGGTTTCGCCAAGTGATTTTCATCGACCAACTCCAAGAGAAAAAAGATCAAGGCTTTCAAGATATTTTTTTTTTTTTTTTTTTACCCGCGTAAATTAATGAAATCCTCCGTTAACATTAGACGGAAATCAGAAGGGGTGGGGGGGTTTCATCAATAAATCTAGTCTTCATTCATTGGTTTGCCGCAGGTTCTTGAATATTTGTGAAATCAGCTATAAAACCAATTCATTTTTCTTTTTTTTTTTTTTTATTTTTTTAATAATCATGAAAATTTACGTAAGTTTTACGAAATTATAAACTGTGATACTGAAGTATTTCTTAAACTAAACGTTATTAATATGACTAGCAACCCGGGAAAAGTGGATTCTCCCAACCCACGACTGCTTTTAAAACCAGAGTGTGAATCATATATCTATGATATATTTTTATTTTTTATAGAGATTAGAATGTAGTCCCTGTCACCTAATGGATAAGACGTCTAACTTCGGATCAGAAGGTTGCAGGTTCGATTCCCGTAGCGAACTTGTAGAAATTATTTCTATTTTCACAAATCACAGTAATTGCGCCGGACAGACAGAGAAATAAAAGATTTTAGTAATATAGATTTTGTAAAATTTTACTTTGTTTATTTAAGGACGAAGTGGAAACATTACTATTTTTTACAATGTTTAAAAAGGTTTATGATTAATGCATCATTGTCCATATTCTGAGGCAAGACGGCGCAGGAGGGCAAGACTCCTGTGATCACCAGCCAACCGGAATACGCTCTTAAAGATCGAAGCGTCAGTCCGACGTTCGCTCTTCATGACCGCCAGGAGAGAAATCCGGTAGCCGGACATTTACAAGGTTCATTACAAGAGCTACAGGTCGCATTATTTTACAAAATATCGCCAAAACATTTAGAGAAAGGATATTCGGGATTTTTTTTTTCCTCTATCCCTACTTTCATATGTCAACTTTCGGTTTCAATTGATCAGCATTCAACCAAAATAAATAAATTTTCAAACTAGTTTATCTGTCAATTTCATTTGTCGTGACAAGTACTTCTTTCATTTACAACTTGGTTTTACATCTTGAGACTGTCGGTCGTGTCTGTCTGCTTTGGCCGCCAGAGGGTCGTTGCCTTTGATTTATCAATTAGTGATTCAATTAAGGGGGGCTGGTTCGCCGACGCGGCAGTGCACATGTTTTGCGCGGGAACTATGGGCCTGGACTGTCTCGGGACGACGCTTGACGAGTGCGCTAAGTGACAAGATGCGATTTGATTGTGTCAGAAATGTAGAAAACGAAAGAGAATTACACGGAGCGGAGGGAACGAGAGAGACGCAACAAATAAAACTGTCAAAACAAGCGAAAACAGTCGGACAGAAACGAATGACAAGGAAAGTAGATTAAAGGAATTCCATTTCAGCGAACGGACAAATGACGTGGAAAATAAAATCAATCGCTAATCGAAAATATTTCCCCCCCCCCCCCCCCCAAACCACTAGAGTTTCAAAACAAAGTTTACGACGTTGATCATCCTTCAGAAAATAAAATTTTATTTATTATTTATTTTTAAAATCTGCAAACAATGATTTAGTACACGAAAAGACCCTATTATCCGCGCGCTCAAAGATGAATCTCCCAGAATGCAACGCAGATTATAGATTAACCTTTCCTGGCTTTTCGTTAACATTCAAATGGAAGAGAAAATGGCGGTCGCTGGTTGACAGTCAACATTTCGATGAGGAAGAGTTATCAACAGTCCAGCTAGGGAAATTATTCTTAACGTTGATCATCGATTTCTAGAAGATGTATCGCCCAACAACGATTTGAAAAGTAAAAAGGATGCGTTGAAGGTCACTGCAGAATTTACTGGAGTGAGTTTGTCTACGGTAAAGAGAATTGTACAGTCGCCGTTGCTACGAACGCCAGGGAGAAAAAGGCCTCGTTTGGCTCCAAAGAGTTCGCTTGACGATTTTGATTGTTACGTCATTCGTCAAATTGTTGTTGATATGCATATCAAGAAGGAATTGCCGCCATTTTCTCTTCCATCTGAATGTTAACGAAAAGTCAGGAAAGGTCAATCTGTAATTTGCGTTGCATTCTGGGAGGTTCATCTTTGAGCGCACGGATAATAAAAATGAAATTTGGATAAATGAATACGGTATTTCAATCAATAGTGTAATTACTATGCTAAAAACGCGCCCTAATAGGGCTTTTTGTATAAATTAGAAGAATGGAATTAAAAGATTTGGCTAAATTTATAATTTAAATAGTTCTATTCTAGTTAATAATTATTTTACGTGAAATGTGGGTATTGATTCAGTTCGATGCTTTGCTTACGACTGCATTTAAAAAAAAAAAATGAAAATTATTAATTTTAATTGATAGTTCACTATCTGTTCTCTTTAAGAGATGTGTCGCAGTCAGCCGTCGAAACGATCAAACTGGGACTTCATTTAAGTCCCATAAGTTTTTGTCAATTCGATGTAAGCACGTAGCCTAGACATCTTGGAACATTCACACCAATACAGAAATGAATTAAGCGTTGAAAAGGTCGGACAGACACTTGTCTTTTACATTTACAGCAAAATTTAAATCCTTTAAAAATTTTATATAAATATATGTAAAGTGCTACGGAAGCAGATTAAAAAATCCAAATGGAAATGAAAAATAAATAAATAAATAAATCGGATTTTTCTATTTAGGCTTTTCAATCTTACTAAGTTATTGGATTTTGTGAAACTAATAAAATACTGAAAATGAAACTAAGCAAAAAAAAACTAATAAGATTTTAAATTTATACAATTCTTCAAAATTTATGAGGGATTCACAATGATTTTGTATCTTTTTTCAAATTCCTTTCAAAAATACATTAATGTATTTGCTGCACTATTATTAGGAGGGAACCAACAAAACAAGCTAATATTTGTTAGGAAAGCAACAAAAGGCCTTCGAGAAAGAGAAACGAACATATTAAATCCTCAGAAATCGATTTGTTTCGATTTATCTGCGTCTGCCAACTTACACGACATATCCCACCGCCCTACAATCGAATAAAATGGCGGACAAGAAACAAAGAAGTTAATGCGAGCACTTGAGTTTAATTCGTTTGGTTTTAAAAGTAAAGTACGTAATTCTACTAAGAAATTAAAGATGAATAATTAACGTCAGGAATTTTAAATAAAATGAGCCAATTACAAATTTATTCGCAGTAATTATGGGACTTCGTTGCATGGCGGAGGTATACAAAGCATTGACCATTTGTATTTATTATTTCGTCAATAGAATGTAGTCCCTTCTCGCAATTTTCCCAATCCTATAAAGATCTCACAACCAATTACACATTTTTATCAAAACACTAACAAAACTCAAGATAAATGTGGTTTTTGATCTCGAACAGTCTTTGCAATTTCCAAAAAAAGAGAAAAACTCGCGGAAGTCGAGGAAAGCAGCAGTGTGCTACGATTCACACGAAAATTACGCGCGAAATAATTTGTCAATTTTCTGTAATTTTGGAAATCGATTGTAACTGAAAAATATCGGAGGAAAAAACAACAAACAAAATTAAAAAAGCAATCTACAATATCTATCCAACTGTTGAAATAAGATCGGTCGCTGAATTAAGATCCCCTCTTTATGCTTTGACGTCGTTGCTTGACTGATTCTTCGGAAGAAAAAAAACCTTATCAAATAAGAAGTAAATATTCTTTACAGAAATAAAATGTTAAGGAATCTACTTTAATATAAAAATCAACGATTACAAACTTGAAACTCAAACAACGAGTTGTTATTTCAATTATGATTGTAAAACAAAAAGGAATTAATATGACATTAGAAAGAGATCAGATATCATCGAGATCAGATTACATAGTCTGCAATGGTTCAATAACAACGCTGTATTTAATATGAATGGCCATTAGATGGCGCAATTGAAACCAACATAGAAGAGCAAGTATCTTAGTAAGTTTTTCAAAAGGGTTAGGATTATGAAATTGGAACTCAATTTTCTTCCGTTATTAGGACTTCTTAAGTTTATATTTTCAATTTTCAGTAGTAAATATCTAACATTTAAAATATGTTTTTATATTATTTATTTAGAAAATGAGCTTTAGTTTTCCGATACAAGTATCAGAAGACTTATATTCCCGGTTTTTGAGGACAAGTATCATTAAAATCTCATTAAATTATCATTAAGCACGACAATCACAACAATTGCGTCTTTTGTACGCACAACAATCACATTTATAATGCAGCTCTACAACAATCACAATTAACGCAACAATTGCGCCTTTTGCATTCGCAAAATAATTATAATAATAAGGAAATTAAAACAATATCAATGATATTTTCTTATCAGAAAACGTTGCGAAGCAATGTGATTGGTTTACTAATCGCTTTCCCCATCTTGTTTTTTTTTTTGGGAAAAATCACCGCTAGAGATCACTACAGTTTAGTTAAAAAAAAAGGTTTGTGTCGGTGTGTGTCTGACTGGGAGCATAAAGACTGTTCATCCTTTAATGGTTTTAGTTAAGTACTCACCATAAGGTGTACTTTATAAACGCGTTTTTTTAATCTATAACTTATCTTGAATTAGCACCCCAGTGATGTCATCGTCCTGCCCCTCTGTCTGCATCATGTCTACGCTCGATTTTATAACTGATGAACTTGCTCGTTACCAGAATAGATCATCATTTTTTTGCAAATGACTTTTCTGGACGTTTGAATCGGAACCCCCGCAGGTTAACGCTCAAATCAGCGCCCTCAACATTCTGACTGCGAAATAAATCGTTCGAAAAAACATTTCTTTTGCAGGATCCGCATTTTTTTTCCTGCTGGAAACCCCTTGGTCTTATTGATCACTGGAAAATACAATTGAAAAAGCAAAAGAATAAAGAAAAAAGAAAAATCATCTTTCTCTACATTCACAATCAATTCCCACAGTTACATCTTTACTCCATTCTTCCTTCTTTTCATTTTCAAGACTTCATATTCTTTTTTTTTTCTTTCTTTTCTCCCTTTTCAATGAAACCGTTCATCTTTCTCGGGATTTAATCCACCGAGACTTCCTCATTTCTGTTCTCGAATAATCTCCACTTTTACTGTTTGTTCTCATCTCAGAAGAAACAGCAAAAATAGTATAAAAAAACAAAATAAACGTATTACTCTAATTCACAGGAAGTATTTTTTGTTTTTATTTTCCGTGAGAATAGCGCTATTGTTTATTTTTCCATTGTTCCTTTATAAAAATAAGTCTTTCAAAACATCTTTAGAAATCTTCAAAAACTGAATCAATTCAAATTTAAAAAAATAATAATTATTAATTACATTTTTTTTTATTTTAACTTATTGACTGGGATTTCTGCGGACCATTGTTAGATGGTTAATAACAATGCTATGTGTCTTCTTCCCATCAGATAACTGCAACAATGAATCTTGATTATCGCCATTGTTGCAGCGACCTAATGGAGAAAAAGCATACGTCAATAACCATTTTAGCCACTTTACCAATGGCGTATAGAACTCACACGGAATGGAAGTTCGGTAAAATAATTATAGCTATCGAAGAAAAGACTGACTTATAGCATAAAAAACATTTTCTTCCAACACCCAATTGAAATAAAAGGAAGGGATATGAGGACTGTATGCCAGCGCAGAAGGATCCTCTTGATACTGGGTATGCACATTTATGAACAAGAGATTTCTGTCTACTTTGTCAAAAACTCAATTTCAGTCATGATGGCAGAATGGAACCTCAAATTCGACATTTTAGGAGATTTGTTAAAAATCCTTAAAATATATAGTCAGAGATATTTGTTTTCAAACATCAAAATTTTAAAAGAATAACTAAATAAATAAATGGCTCTCGACGAATATGAAAACGATGATAATAGAAATTATCATTTCTACATCAGATATAAAATATTTGCTTAATTTATTAACGTCTTCGAAGTTTTTAAAAGAAGCAGTTATAAAATGAAAGTGAAATTACGTAAAACCATCAAACAAAGTATATAAAATTTTAAAAATACAGTAATTTGAGTTATTACAATAATCAAATAGTAGTAACATATATTTTCAAAATGAATAAAATAACATTTTTGATAAATTCGAATGTCTAGAAATTTCAGATTTAGAATAAAATCTTAGAATCAACCGTTGTTGTGCTTTTGCTTTGTTTTTTCCTTTATAAAAAAATGAATTACGATTGTATGTGACCGACTTTAGGAAAATGTTAGTGTAAAATAAAAATAAAATTTCACAGTATTGTATAATAAGCATTTTTTTTTTTTTTTTTTTTTTTTTTTTTTACCCGGTCAGATTAATAGATCTACAATGTTCTTAGAGAAAACGAACGGAGTCGGTTACTCGCTTGTGAGTGTTTGCGAATATACAGACCAAACATTGTCAAGGAAAAATTATTCAGAATCAGACCAGGAAAAAAAAAAAACCCAACATTTTTAAAATGTTTTTGAATTATTTAGGTGCGGAGAGTTTAGAGAATTTCGATGCTTCAGGAATTTAGGGAACATTTATGACTCCTACAGCACCTATCGTTGGATTGGTCTTAGTTTCCTGTCAATTTTCTAAGCTACGTAGATAGTTATTAGTCATTATAATAAAAAAATAATAAAAATCCATGCTTGCATTACACTTTTTTTTTAAACATGAAAATATTTTAATTTTCTAATTTGTATTTTTTGAAAAAGTAATTTGCTGTACTGGACGCCTGTAACCGCAACAGGAATTAACGAAAGAAAATGATTTAATTTACATAGTTAATTAGCATTTAATTTTTTCTTATAAATAGCAATTTTAATTATAAATTAATATATTAACTGAAATATTTGATAATAAATTTGTCCAGCCCAGAAAAACAGTTTAAATAAAGATTGAGAATTAACGAAAGAAATAAAATATTAGTTATCTAAATAATTTAGCTATACAAATAAACTGCTTAAACAGTAAATTACCTTTCGGTAATAAAGTTTTTTATTAAGATACTTATTCTTGTTGGTTCTTAAGAAAAAAAAAATCTTTGCTTCTGAGATTAGAATAACTGGAGAAGTGCTGATAACTCCCATGAACTCATTAAAAACTTAATTACTTATATCTTTTGAGTTCACATTCAACTTCTTGAAATTTATTGCTTGTTAACCGAAGTTATTTTAAAAATAAACTTAGTGCGAACAGAAAACACTAACCCTCATTTAAGTTAGGGTAAAAAAAAAAAAAAAAAAATAGTTTTAATAAGTAGATGCTGATATTTTGCAGACTTTCTTCTGTTTTGGTTCAAACCGTCTTTCAGAATTATCATTAATCTTATTTTCCAAATCAGATTATTTTTGCTGCCACTGTATACAAAAAAAGAAGAATAACATGACGGCGCTTGAAGCAAAAGAACTGCTTTTAAAAAAAGAAATATTTTAATTATTATTATTATAAAGAATGAATATTACTTTAAAAATCGGGATATTGTTTATTATGTAATTAAATCTATTAAAAAAAAACATGTGAAACAAAAGCACTTTTTTTTTAATGATATATTCTATGTAACAGCTCAGTTAAAACTTAAATTATCTGGATAAGACAGCGTGACATATCTACCATTAAAATTTCAGCGTTCCTCGATATATAGTCACTTCAATTACGGACGGTAAGACATGATTATTTGAGATTTCAAAATTACACTCGAAATTTTTTTGTAAGCTAGCGTTTTCTCTCTCTACTGTGAGTAAATATTAGACAAACCTTATCGCAACGTTTGAGACATAAGCTTTCCTTACGAGCACAAAAAAAAAAAAAAAAAAAACCATCTTTGTATATTTAATCAGATGGTGAGCTTTTCTAGTCCTTTTAACGAATTAAAAACAACCTATATATTTTTTGGGGAACATTTTCCTTCGCTTCCTTGAGTTAAAAGGCCTACTTTTTTTTCTTAAACAGAATGTTAACTCGTAAGTTCATATGCAAACGAGACTCAACTCATCTTAACAACTACCTTGAAAGGAGCCTCTTCGAATAAACATGAGGCGAATCAAGAAACAAAATTATTCGGATAAAAGCGGGAATTAAACTTTATCTCTAGGCACGAACACCATTTACCTTCTGTAAGAAGTTTACGGATTTCGCCGCGTTAAGAGATCAGTCATTATTATGCTGTATTTCGCCGTATATGAATAATACATAAAATGTGCCAACGAAGGGAACACGAATAAAACCATTTTTCCGCGATAAAATAATGTGAGGATCTTTTTAATATTCTGTATTATTAAAAAAAAAATGCGTTAGCTTGCGTGCGTACGTCCGCAACAGTGGAAGTGTTGCCAGGCAACAGTATTGTTGCATGGTCAAAATAATGAACATAATGAACATAATGAAAATATTGTAAAACCAAAAATATTGTATACAGAGAAATTACTTAGGAGCGAAGCGACGGGCAGCCTTCTAGTACTTTTTTTCATTTCAACAATAAAGACAAAGGGTGCTCTTGTATATCTGTCAAAGTTCCATGTTTCTTAATAAGATATAGTTGATGTGTCAACTTTTGAACAACAACATGGACAGACCAAAATTGAGACAACGATAGCAATGTTTTATTAGGATTTATAGTTTGATTTACTTGATTACAGATGGATTGATGAGCACATTTCGATTTCCAATTGCATTTTAAAACTTTCTTCTAACCCTTATTTTTTAGTGATCTCTCCCCACCCGTAGGGAGCAGCCATTAGGATTCTCGTACTGTATGCAACGCCCTCCACAGCCCAAACCGAGAATCGGAGTCCCATGAGTCCTACCCCGTTCGACTCCCCGTGGTCTAGAGGTTTTCGGGAAAACCCACACACAACAAACTTACGGTTCAAGCCATGTCCGGTTTTAGATTGCCATTGTGACGTGACCAGGAAATAGTGGTAACTGGATAAGAGTCTGGTCTATCTACACTAAATCAACTATGCTCAGAACGAATGTGATATCTTCTATGCAATGTGGCCACTTTGAATGTAGGGTCGCCCGAATGGTGCAAAAAAGAGGGGTCTCGACATGAACTCAAAGCGGGCATCGCTTGAAATTGTCCTTGACCCTAGTATTACAAGGGCTTGAATAAATGATTTTTACACGTCAATCAACAGTAGTGTCACTTTCAACAACTCGAGTGTTTGATAAATTGCACAAGGTAGCTTGGTTTTGTGTTGAATTGACTTACTATTTGTTTTTTGTTTTCGATGCATATGAAGAGCGTTACAAGTATTACCACCCATAATAAATAAATAGCCAGATTCCAGTACGCCTTACTGTATTTCTTGTACTACTACTACATATATATATATATATATATAATAGTACATGTATTACTATTGTTTTGTTTTGGTTTATTTGGTTTTTGTCCTCTACTTACTGCACACATACATGTACGTATGAAAGATCAGGTGTTCCTTCATATGTTGAGACAACGAAATCTATTTTTGCGGCAGTCTTCACAAATCTCAAAGCCAACGATTTGTGAAGTGAAAACTCACCACTAACCTTCCACACTTATTCTAAGTCACCCTTGCAAGAGATTGTACAGTTACTGCAGCGTTTTAACAGTTTTCGAACACGGACAAAAGAGCATTCACAACTACATATCAGCCGAATAACCACAGCAGTGCCGTGAATTTAAAAACACAATGGCTGGGCTTTCACTTGTGGATTTCCTGCAAGATACATGGAAAAAAACATTTACAGAATTATAATAATTATTATAAAGCTTAAGTTATTTCCCTTTTCAAGATCGTCTGTTAAATAACTCGATTACTTAATTACGTATGCAATTACAAGCAGAGTTGTATTTATCGACAATAAAAATGTTAAACCTATATAAAGTAAAGATTGATGTGTGAGAGATGTGTGCAAAATGTCTACGAAACAGAGTTTTACAGTCAGTGCGGGGAATAATGATTCTCCCAGAATGCAACACAGCTTATAGATTGAGCTCTCCTCGACGACCGCTAACATTGAAAGAGAAGAGAAGCGACCCCGTCAAAAGCTTTCAACTTCAAGAAATTAGTTGGTTTTTAATATTGGCAACAGCGCTTTTTAACTTGGGTCCTGTAAGGTTGGCTGATCGCGTTAAGGTTCTGTCAGTAAGCCTAATTTCTGACAAAATAACTGGAAAGGCAACCTGAGTAACAATCGTTTAGATCAGTTTCAGCAAGTAGTTTTTTTTTTTTTTGAAACGTACGAAGTCACTAAAGTCATTAAAATAACGGAAAGAGAAAAGCCACAATTTTCAAACTTGTCCAGAATGTGCTGGACTCAACACATTCAGTAAAAACAAAATTATCAGTTCTAACAAACAAGGGGACGGAGGTGAAGATCAGGTCGTGATTCTTACAATTTATCAACAGTTGATGAGACGGATTTACGGTTTGGCTGTAGCAGCCAAAAAAACTTACAATCAGCCTTAAATATTATATATAAAAAAAAAACTTAGTATACTTTAAAAATTAACCCTTAAGCTTATTCTGCAGTGGTTCAAATCACGAACACTGAGATAGTGTGGGCGGAGCAGAGCAATGAGCGGACATCTCGTCAATCTTCCTACTCTCTCTAATATGCTAATGCACGCGTCTATTATACTCTTATTAAAAATTCAAGTGACCCAAGTCTCCCACACATCTCTCTGCTGGACCCAAGCCAAGAGGGGAGTTTTAATTTGAGGTTCTAGAGTTGGAAATCACTTCGCAGACAGTGAAAGCCCCGATATAAGAATGACTTACGGACTTTGGGCGCTAAAATCTCACCTAATTATTTAATGAGTAACGGAAATTGAAACACGGAGGAAAGGAAAAAACAGAAGGAACGGGACAATGATAATGAAGGAGAAAGATAGAGAACAAGCGTGTGTTAATGAATGAATAGCAGATGAGAATGAAAACAATGTAACACATCCGTGTAATTCAATGTCAAATTTCACTTCAGCTTTAATTTTTAATTTGAATAACTCATTTTCCCACGGTTAATATCCTCACGTCCGTTATTTGTGGCCGAATTATTAAAACTCGTTGACATTCTCACTTTTGTTTGTCTGCAAATAACCAGAAGTACAACTCACGCGAAACCCGGTGAAAATCTTATGATTTCGATATCAGATTGAAGATCTCTCTCTCGAATGACTTCCGATCATTTCAGAACAAACTCCGAGATCAGTTAATGGAACGGCACGAAAAAAAAAAAAAAAAAAAAAAAAAGAAGAAGAAGCAAAAAGCAGGCCGGGGACGCCGCCCCCTATTTTTAAAAAAAAAAAAAGGAAAAAGGAAGCCCATATTTCTCTTTATGGAAAGGGAAAAAAAAAAAAAAAAAAAAAAAAAAAAAAAAACGAACTGGATTAAGGATATAAAGTTACTCTAGATTATCCAAACGCGAATAACAAGGTCTATTGCCATCAGATTTATAAAGTAATCATTTTAGGTCTCGCCTGCACCATCCTGTAGTATTTAGATGCCGTGTTGGTAAAACGGGATAAGCATTTAACAAAAACAAGGTAGGGATAGCGATTAGTAAATCAATCACAATGCTTCGCAACGTCTTCTAATACATCTGTGAAAATATAATTGATATTGCCTTAATTTCCTTATTATTATAAATATGATTGTTGCGAATGCAAAAGGTGCAATTGTTGTGATTGTTGTAGAGCTGTATTATGAATGTGATTATTG
>JAFIDM010000179.1:31282062-31374139 GCA_023159025.1 Thereuonema tuberculata | reverse complement strand
GCGAATGCAAAAGGCGCAATTGTTGTGATTGTTGTAGAGCTGTATTACCAATGTGATTGTTGCGCATGCAAATGACGCAATTGTTGCGATTGTTGTGATTGTTGCTAATGATATTTTAATGATACTTGTCCACAGACAAAACGGGAATATAACAAAAAACCCTAGATTTATATTTTATTCATAAACACACAAATTTTGGAATTGAGCGCGAACCAGTTCTTGGGTGGAAAAAAAAAAGTCAAATTTTAAAAGATAAAAATACACCTTTGTAAAAATCACACGGGAACAGATTTAAAAAAAAAAAAAGATCTGTATGTAGCTTTTCAATTCCAGCACCTGGTACATGTTCTTAACGTCTTGCATTTATCGATCGACCATTTCAAGCGAATATGCTCTTACAGTTGGATCAGCAGAGAATATGAAATGTCAAGAGAATTTGCAAGGAAGGGATAACGAACCCCAGGAAGAAGAAAGAAAAAAAAAAGCCCTCGAGGGGAAAACGTATCGCTCTAGGGAAAAAAAGAAAAGCATTTATTCTCCTTCAAATACAACTACCGAAATCGTCAATAAAAAGAAAGCGAAGTATCTTGTAATGTTGACTTTGAGAAAGTTTACATTTCAAATTTAAAAATTGAAATTTAAGCTTTGAGACCCGATTAAAAAAAAAAAAAAAAAGCCTTTGCAAAGGAAGGGAAATTTTATTACATAACAATTTTAACGATAATACTTCCTTTAAATTAACTTTACGTAGAAACTGTAATTATTTCTCACATCTGATTGAAAACAGTTAAAATACCGTATATCTACATAACTGACGTAACTACTATCGGCCAAACGAAACAACGACTTTGACCTTGAAATGCACCTATGATCTCTTATTCATTCCAGGACTTAAGTTCGTCGAGAGAAACTATTGACAAAGGTTTGTCTCACTTGAGAGTCGCCAATCAGAAGCCATAAACTTTCCCGCCATAAACACTGACATATACAATCGATTCAAATTCTACTATTGCGACATCTGGTGGCCACGGTCGTTCTTTGGTTTGGCGGACTTTAGTTTGTTTTGTTGAAACCGAGGCGAGTGATTGCAAATGGCGTCCCCGGAGTCCGATTAGAAGTTTAAAGTATCCAACCAAAAAAAAAAAAAAATTAAAGAAAAAAAAAGGGGCTCATTTCATCTCTCCTTGAACTGTACAGCTCAACTCTTTACGTACAATTTTGTGATCCTGAAATGAGCCTTTACAGGAAAACTGGTGGGTTTTTTTTTCTTTTTTTTGCTGCTCAGACGAAAATTACACGTGTCGTAAATCTCTCATTCTCGTTTTGATCTCAACGATCAATTCTACCATCTTTGTTTAAGCTATACATTACGACTGTTCTGTTTGCAACATTTCAAAAAAAGATTGCAAATTATTTTATCAAGAAATTTTAGGAAACTTTTAATAATAAATTTTAAATATACTCGTATATTTAATGAGAGAGAGCTTCCATTTCAAATGTAACTTTAATGTGGAATATTTACTTATAACAACTGATACAAGCAACGATCAACTATCAGTTTTAACAAATGCAAGTGATTTAAGGGTTAGCTTTAGTTGTAATATTAACCCCTGCTGTTTAATGTATTTCCAAGGTCTCTCTCTCTCTCTATCTCTCCATTCATTCTCGCTCTGATTCGTTTTTATTCGTCTGTTTATTTGAGCAAACGTGATTAAAAACATAATGAACACAACTCCCAAGAATGAAAGATGAGGTTTCGTATCTCAAGCGTGGCCCCTCAACTCACACCAATGACCTTCGCAAAAAAAAAACACAACGCCGCAGCTTCTCTTGTAAATTAACATTTCCGGCGTGGATTTCGGATACAAATGAACCGGAATGTGACACCGAATCATAATCCTAAATCATGTGCACACGTGCAGGGCCATATCAACAGCAGTCGTCTTCAGTAAGGAAAAAAAAAAAAAATTAATGATAATTCAACCCAAAAAAAGATTTTTTTTGTAACAGCGTAATTTCCTAGGTTCGTCCGTCCATCACAGCAACAATCGACACCAAATCGTTGCAGTAATTAGAAGTTCTCTCTTTCACTCACATACACACAAGCTGTTGACCCAATAGCTTGGCGACAACCATCTTAAGTCGTAAACCAATTAGAAATCCACATTGTTCGCCAGCTTACTTGGTGAAAAACGGAAAATGGCAACTGACCGAAGTTAATGTTCTCTATAAACAAACAGTGCATTCCTTCAGAATATTCGTGTCAGCGGCAAAAAGATATAAAACTGTAGCTTTATTTCCAGTTGTTTCTGATAAGCCTGTTTAGTGGTCATTAGCTGAATATCTAAAGCCAAATTACTAGGTTGAAAAGGAACTTAAAATCATCATTAGTTAAAAAAATAATTAATTAGGTAAATAAATAAATAAATAAATAAATAAATAAATAAATAAATAAATAAAATAGAAATATGATGGCAACCTTATCTTTCACAACTCTTGAAACAATACTTCGGTCCAGTAATGTTCTCGTATCTTTTTCAGGTCGAAATTTGTATTATTATAATATATAATTTACATTTAAGCCCTTAACAAAAATTAAAGGATTTCTATTTACTCCCCTCCCCCTCAACAATTTGCAAACATCAATACTTTTCTAAAACCATTAGAAAACTTCAATATTCGCAAGTTTGTGAAGAAGATCCAATGGCGCTAATGGAACGAAAATGGCAGAGCTCTAGAAACCTCATCTTCATTCTGTTCCGAATTACCGAGCTTTAAGATTATTTTGAATCCTTCGTTCCCAATGATAAAATAACATACACTATAGGCATTACATAAAATCTTGAAAGACATTAAAAATGACTGCTAGAACATGGTCGTCGTATTATTTTAAGATACTCTAACGCTACATAAAACATCTCAGCTTTTAAATTAAAAACCATAAAAAAAAACAGCGGCCGACAAAAGCTCCGCCTTGACGAGTTTCTCAGAAATCGTAACCTGTAGGACTCAACGGATGAGCGGCCGGAGGTCCAAAGCGCTGTTACAATGCAGCTGCTTCAAAAGCGCCCTCTCACAAAATTCCAGCAACTGACCGCTAAACAATCCATTCCCTCATATACATGTCGTCTGCTTCGTGTTGCAGAATTTATCAAAAGCCTCCCACGTAACGATTACGGGAAGAACAAGATTCCCCCCTCCCTCACTAGCAAAAGAAATCGTATATTACATTAATCAGATACACAAAAAGCAGGAAAAAGTAAAAATAAATTAACAAAAGAATCATCAGAAATTCCAAGAAAACAATGACTTAGCATATGCCGAATGATTAAAATAAGAAAAAAGAAAATTTACATTTATTTCAAGAGGTCACAAACAAGCTTGGAAAGACTTTTAAGCCCCTTAAAAACTGTTATTTCTGAAAATTTATTTATTTTATTAAGTTGTGAAAACCACAAAACAAAAAGAATATTTATTTTCAAACTATAATATCTACGGAATGTCAACAATACCAAAAGTTCCATTTTCTGGAAAAAAATAAAACAAAAATTAAATCTGACATATTTCTTTAAATGATCGAATTTCTGGTAATTATATCAAATCACGCGCAATGAATTAAGGATTTAATATTCATTGTTTAAGGCAATGAGATATTAACAGAAATAGGACTGGAATAGAAGAAAAATGTTCGAATTGTAATTTATCAAAACTCAATTTTAAATTTCTTGCAAATATTATAAAAAGAACACAAAACTGAAAACATGACTCGTCACTAAAACCAACATCAAATATTTCTTACCGAAAATAATAAATACAATGAAGAAGGAAAGAAGAGTTAATTTATTACGTCATCCAGAGCTATTATCACCGATTAAATAATGTTCTAATCAAATTCGATGGAGAGCAGTTCTTGTCTATAGGCAATGCTTTATTTTCAATTCTCGTTCATCCGCCCGAGTGTAATAGAAAAAAAAAAAAAAAAATTACAAACGACGCGAATAACGACGCTACATCAGAATGGATTGGCCATAAAGCCTAAAGAGCAATCGACCGTTGATGGAACAGTCTAAAATTCGTCAGACGGCCTCGATAAAAATCTCCCCAAGCTCCTCTGCAGTCTCTCGCGAGACGCATCAGGGTCAGGACTCCGGAGATCGCTGTGGTACCGACAGCCTCTGCGTGAAGGGTTGGGACGCTCCAAAGCCTGCATTCGATGATCTACCAGAGACGCTAGTGGATTTTTCTTTTTTATCCCTGGCGATTTCCTCAGGGCACCGATCCAAAGGGAGCAAAGAACCCATGAAGGAATAACAGTCCCTTATCCAGATGTCTCAGCTACAGTGCAGTCCAGTCTTACTCTGGTCTAATAGGTTGGCGTATTTACAGGCGCATGCTCGTTATACGTTTACATCAAGTTCGAAGCATTGGACTATGTAGGAATTGTCAAGCTGAACAAGGCTTCTGGTGAGCACTCATTACCAGCACTCAAATGAGAGCAAAAATCAGATTAACTTTCATAATATAGTTTATCAAATTTTTGCACGTTTCAATACAAATACATTTTTCTTACAACTAGTTCACCTTCGCAATCGGTTCTGTTTCAAATTTTAATGTTGCATCTCAATGTTAATATTATCACATTTTGTCAATAACTGAAAATTGCAATTAAATCTTGGCAGATTTCCTAGACACCCCGTATCCTATATAAAGATGGCGAGACACAAAATTTTCCACCTCTAACTTTTAACTGTTCTATAAATTTTCTATCCTGTGATTGGCTCGAAACAAATTCAAAATTTCCATTAAATTTCGAATTATTTCGAAACAAACAAAAATAGTGTTGATATTCATTGACTGATAAAAATGGAAACAAAAACATTTCAGAAGTTGTAAATTCACGGATAACACTTAAAACTTAGGGACTATTTTGTTCGCGGCTTTACACAGGTAAAATTCCTGCAAGTTCTTTGTGAAACGAACTATATAGTTTTCTGAACATTAGAAATAGGCCTTTCTCTGACCACACAGCAACACTGCAATAGAACACTGCCATTAAACAATGCATTGCGAAACATAAGCCTAATCTCGTTGTTTTAACAGAGAAAAATTAAAAGCTCAGCCAATCTAGGAACTCGAAAACGAGGCCAACCACACCGGGCTCCAAATGCTCAAACAGAAAGCGAATACAGCGAATGCCCCAAAGGCCTTTTGGAGCAGTGGACCACTCGGCCTTGGAGAGCCCAGATCAAGATGCAAAGGAAGAACTAATCTCGCAGACGCTAAGAGCAAGCTTGCTTGCTTTTTTTTTTTTAATTGACTGCAACATTGTGAAAGAGTTTTCGCTGGCTAAATGAGGCAGAAAGTAAGTAATTACAACAAACTGCAGCAACAATTAAGCTTAAAGATGACGGATGAAGCGATTCGCAAAACTAACCATTAACAAAAACTCATTCAACTGAAGAAAAAATCCTTTTAAAGAAAAGAAAAAAAAATCAATTTATTTTGAAAACAAATTAAACGAGACTAAGCTGGGGAAATGTAAGTCATTACACAATGTAAACTTAGGCCTATTTCAAGTTCATACGTCAAGTGTGAATGTCTTTTATTAAATACCATCCATGTACGGTGAATGACCTATCAGACATCACTAAAATTTCAGTTGAGTGTCTAAAAGAGTGGGTGACTAAAACGAATAAAGATTGAGTTTTCTTCAACCATTTTTTTTTGTTGCTGTATTGTTTTTATTAGCCTATTTTAAAAAAAAAATTACAAAACTAGAACGTGTACGCAAGGCAGGGACATTCTCCCTTCTCCGAAAACTTTCGAACCACTGATCTTTAAACTTGGCATCCACATTTATGGACAATCTTACTTTTTCCCTCCACATTTGAAAACTTCATGTATACAACTGAAAAAGCTGCGCGAGAAGATGACAAAATATACCCAAATGCAAACAATTAACTATCACTGATGGCAATCATCTAATAATGCAGAGTATTCCATTTTAAATTTGCACACGCTTTCATATGATTAAAATAAATTACTTTTGAAAGATTCCACGATTCAATCAACTTTCAGCACACCGAAAAGTTTAAGGTAAGTTGCTAGTATTCAACATTTATTTGCAAATACTACATCCAATGTTCAATGTATTTATTTCTTTTAAACTACTAGGCCATTCCCCTGTCTCCTCCTGGTAAGCGTGAGATAATCCAAGAAGAATCGATTTCAAGCAGTTATGGCAAAAAAGTGATATTTTATTCCTTTTTGAATGAACTCATTATTTGATAGTGCGCGAACCAATAGAATAAAAGTAGGATTGGATATTGCGGATTAGCAGTAGTCCAATGGTTAGAGTTCCTGACTGCGAGGACGAAGGTCCTCGGTTCGAATCCCATGAAGGCGAAAAAAAATAAAAAAAGGAAGAAAATTTTATAATCTGGCTTTCTCAGCAAGGAAAACTAATAATAAACAATTGCGCCGGACAGACAGACAGTAATAAGATTTTAGTAATTTAGATTCCGAGGGTAAGTTAAAAAGTGTTCAGAGAGCAACTTCATTAAGTTAGTTTTCTTTCACTACAATCAAAAGTACATTGTTTTTAATTATATAAAAAAATGCACCAACTATTTAAAATATATAAATAATGTTCTTATTGCGATCGGTCTTTCGAGTGCCACTGTTGCGAAAGAACACAGACAGATCGAACGACAACATACATCGACAAACGAATAGAAGTCAGCGTTTCACCAGCCAGTGCCATGACGAATGTCCACAACCAAGAGGCGATTACGTCAACGTACTACAAATCATCACTAGAATGATTTATAACCGTGGTTAAGTATTTTTTTGGAATTTAATGACTGTAAATTAGGGCTATTAAGTTCAGCAACATTGAACTACCTTTCGAAATAACGTAAATATAAAGCAGAAATAGGAATTTAAATTATTAATTATCTTTGAAATACAACTGGCTAATAAATAAAGTAATAATTCATTTACTGTTGTAAAGACAAATACGGACAAAAATAAACAAACAAAAGGCTACAATCAAAAGTCTTCACTATAAATTCATTCCTATGCTATTTAGTTTTCTATATTTTATTAATTATTACCCATCTACGTTATAAAGTAGACTTATACCATAACAATAAGACTTACACGCGAGACATAACTCGAATGTTACGTATCGGCAGCCATTGTATATCGAATTCTATTTGTGGTCGAAATCAAATTTCACTTATAACGTATAATTGCACTGTGCACACTTAGAAACAATCAAATATTTCGCTTCCAGATGAAACCCATCTGACACGACCTCAAATTGCTTATTGACTACAAAGACCCTAACGAACCCTCTAAGTGCCAAGTTTCGATCAAGTCAGCAATGCTACAGAGAAAAGACATTTAACATTCACTTTCCAGTTTTTAGACAAAGTACCAAATGACTGAAGAAAAACAAAGCATCTTTCTACTAAAAAAAATATATTCACAACACTGAAGTTTGGTGAATGATGCCATGAATGTTCGTTAAGATGCTTTCGTCTAGACCAGCAGAGTACTACAGTTCAGTTCATGAAAGAAGAGCTTTTGATGTCATAATTTCCTTATGGATTGATGTTTCCAGGATAAAAGAGCGCCATCTACTGCTAAACTCCGTAACTAACTCTTCTAAACACCTCGAAAACCTTCTGGTTGTTGCATTTTCTACAGTTTTACAGATCTTGAAATAATTAAAAAAGTTCGACACTGCTCCTCTTGCTTGGCTATGCAAAGTTTGTCCTTTCTTGGTCACGCTTATGCGATCACAAAACGACGCCATCTTGGACTGACTGCCCGGAGTTCAAGTTGATGACGTCATGACTGGTGACGTTTGATCCAGACAAAATCGATCGCTACGTAATGACCATATATGGCAAACCCTTCGGCAAATCTATATTTTAATAGCGGAAATTTCAATGGCTGTTTAGTTTTCCTGGCTGAAACAAATCAATCTATTCCAAAAATATTATCTCCACAGAAAGTTCTGAATAGTCTCCAGTTTTTGAAATGGATATCTCGAATGGATATTAAATAAGTCATTAACCTTTAAAAATATAAGAGACCAAAGCAAGTATTCAATAACTGAGGAGTATCTATGTTGCCAGCCACATACAAACAATTCCTAAAAACCATGTTTTTCCTTAAGATTGCAATTGAGGAATACTAAGTTTGCTGGTGCTGATGGCTCTTGGTCCAGATGCTCGGTACATTCTTTGCTATTCAGCGAGCGATCTTCACTTGACAAGATACAGAAAGGAACTCAAACAGAACAGGCGTCTGCACAGCTGGCAAAGATACACCCACAACAATCGCAGAAGCAAAAACATACACAACAGGCTCTTGATTTATGAACAGATGTTTCTTATTGACAAGAAAAAGTCAACGAACGTCAATTGCAAAGATCATTTTCTTACTAATCATTTACAAGCAACACGCGAACCGAATAAAAAAATATGTAACTATCAAATTCCAATTATAATTATCTTTTAATTATACTTTTGGAATTAATAATAAAAAAAGACAAAAAAAAAATGATTGTATATCCTACTTAAATGTATTGTAATAAAGAGATAAATATAGATATTACAAAAAAAAATTCTTGATTTTTTATTCGCTGTATAATTTACGATTTCAGTTCATCTTTTTCAATTTTAGTGGTTAATTTCTAAAATATTAGTGTTTCTAAAATTGATTAGTTTTGAAATTTAATTGACTTTTCCGTTAATTATTGGAAACAAAATTATCCAAATCATCCAATCACTGTAAATTGTGTTCAAGACGGCGATTTTACTGGCAATTGCATTTCATGATCTACTGAAACAATATAGCAACAATAATCATTAGGAAAACATCAACGGAAGCCAATTTCAAATATTTCTTGGATATTTTTATCCTAAAAACAAAAAAACAAAAAATGTATTCCTTCTTTCAGGTAAATAAAATAATAAAATATTTGTCATTTTTAGTGTATTTTCCTAAGTAAGGCTTACAGTATGAAATCAATGTGTGTGTGTGTGTGTGTGACCATTTTAATAACTTGTGAACCGTTGAATGGAGTTTATTGAAACATGACATGCGAATTTTAAAAGGAAGTTATCCAATATAAATGTCATTATCGAGAAACCTGCGCGTGAAGGCGGCAAAAATCCCCCACAGAAAAGTGTTAGAAGCGAATGGTTTCTAACAATGCATGTTAATCCGTTTAAGTAATCCACGTGCGCATGCTTTGATATGTTTAAGATTAATTGGGAATTTAGCCAACTTAAGTAAATGGTAGTTTAGATTTTTCAAAAATGAAGAAAGAAAACATGAAGGGAGGAGATGGCAAACTTTCTTTTTAGAATAAAGCTTATCTCTGAAACTGCTTGCGTTGGAAACACGAAATTTGACACGAGTGTTCTTTGTTAGAATCAAAATGATAGTATTCGTAACGAAATAAAAATTTGGAGAAAAAAAAAATTTTAAGATTCAAATTCTTCAAGAACTTTCTTTTACTGAAGGCGTAACTTGAATTGAAGCAAAAAAGGATTTTGTTTATCTTTCCTGAAAAAACGAAAAGACCCTTAAAAAAACAAAAAAAACGAATTTTCACTTCCTCCGTTTAAAGCTGAAACGTACATAATTCTTAAATGCCGTTTTTCTTATGTTTGGTTTCTTCCTATCCATCGTTTTCGCGATTAAGAATAATAGAAGCAATTTTCATTCGTCTTGCGAAGCGCCAAACAAGAAACTCCATTTCTTCTGTCACTTTATGAACTTGGAAACGCCATAGATGAGGGGGAACGAGAGACGAAAATACACGAGCGACGGACGACAGTGATGCACGTGGCCAGACGGGGGAGTGAACACCGTGTTTACGGACCAGATCCTTTGCTAGAGGCAGGCATTTTTCTCTCCCTCTCTTTCGGCTGCAATGGAGGCTGACCTCTCCGGAGTCAACAGCTCGTCTTCAACAAAACCCGATGCTGTTGAACGAACTCTTGCATTAACCCTACGCAACGCTGGTTAGGTTAAATGAATTGCTTCAAGAATGTTTTCCGCTCTTTTATCTTCGGCTTTTTTTTTTTTCTTCCGTCTCCTCTTCTCCCTCCTACTCCGCATAAAAATTTTTCATGGTCGCTCACACAGTCAACATTCTAATTATAATTCGCACATAAACAGAGGGGGGAGGGCGGAAACGAGGGAAAGCGTTTTCCCTTTGGGTACAACACTTCTTTAATCGCTTTCACTTTCATTTTTTTTAAACGTCGATTTGTTCTCGCGCTGCTGCCAAAATATGGAGGAAAAACTAAGACGTTACTTAATTAACTATGTGAATAAGCATCAGGCCTACCTTCAAAATAAATGGTTAAAGTTATATTAATTTCTTATCTTGACTTACATTTATAAAAAAAAAAGAAATAAAAATCATGTCTGTAAATTTTTAACCCATCTAAAGATTTCTGAATCCTATCCAAGGTCCTACACAACTGATGGTAATCGATTAACTGTCTGCAGATAGAAAGTTTTTTTCCATTCTTTTATTTTTATTGTCATTTACAGATGCCTGCGATAAGCCTCTCTCCCATTACAGCGTGTGAAAATATTTACAGTTTCACTGGGAACAAAGATAAACATTTACTGCTTAAATCCATTTAATTATTACTTTGTTTATTCCGTCTGTTTTACCTGCGAGCTGTCATATTCATATATTAAATACGAATTCCATTTAAAATTATTTCTTCTCATTTCATTTTGGATCTAACAGTCGCAGAAATCTACACCAATAATATTAGTCGATTGTATTCTAAAGATCTCTTGAAATGCCTGGGCTTCAAGAAAAAGTGACGCTTAACTACACAAAAAAAGAAGAAAATCATGGTTATGGATAACTAATTCCATGCATGCTCAGCGACCTCTATTGCAAAGCATCGTAACTATTTTCTACATTTCTCAATGCTAAATAGAAGAGAACAAGATTTTCGATATTTTTTTTTTTATTCTGTGCATCTTTACCGTATTTATGTACTATTATTTTTTTTATTTTATTTATATTTTTTTTATAAATATAATCCATATATAAAAGTGGCTTCGGACAAGGAAAAGAAAATGCCCGGGCTAGAAAACCTAACTGCGGTCGTATCGTTTTTTCGCTCGTTGTCAATTCTCTTCACCATCTTCACCATTGTAGCAAAAGCCGATCTTCCTAGTAATTCAGAAATACATATTCCTTCACCCTCGCTCTTAAAATAGTGGAAAACATTACAAATTGTACCTCACAGGGCCTTACAGTAACTTGTTCATATGATGCCGCCATATTGCTTTCTGCAACAATGAGTTCCAGGATCAATTAAGTGATCCATTTTTCGGCATGTATGGTGGTGGTTCTTTCTCAGTGCATTCTTTAAATAATAAATCATATCTTATTGTGTGCGAATGTAATACTACAAACAAAAATAAAGGTCTGCATGTTAGTTAAGCGAACGAATATCAGTAGCTGTACATAACCTTCCATCAGATGGCGCAATAGTCAAATCAAAACCTTACCTTTCCTACATTCCTAGTAGTGTATTATATACAGTACATATTTTTATTTTTTGCCTATCAATACATACATATATTGATAGGTAATCTACGACTTTCATACATTTATGTAAATATCTACAGTATGCGGTGAATTTATATTTTTGTTTCACCCATTGGACGACTTACAATGATAAAATAAAAGGAATGAATTTTAACTATCATTCACAAGATACATCAAAACAATACTTCTGAGGAAAAAAAAAAATGAATAGCTGAGGACCAAAATGGTAATGAAAGCATCAAAAGTAATGGACAACCAAGTAAAAAACGAAAAAAATATAATCGAAAAAAAAAAAATTCAGAAGAACTACATATAAAATGTTTTTTGTTTTTTTTTGTTACTAATCTAAAAAGAGCGAGTATCTTATATTTGCAGGCCTTCTCTTTCTTACCTCTAAGACACTAAATATTCACGTAAATAGTATCGGCATTCTGAAATGTCTATTTGGCTTTCTTAATTAAATTTAATTAATAACTGTGTAATACTAATTAAGTTGTAAATCGACAGTAGTTAATAAAATAGCCTCTTCTTAATTGTGTTTGTGTTTAGTTTCCCTTCCATCAAATTCCAAACCTTTCATGAATGTTCTGAAAGGATATAATTCTACCTAGTGAAATTAAATAAAAACTTCATACCATTAGATACTGACAAATCAAAAACTACAACTTTTAATGAACTCCTTCAAAATTCATTGATATCTTTTCCACTTAGTTTTTGCTTTAAATGGTTTATTTAAGTGCTACAATGCAATTACTGGCCTTTTTAGTCTTTATAAAATTGCGCCGCAAACTTAGTTACGAAAACCGCCACTAGTTGCCGCTGATAACGTTACCATACATCTACAGAAGTAGAAGACTAGATCTGGCATTGGGAATTTAACAAACACAATTCTATAAGATTTAATTATTAATAGCGTATTCAGTAGATTCAAGCTGATTCCGTTAAACAGTATCTGAATTAAAAGACTGACCATTTTTTTTATTTTTGTTTTTTCAATTTCAGTGAAACTTTTTAATATTGATCTGTCGCCGATTTGTCCGTCGAAATCTAGATACGAAACTTTGTTTTCGATACAATTTGATGAAAATCTGTCATGTCAGGATATTTATGACAAAGAAAGGAGGAAAAATGTGATTCGAGTACGCTTATCACCAGCCGAAGCCATTCATCACGACGAAGAAAAGGTCCTTCAGATCAACTCCAGTGCAATGGCGATCCTCGTCTTCAACGAAATAAAATACATTTCCTTTTTAAAGCCAGCAATACATCCAAAGAGAGGCGAGTAACGATAAATTTCTTCAATGTACCAAAACACGTAAACTTCGAAAACAGGAACTCTGCCAAAACGGAATTGTGGTGATCCAAAGCAGACAAGACATTGTAGCAAGAAAGAGAACTTTTTCCATTGCATAGAAAATGTCTCCTCAAAAGAATTTACAAGTAATTGCTTCCTGCCAATTCTTTGAGAAACAAACTCTGAGAAAACAAAATGCTATATTGATCCACTGTGTTATTGTATGGAAGTGGTTTCTAAACTGAGGGGAGCGTTTGGGATATTTCAAGGAGGACGTTGACTGCTAAAAATCTGTATGCATAAAATTGAATTTTAAAATTTTCAAGTCAACAGTTTTCGAAAGCCTTATTTGTATCTCGTTTCAAAATTATTTTCATTTCCTTATACTATAAAAGGTGCCTTTTTGTTCACCTTTAGCTGCTATAGTACGATTAAGTCCATGCTGTAAGTATGTAGTGTTTGTATAGGATTCCTCACTATAGCAACGACATTAACTAGCTGTTACATTAACAACACTGTATATGATTCAGCTATAATTGATGTTACAAGCGAATTAGATTAAATTTGTATTGGAATTTTGTTTTTAAAAACAATATCTAAATCAATTTTTCATTGTTTCTTTTTTTTTTTTTTTTCCAGTGTAGAAAACTTCACGTTCATCCTTATCCCCCTCAATCAAATTTTTAAAAAATAAGTTTCGAACCACTGTTCTAAATGCAAAAGTTGCTCGACGGACGGTTGCAATAAATACCTCTAATATCTAGGCACCGACTTGGAAATGTTCTCCGTCTACGGCCACTAGGCGACAGCCCCGCAACGCCCTCAAAAGCCTCTCTTATATTAGAAAAAGTTCGAGGTTATGTTATGTTCTAAAAAAAGTTACAGTTCGAGGAAGCTGCTTTGATTTATAAACATTTCCATGAATAAAGTACAGATACAGCCAAAATAACATCTAAATTACATTTATTATTATTTAATGTGTTTAAACATTTTTGGGCACTTTTCCTTTATTTAGATGCGCATAAGAAATTCATTGAGGCTGGCAGAGCCCAGCACATGAATTCTCTTTTTCTTTATTTTTAATGTGTTTTTAGTTTATATTCAAGGAGGTTCCATTTTTTTTCCCCCACTCAACCTCAAATACACCTCCGTTATGAGACCTGTTTGTTCATTCTGATTACTCTCAACTGATGATCGTCTAATAAGCGTGAAACAGCCTTGTCTTGAGATGTCAGTTTGAACATTGGTCTCAAATTTTAATGCGTTTATACATATATTATTATTATCATCATAATCATCATTATCTTAATCTTCACAAGTAAAAAAGAATAAACAATTTATTAAACCACCACCAATTTTCCTAATCAATGAATTAATTCCTGACAAAAGTTACAAAGTAATTTAAAAAAAAAAAAAAAGATCAATTTCTATAATTGAACTGGTTTTGCCGATTTTTTTTTTTTAAATGTTATTTTACTACATAATTTATCAAAATAAAAAACTATCTACATACATTTACGCTCTAAATTCACACAAGCGATTATCAATTTCCTTTAAAAGAAATCTACAATAATTTTCTAGAATTCTCGCAATTTATTCTTGGGAAAAGTAAAAAAAATCGATTTCTGATTAACAAAATGAATGAAGACGACATTTTCAAAATGGCCGACTACGGGAGCACAATCCAATCAATATACAATTTTTTTTTTAAGTGAAACAAATCTGTTTTAATTAAAAAAAAAAGGGGGGGGGGAGGAAAAGGGGAAATCGACAGGATTACGATGATCGATCAAATGAAGGGAACGTAGCACAAATCGTACGTAGTTCTGTGATAATTTTTTTTTTTAATTTCTTTTTTTTTTAATTGCCGCAGCGAATTGGAAGATTGAGGCTTTGGCACTTTCACAACCGAAGAACATTTTCTCTCGCGTCAAATTAGCAATTAATCCAATTAAACACTTGATTTAATTAGGAAACTAAATATTTGCTTTCCAAAATTAACCATGTAAGAGACAGAAGTTTCAATAAATTTAATGATTTGGTAATTTTTTTTTATTTTTGAATTTCATGCATTGCGTGATTAGCATTATATATTGTTTTCTACTAAACTATTATTTGAATGATTAAATACTGTTATCTCACCAAAAGAATATATCCTATAACGCTATAATACAGAAATATATTTTCTGACTCATCCTAGTATCTGCACTTCGTTAAAACGATACCACATAATTAAAAAGTGACCAAAAATTTCTATTAAAATTACTACATTATTATAAGCATTAAAAAAAAATAGGCCTAAATAGTTTTAAATGCTGGTTACAATGAAATTTTCGGGCGATAATGTATAGCTTTATCCTTTTCAATTTCACCATTAATCAAATTCGTTAGTGAAATACTATATTGTCACTAATAACAATTAGTGACAATATAGGCTGGACATTAGGCTGGACATAATTCGCGCACGAATACCTCTCCCCCATATTCTTCAATATAAACGAGTGTGTCACAAATATTAGACCAAAATTTGCTATGTTCTCATGCAGATTAAAGGTAAAATGTGTTTCAGTCCTATTACTTCATTTTGTCCTTCTAATTATGCTGTCGTCTGGAGGGAGGCCAGCCGCCCCGTGGCCTTTGCTCCAAGGCAGACATACATCACAGTCAAACGATATTTTTGTCACAACTTGTCAGTAGCCGACAGCGCCATATTTATGTGGATGCCATTGGCTGTATAGCACACAACAAATGACAAAGATTAGGGCCTGAATGTGGGTGGTCCCGGAATGGCTCCGAAGAAGGAAAAATAAATAAAACAAAAATATGTACTATTTAAGTAAAAAAAAAAAAAAAAAGTTCTGTATTCTTAAGAGGGATGTGACAGATCTAAAAATTAGCACCTTGCTTTCCTTCAAGTATTTTTAAGTTTTATCGGAAAATTAAAATTCTCCTACTGAATAGCAGATTAAGGATTAATATATTACAAAAACAAATCGGCCTCTTATTTAAGCGATTTTGTATGAATCGTTTGCTGCCCTCTGCAGGATTTTTTCTGAACTACCTTTCGCTTTTCAAGTTAAAAATTTCTTTGTAATGGATGCAAAGGTTTCACCATCTCTTTACCTGACTTCATTTACTCTAATCAGACCCGAATCAGCCGGACGCAGGTGAAGCAAACGCTGCCAGGCGTTCGACCTAAGGAACAGCTAAAGTCGAAATTTAGAGCAAACGAAACAGAACTTACGGCATTCTAAAATTACACTTTTTTTCTTTTAAGTTTGGATGATTAGGGAGGTTCACGAAGCAAGAAAAACGTTGGGAGAGGGCCCAACATCTTATTTCATTAGAAAATAAGACTAAATGAGGAGATTCAAAAACCAATGACTGAATACTCCACTCTATTTTTTACATAAGCTATTGTTTTTTGATTTATGCATTGTATCATAATAAAGCTTTAGGTTAGTTTCTGTTGGCTAGTCACACGTATCCAAGTACTCCGACCTAGCTGATCTGATGTACGCTGACTTGTACAAGTATCTGAATCCAAGCCAACTACAAGTGACGAAGTGGACTCGGTCTATCTCTATTCTCTATGCCTTTAACTTTACAAATGGTGATACCCCCCCCCCCCCCCTCAAGTCTGTCGCCGTCAAAAACGTTTGGAGCCATTTCAAAGACTTAAATGTCACTTACTCAAGTGAACTTGACTGTACTACAGCTTATATCAGTGACATATTTATTTAATGTAACAGCATTTCAAATGATGCGTTAAGATTTCCCACTGCGCGTCAGAAAACGGGCCTCGACTAAGGATTTATTTAAAATAAGTGTTACCACCTTATTAATACTAACTTTTATTGTGAATTGGATGTAACAATGTTATAAATAACATTTCATATTTACATTAACGTCGTAACACCTTTAGGAAATGTTAAGAAATGATTACAGCGTATCCTTTCTGGGCGACTTTCGTAAACTGTGCTATTATTAATTCAAAAGATGTTTTAAGTATTAGTTTAACAATTCAATTCACAATAGAAAGGTATTTCAAAATAAATACTGTACTTTTAATAATAAGTGTTTAGTTAAGGCCTATTTTCTGATGCGCAATGGTAAATCGCAGTATGTTCATGTAACTCGCGACATGGCAGATTCAAGCGTGTTTCTAAGCGTTTTAGGGTTCTGTTTAGACTAAATGAAATTCTTCCAATTCATTTATTATTTATACCTATTCTTCTGCAACAAAAACCTAAAAGTTTCCAATCCAATTCGTTAAATACCCCTCAAAGATATTTTTAAACTTATTTCACAGAAAACATCATCTTCCCATTACAAAAGACACATTCATGAAACTTCTTAGTAAAACTCAACTTCATTTTTTTGCTCTCATTCGTAGCCGAGAACTTACTGTGATCCCCTTCGGAGAATTCAAGACACTTCTGTTTCAATTCTGTGTTTTTCATGTTCACCCTTCATGCATTTCGTACGTGAAAACCGTACTTAATATAAACTTTTGCCCCGTATTAAGAGAGTAAGGGGTGGGGGAGATCACATCTGCTACAGTTTTTCTGTAAAACAAAGGGTAATAAACGGTTCATTTCAAAATTTCACAGCTAATCCATTTTAACATTTCAAAATCACACCTGACTGATCTACAACTTATGACGAATTTAAAGAGAAAAAAAAAACAAACCTATATTCAAAATGCCATATCGTATTTTTTTTTTTCCCCCCTTTTTTTTTTTTAAAAAAAAAAAAAAAAAAAAAAAAAAGCCGGCCAAATAAACAGGAAGCTTTAGTTTTTAACTTCCGCTTTAAGTTGAACAATATCCTTCTGACCTTGTCTACCCTTCAGAACGGGAGATTTAAGCAAAAATCAATATTATCCTAGCAGAATATGGCATAAGGTTTTTTTTGCGTGGCTTTTAAAAAGAACCACTAGGGTTAGCGTTATTTGAACAGGGAAGTACTTCCCGTAACGGATTAATAATTTCTAACATACCCGGGGAATTTCTTAAAACTAAATCTTAGATTAGAAAACAAGCCGGATAAGATGTAATCGCCCGGGAAATAATTGTGGCGTTTCGACTTTTTCGTTTCCACGTTATGATATGAGAAACGAAATTTAGGCTTACCGCTGCATTGTCCCTAATGTCGCCGCCAGTGAAAACGTCGTCGCCTAATTACGAAGGTGGCTGATGATGATCTTGGGTCCTCCGCCTTCGTGAAGGTCATTCCTTCCAAATTCTCGATGTCATTTCGCACGAAGAAAATTACACGGAGCTGCAGGGATCGGGGAGACAGAGGATCACTGGGCGTTGCTATGCAACACCAACCGTCGCGCCATCTATTGGCTTACACGCAAATTAATGACAGCGAAAACTCGAGTTCATTATTGCTGTTTTAGCAGCGCAGCCGGATTAACATATATTTATTCTCCCTGTCAACGAATTCTGCTCGTTCCACAACTATCTAAATTCTCTTGTTATAATTAATATTTTCATTTGCTTTTTGTCTACGAAATTATGTTAGGCCTAATGTTATCGCTATCAATGACGCCTGCGCAGTGGCGTGCCCTGTAATTTTGAAAGCGAGAATCATGAAGAATAATTAGCGGCTCATATTATCCAACCAAATAAAAAGCCATCACTATTCTCATGCCATACACGTTCCTTCGTTTTTTTTTTGTTTTTTTTTTCTGTGTGTAACAGGGAGATTACAATGCCTAACAGTTCGTCCACTATCCGCCATATTAATTATCAAATGTGATATAAAGGAATTTGGAAATACAAATTGGAAAGAAAAGGCAGAAAACAAATGAATGGAAGAGAACTCTGAAGGAGGTTAAGGCCCAAATGGGGCTGTAAGACCAAACAAGAAGATAGTTACTGTGAGAGTATAAAAATAATACAGGATATTATCTATTCTATCGATCTTTAAGGAGCGTTTTCACCATCAATTAATTACATGGAGGAAAGTTTGTTAGAACCCAAGTTTTTAAAATGCAATTTTACGTCAGAATGCGCATGCCTCTTCGTCTATCATCAATTCTCGAGCTATACATAGTAAGAATCTAAACTTTTGGATGTAGGTGAATGTTGTTAAAAGGGAAATTCAAATTGATTTCAGTATAAATCCAATCGACAAGTAAGGAACTATAGACAGAAAAAAAGCAATTAGAATACATTTATATTAAAGTACATTAACTGCGGTAACTAAAAAAAAAATGTTTTATTTTAGAAAGGTGAAATTGTAATCTTAATATATAAAAATGAATGTTTCTTTGTTTATTCCGTCTGCGTTCCTATACCGTTCATCAGATTGCGATGAAACTTTGGAGAGTTGTTGTGCGCACGACTGCGAAGGTTTCTGAATTAGTAGAACCATTTTACAATATCTGGTGCGCGAGTCGTTTCAACAAATGAGTATTTCCGGTTTCAACGTTTGCAGTTTCCCGTGCGACTCGCATTTGCAATGACCATCAATAAATTAGGGGAAAAAAAAAAAAAAAAAAAAAAAAATCAAAGATTAAACAGAATTGATTAAAATTTATTTTATCTTTTTCTACAACTATTTGTAACTTATGATGCAATTCAAAATTCGGCACGGCACTTATATCTTATTCAATATAACAAATGGAATGAGGTACTTTGGTTTATAAAATTTTCTACACACTAACTTTTTGATGGTAGAGTGTGAATAAACAGTATTAATAATAAATCTTACAAATTTCTACTGCATACCCGTGTAATCAAAGCTTTTTATTTATTTTATTTATTTTTTTACAACTAATTATAACGGCCAGCATGTAATGAAATAGCCGAAGAATGATTTTATGTCTCTTTAAAAATAAAATTACATCCAGAATTAGAAATAGAGCTTTATGGAAAGGAAAAAAAAAAATCTGTCCGAAATGAAATATAGCCAGCGGAAATCAACACCTACAATATCCACTAAGGCAGCACTGGCCATTTAATACATAAAGGGCCATTCAAAAACCTGCTATGACTGATCGTTTTACGAGAATTCATAAAGCAGGTCATTCTCCTACGATTTGTTACAACATAAAAAAAACCTTTTGAATATTGTCAGTGGAAACAATGAAAACAATGTGCAAAAAAGAAGAAAAAAAAAAATAATAATCCCAAAAATTATTTCAAATGCAATTTTGCAGCATTTCAGTGGGAAATCTATGTTTATCCCTTTATCCCTCCCCTCCAAATACAGTTTGCCTAATAGCAGCTCAAAAACATATTTTGTTGCGCAGATGAGTCTTTTTTTTTTTCCTCCCCTCCCCCCCTTTATTTTTATTCGTTGGTAGCAAGTTTCCATTCAGTTTAACGTTTATGTACCGATTCTATTCTATAAAGTACATGAATCTGATAATACCAGAGATAATGCCCTGCCCAAATAAAAATATGAAATAAATGTCGATTTCTTCGTAGGAGGAAAAAGGAAAAAACTTAACTTCCATTTCGTTCCGCGAAGAACTTGCAGTATTTTACTACCTAGTGTACTGCCACAAAAAAATATAGTCCCAATTCAAACATTACAATAAAGCTGTTATTTGTAGATTTACAGTATCCTGAATGTTTTGTATGTATTTTTATAACGATTTATCTATTTCTATAGTTTTCATTGCATTACGTTTTCTGCCAAATCGTAGGATAGAAAAGTTTAGAACTGTTCAAGGCGGAGGGATATGCTACGTTATTTAAGTAATTCATCCACAAAAATGAAATTGAACATTTTTGAAATGTCCTAGAAATAAATTTTGGGTAATACATTTTTTGTAACCAATCTAAATAAATAATTACGCTAATTCTTCATTGTATTTAATAGTTAGATAATAAAATTTTCACGTAAGGGTTTGGAAACCAATGAGAATTGCTTGGGAACATATTTCTGACCACTCAGTATTGCTTTTTCTTTCGGATCGACGTTATTGTACTGTTACAAACCTGGTGGTTAACTCGAGAACTAAAACAAAACAGCGCTCTCGTCCTTGCTACGAAATTCAAAACTCCCTCTGTTGGATAACTTGAAAATTACGCGAGCAAAAAAAACCTACAGGTCCAGAATATTCTTTCGTAAGGTTGATGATAAACAAGACAATTCTTTAATAGATTCTTAAATAAATTTAAAAAATTTAAGACAAGGAATTTTTTTCGCTTATATCCCATTAAATTTTTCTGAATTTGTAAGCTAATTTTTCCATTCAGTTGTACGAATATTGCTTTTCTAACGTCAGCAAGTATAGTATTGGGTTAGCCAAAAAGTTCGTTCAGTTTTTAAGTAAAAATGAAAGACATTTTTCATTGTCACCAATAATTTTATTGAACAACGTCTTCAACGGTTTGTTCCTTCTGCCATCTTTCAGGCAACTTTTTGATAATTCCATCTCCCCAAAACTTTTTATCTTTTTGAGCAAAAAAATGTTCCAGGTGCCTATGAAGTCTTCCAGAGAATTCAATGTTTTCCATTAAGAGGATTTTGTAAAGACCGAAATCAATGGAAATCCAACGGTACAATGTCTGGTGAATAGGGCGAATGAATCAGAACTTCCCAGTCAAGCTGTAGCAGTTTTTGTCTGGTCATCAAAGGAAAAGGCGGTCTTACGTGCTTACTGTCGTCTTCCATCTTCAATATTAAATTGCAACACAAAATTCACCAATTTTGATCAGTTTTTTTTGTTTTAAATGCACGCCGATATGACAGCTGTCACAACACAATGTAAAAAAATGGTGTCGAAAGACGTTAAAGACACCTAAGCCCTACTAGAACCAAAGTATGTAAAAAAAAAAAATAAATAAATAAAATGAACAACTTTTTGGCCAACCTAATACAATTAGAAATATATCACTGCCGGTTTAACAAATTTACAGGTGAAATGTTTCTTCCAATACATCACAATATAAAAACTATAAATAAAATGTACTATTGCCGTTACTCAACAGAATTATACTTATAAATCCACGCCACTGAGGGATAATTTAAAAATTCATAATGTTTTTCATAATCGTTTGGCGATAATTTTTGACGTTGACTTACCTATTTCTGAAGTTCCAAGGAAACTAAATTAAAAAATAACTAAATACGGGGATGGAATCAAAACCGAAAACCTACGTTCTAATAACATCGCATGGGGGGTATTTTTTTTTTATTTTTGTTGATTAAATCGCGACATTCTATTTTTAAATGCATGGTGTTTTTAAGAATGCTAATTGGTCGCTTTTAAAAATGCTTAGAATTTACCCTTTACCCATTCAAAAATATCCTTTCCATTTTTTTTTTGATGCCTTTAAAAAGAAAAAACGTTAACGCTATCAATGCAATGAAAAACTATCTGCCGATGTTTTTTTGTTAAGGGACGTATAACTTTACTCTTCCTCTATTTTATTTTTAGCAGCGCAGCGGTGCAGCTGGGGAAAGTAGCGTATAAAGAAAATTTTTAAATCCAATTTGTATGTCTTTGATTTTTATTTTTTTTTGGTTGGATGGTTTAAGTTCAACTTCAAAGCGCTCGAATTGGCACTGTGAAGCTTCCGAGCGCTACAAACGCCTAGCTAAGGAAGTGATGTTCGGAAAACGTCCTTCGATTATTTGTACTAAATTCAAATAACGCAATCTAACGAAACTTTTTTTTTTTCCCCTACAAGTTTGAAGTTATTTGAAGTTATGATTGCCCACTATCGTGTTGTTCTAATTAGGAATTCCGCTTTATAAACTCCAAAATACCAACCGGTATTTTTATTGAGTATTATTTTTTATGAATTTAAGCGTTTACGATAAAACAAACTTAACGGGTGGATTCATTATTCAAATATCTGTAAGTTCATCCATGATCGTATCGGCAGTAAGATGACCACTTATGACTTCAATCAAACACTTTCAAGCAAAAACAACGACCTCGGAGTTGTGGTCGAAGCAGTAACTGCTGTTGGCAGTTCATTTTCCCTGGCTCCCAACTGCTAAAAAGCAAGCTCTGCCCGACTCCTCTCGGTCACGTTTACAGACTGTTGGATTTCGGCGAGCAACCTCCACTCTCACGCCCCATCAACCCTCTGTTGAGCACGTGCTGCTGCCAATTAACTGCGCCGAAGACGGGCATGTTGCCAATCCACCGACATATTCGACGTCCGCCGCCGCTCTGTAGTTCCGCTGTACAACGGTCCCTCCCCCTCTACACCCATCCACCGGCAAACCATCCTCTCACTCCCGAAACGCGCCCGTTTCCCTAATAACCGAGATTTATGGCTGCAATCCTGATGCACTTAAATAATTTAAATCACCATTAATGCAAAAGCCACTTTGCCAAGAGAGATTTCTCGTGTAACATTCTTGAACGAAAACAATCAAGTCTGAGCTAGTTCATATATGAAAAACTGCCACAGATTCTTCAACATATACGAGCAACGTTCATCGGATATACATTTCTTTACAGCCGATAATGATTCTATAAGATATATCTTTCTATAAAACGTCGATTTTAAAGAATATTATAGATTTGGTAAAATTTATAGCACTTAACACAGAGGTAAAAAATTAAAATTCATTCTAAAAATTCTTTTTTTTTTGTTCTAAGTCAAAATTCGGCCATTGGTCAGTGAGGGCCGAAGATAACGGAAAAACTAATTAAATTTGGAAGTTAAAATTTTATAGGTTTGAAGTTTACAGAGGGGAAAAAAAAAAACCAACCACCGCCATTAAAATATATTACTACTAAAATGCAATAATCGCAAATTTTAAAAATATTTATTTTTGGAAGTCGAAAGTTGAATGACACTTGCTAACGAATATGTCCTCAATATAAACTGCGATAATAAGCAAGAAGTGTTGAATCGATAACCACGAATTTCATTCAAGCATTGTTATAACGCTATATAAGCACCAATAAAAGGTTGTCTCCTTGTAGAATTATAATATCCATTTTTTGTTTGTTTTATAATAGCCTACTTTACAGTAAGATGTTCGAATATGTAGAAAAATAAGCTGTATCTTATTACAGTACAACCTCGTTTATCCGGCCCTCGTTGATCCGGATCTCCGGATTATCCAGATCAGATTTGCAGACATTTTTTTTTTTTTATGTAATGTTCACATAGATACTAATTTTAACTATGATAACAAGAACATAACTACAAGTACGCCAAAAATTCGCTTTTTATTTTAATTAAATGTACAGTTCCTGCATAGATTGTACAATAAATAATGGTAATAAAATGCTTTTTGTCGAGTTTAAGAAAGCTTTACTAGAGTGTCACAGGGCGTTGAAGCTACAAAACATAGTTTTTTATCGTAATAAACGGTAAGTCTGTTTATTTAAGGATTTGTTTTGCTTATTACCCATATTATCCGGATTTTTGATTTTCCGGATTACCTTTGGTCCCAGTTAGTCCGGATAAACGAGGTTGTAGTGTATATACAAAATATCAGATCGGTCTTTAACAATCAAAAGAATATTAACGATTGGATAAATGGCAAGAAAATACAGAAAAATGAAAACTTAGAAAAAAAACCTTTTTATAAGTTGTTAAAAAAAAATGTCTGTCAATCGCTTTGAGTCATAAAAGAAATGCATAAATCGGTATTTTAACTTTGTTTAAAGTCACTGTATGCTCTTAACTTTGTTTATTCTGCTACGCCACCAAGTGACAAATTTAGAAATCAATAACCCAGGGACCAAAGTACTTTCAGAAAGGACGATTGTTTAAAAGAAACTCAGAATTAATATTTAGATAATTTAAATAATGAATGCTTAATTATCCTTATAAAAATCGACATTTTATGTAATATTTACTTGAATGAAAATGTTGAATTATGTCCAACATATTTTATCATACTTATAAAAATATTTATATTAACATGTAAAGATGGTAATTATAAATTACAATATATTACAATATGTAGTACTGTGTTAATATAAATAATGCATAATATTGTATGCAATAAATTTGATAACTCACGTTAGATTATATTATATACAGCCTTATAAAAATACGTTTTAAAAAATTCAGTTTCCAAATCAGAAATCATTCTTAGATGCAATATTCCAATGACAGAAAGAAAATAAGTCAAGAAAAGAATTGTGGATAACGGAGAAAAAGACCAGAAGAAAGCATGACAGAAAAATAGAAAGAATAAAGGGTGTGACAATCAGTGCTGTAGTCACGGCATCGTTCAAAGAACTTCAGAAAAACAAATTACATTATGAAATGAAGAACGGAAAATAAAAAAAAGCCAGTCCAATCTTCTGTGTCCGTCGAAGGCTTAATATTCATCCCACTTTGTGCAATATTTATTGGTTGTCTGGGACGGTCCAACACAGTCATTACTCATGCCAGGAAGGTTCCAGAACGAACGGAGTGTTCTCCACCTTTACGACGGGAAGAGGTAGTTAACGCAAGAGTCTCGTAAAGGTGTAACTGTTTTATAGCGAAACAAAAAAGATTGCAGACACAGAATTAATGGATTGAAGAGCTCACAAGAGAATAACCTTCACTCACAGTTGAATTTATTCCAGAAATTAAACATTCCAAGAATGCTTGAGTAAATCACTGTTTTCAGTACGTTACTCGAACAACGAGGATTTAGTGCAGAGAATACGAAACAAACTCTCTTTAGGCATGGTTTTATAGAAAGCATGGATTATTTTCAAGTGGATGTTTTTTGATGGGGTTATATTTAAATATTAGATTACATATTATTTTTAAGGATTTTATACACCAACAAACCGAAGTTGCTTTAATATAATGTTGTTAAGTCAAAAAATAACAAAAATAACCATTTCGTGAGTAACGGTAACGCCCTTACTTCAGTGACGATCTGTACTCAATCGAGTAGTATATTAATTTCTGCGTTGTTTTTTGTTTGTTAGAACTAGGCCATCCCTCTGTCTCCCCCTGGTAAGAATGAGATAATCCAAGAAGAATCGATTCCAAGCGGTTACGGCAAAAAGGGATATTTTATTCCTTTTTGAATGAACTCATTATTTGATAGCGCAAGAACAAATAGAATAAAAGTAGGATTGGGTATTGGGGACCAGCAGTAGTCCAATGGTTAGCGTTCCTGACTGCGAGGACGAAGATTCTCGGTTCGAATCCCTTGCAAGGCGGAAAAAAATAAACAAAAAAAGAAGAAAATTTTATAATCCGACTTTCTCAGCAGGGGAAACTAATAATTAACAATTGCGCCGGACAGACAGAGATAAAAGATTTTAGTAATATAGATTGTACAATAAGCGACTATTATGTACTATATGAGCGCAACACACTGCTGCTGTGAGGTCGTGGCTATGTTATCCAGTCGTGGACATTAACATGATTATTGTTATAGAAAAGAAATTCTATGCACTTACAAATTCATAAATTGATTCATGAAGATGCTTGAACAAGATATTGACGTAAAATGGATGATAATCTTCCTCTCGTACCTAATATGTACAGTAAAACCAAGTGCTCTAACAAAGTTATTGTTTTTCTTAAAAGATAGAACAAATGTTAAAGAGTTGTAGGTTCGTACCTTAGGTGTGTATATGCAAGTACCCTGAGTAACTAGTTTATTAAGTAATATGTGTCATTCAACGAAGAAAGGCTATATAGCTCATAAAAACTGTCAAGTCAGACAGTGCGCATGTGTATCTGTAAATACGTATTTATCCTTCGATCCATCGCGCATACGCAGAACGTTAACGAATCGCAAAACACCCGGAAGATTTGTGATCTTATCCAGAAATCATAAAGTCTAAGAAAACAAAGAATCATTTTCTTTGACAATGCTTACAAACCCAAAACTTCATAACTGAGATACCAAATGGTATATCAAAATTACACATTAAAATAAAAGCAAGTTTCCCATATTTAGTAACAAGGGACAGTATCAAAACTCCTGTAAACAATAGTTTACGATGTACACGAAGGCAATCTCACGTAATGTAACCGGTTATCACTTTTGCGTCACCCCGTAACACGAATCTTAATCCAAGAGATTTAATTTTCCATTTCAAAGTTTGGGGAAGGCATTATTTTAATATTTAACTCAGAAAGCGAGTAAAGACAAAAGACAACGGAAGACAATAACAAAAGTAATCTCACTTAAATCTCAACTTTAAGATACAATTTTGCGTTGCTTTAAGACTGCAAGCAGTTCTCGTGCTTCAATAAAACAGCCGTAATCTAAATGAGTGGTAATGAGGCTTCGTGATAAACATTCACTCCAATTAAGGTCGCGTTTTAGTCCACTTCAAAAGTTTCTGTAGTTGAATTAAACTAAACAAACAAAAAAAGCCTGTCTCTCTCTATATATATATTTATTGTTTGCATCAATCGTCAAAAAGGATTTACGGGATTAATTTATCGATCTAATTAACCACCATTTATTAAATTAATTACCAAGTTACTCGTGAAAACATAAAAGCTAACCCTCCCTCCCCTATTCTTGTATTGATTTTGAATACGTACGTTACAACAGTGCTAATCAATGAAATTCAAACCATACAGAAACAGGGGCAACAAACAAAGAGGTCCAGAAAATTAAAACCTTTAATACTTCGTTTTCCTCAAAGCTAGTAAGTTATTGTGTGTAGTTCATCTGAATAACCCAAATTTCGTGCATGTGTATCCTTCCGCCTAGCTCATAAATTTGTCTTACGATTTGGTGAAAAATTCCAATTACGAAAAAAATTCTTATTACGAAAAGTACATTCGAGTTGTCGAACTAAAAACAAAACATTTGATTGTATGTATGTATGTATGTAATGAAGGTGTAATGAAGCCAAGCACTGCGACCAGAGGTCTATTGTACTATCCCACGGAAATATGGACAGATGGAGAGAAAGACTGAGAAAGTATGGTGGAGGAAGTGCAGGGGAAACGGGAGAACCCCGAGAAAACCTGCCCAGCGCGGATCGTCCGATTACTATGAAGTGCAGATAAAAATAAACAAACTCTTATACCAAGAGTTAACTACTTAATACAGCTTGACGAGTTATATGATATAATAATCATATTGTACAGTTAATTTTTTTTGCTTCCTTACTATTTGTCTCCCGCTACAAGAAGCCATTTCTGCCAATCAAATCCTAGGCGAACATACGTTGTCAATTGGTCCAAAACCAATTTTGGTTTTATTAACTTCTGTTATATCCGATTGCTAAATAATATTTTTAAATTTCGTCTGGCAATTCTTTGTCTCTAACTTCTTTTCCTTTAAGACCGTTTCCTATCTGCGATACGCGGAGTGACGAAGAGCGCAAACTGCGTTTATAATTAGAGGAATAAAAGTGGGGATTTGTTGCACCAACTTCAGGTAAAAATTGCGAAAATGTAAAGCGAAAAACTCTTCCATTTTCCAGAGAGACGAGCAGAGCACAGTTGCCAAGCTTCCATTATCCCCCGCCTGACGAAGATATCTCCGCAACAGAAGGCGAACTTTTAGAGGCTGAATAATTTACGCCCCCTCGGCGGGTGCCTTCTCGCTGCCTGTCATTCCGCAAACACCTTAGCTGCGAAAGAAAACGCGGAAATAAAAAATATCCGGTTGAAGCTATTTCCGGTGCAAAGCTTCGCCTTCCGCAAAAATAAACTGAATTAAACATAAAATATCATGAGAGAAAAGGACTGCCCTTAAAAACGTCACTCGACCAATCTTATTACGTTTCAAAACAGCAAACGCCAACAACTTCCAAGCGCAAGGAAATGAAGCAAAAATGGCGTTCGGCTTTAAGTTGTTTACACCAGTGCTACCAAGTCTTTGTCGCGCTCCATAAAGCACTGCAAATTCAGTATTTTCGAGACAAAATTTGTAACGAATCATTGCTATGATACATATTTGCATTTTTGCATTGAATGAAATAACTAGATAAATTTAAAACCTACAAACTGCAACGCCATATTTACATTGAGTAAGAAATTTTGAAATGAGATCAATTTAAGGATTATATTTCAGCAATTAGTGACGCCACTGTAGGAAATGTGTTCCAATGTCTAGATACAGTCTAGCAGAGATGAAATTGATGAAAAAAAAGGGGGGGGATGACCGGGCTTGCAAACTTCTCGCGCCATCATTCCCCCTTTTATTTTATTTCTCTGCCCATAAAGACCTTCCTAAACTTATTAGCAGTGTCCCTTTAAAGTCTCTCTGACTTGCAGTCTCAAAAAAGCAACAAAACGAGACCTGGTTGTATACTGATGCTGCTCCTGGCTGATGATGCCATATTAGCGTGAAACAGCTGTACCAGGATGTCATTTTGTATACAACTTGGTCTCACCCATTGTTACTAACATACGTTTTTCTTGGTCTCGGGTTCCCGATACAAAATTTCCAAAAAAAAATTTAATTTCCAAAATTAAATTTGTGCGTTTTTTATGCTTATTTTGTTGTATTTGTACCACGCACGTTTTTTATGCTTATTTTGTTGTATTTGTACCACGCACGTTAAATTTTACCATTATGTATATGTCTATGTTTCAAATTAATCTTTCATAAGCTAAGCGATCTGCTAGCGGAAATTAATTTATTGCCCTTTTTATTCTTAATCTGTTTTTTGATGTTTTTTTTTAACTTAAGGGCCATTGTTTTGTTTAATCTTGTCTTTTGTTTATGATTCTTTAGATTTCACTGAACAATGAGTACTGGGCGAATCCAACTGATGAGAGGTGTATGCACCTCGAAACAGTCTGTAGTGGATTCCCAGTATGTAAATTCCGAAAACAGTTCAGTAAATCCTTTAAACATGTGCGTTTTTATGCTTATTTTATTGTTATATTTGTACCACATACGTTTTTGATAATGACAAAATTTAACATAAGTTGTTCAAATTCTTGGTGGCCCCAAGGTTTGCTAAATCTTGTGGGCTGGCACAAGAGATAACTTCTAAACAGCAGTCCTGGAGTGCCACTAAATAAAAAAAATAAATAAAATAAATCAGGCCATACACCTCAAATTAGCATACATGCCAGTCAGTAATGACGGGATAATAATGGGACTGTTTGTGTAAGATGTCGTCGTCACCGAATTTTACATCGAAGGATTGCGGGAAAATACACAGAAGTACATATTTTCACAACTATTAAAAATGATGGGATAGTAACAGAAAAGTTAAAACGGTATTCGAATGGCATTATTTAATACACCACACATACATACACGCACACAAGTTAATGTATTCTGCTGAGAACGGCCGTATGGGGTTCAACAGGCCGAAACCGTCCAGGATTTACTTTATTTTTTTTCTATTATGTTTTTTATTTACCTTCATTGTTTGGATTCCAATAATTTTATTTTTTTCTTACTTTCATAATATTTCATTATTGTCACACGTTCAAATTATTTTTAATTTAAATATACAACGCATATTTATACCAAGAGTTAACTACTTAATACAGCTTGATGAGTTTACCACGTAATAATCATATTATACAGTTAATTTTTTTGCTTCCTTACTATTTGTCTCCCGCTACAACTGAATGACTTTTAAAGCCATTTATGACGATTTCAGACGTGGCGAAGTCTTTCCAAGTACACTAATGAGATTCTAATTTTTCGATCAATTTAATTAAATGAAACACACGACGAGGGTCGCGAGATGTTGACGTGGATTGAGTTTGACCAAACCAATCAATGGACTCGACCTCACATCGAAACGCTGCAGTCAGTGAATAACAAGACACAAATCCCCCTCCACCCCCAACAAAACAATCTCTGAGCTTTTCACAAACGCGCTCCTGACGAATGGCTTGGGTGCGGGGGGGGGGGGGGGGAGAAGAGGCAACGTTCCGGCCGCAAAGAAACAAATTAACCAAGCTTCTTTATTATTTGTGAACGTGAGCTTTCCACGTGCATTATCTGCCCGTGTAATTGAATAAAGAATGGACCGTCCTCATAGATCTGCCTTCTAATTTTCTTGAGTCGCTCCGTACATCTATTAGAAATGAAATTATACGAATAAAAAAAAAACAAACACACACCACCTCCATCCCTCTGCACGAAAACCAAAAATTCCATGTGCCACTCAACATGAATTAGTGATACTATACCACAAAGCACACACTATATCAAAGCACGGATTTTCCAACTTGACGCCATATTGATCACAGAATATGGCGGCAAATTTGTCTGCTTTCCAAATATAATCAATACACTCCATAACTCACGAGAGATTGATAATTTTAGCACAGTTAAATCACTGAAAATCGTAAAATGGAATTCGAATAGTTCTACATCTTACGAGATCCCAGAATTTAACAGCATCAGCACAGATAAGAAATTTTCAAAAATGAAACGGAAATGAACAATTCCAAAATTAACTAGATTATTAAAAATTACGTTTTCCGTGTTTTCAAACAGAAATCTTGTAAATAAATGTATATATTTCAATGAAATTTTTACATTAATTTCTCTATTTCCCAACGGGGAAGCTCTAGGCCGTAAATCCCATCTCCCTCGGGCACGCCACTGGCAATTTCGTTATAATATCCTTGATCGCGTGTAATACCCCTTTTCACAAGAGAAATCAATTCCATAAAACAATTCCTTCAATTACTTTCTCCAGGCGAATTATTACGTAAGAAACTCAGACAGACATTACAAACCTAAGAAAATCAAATTATCTGGAAAGAACCACTAATTTCCTAATAAATAAGGACCCATATCCGTCACTTATTTTCCATCGGGATTTTATAATAAATATTTTTTTCTCTCTTCCCTATTTTCCAGAAGCAACCAGCAGTTAAGGCTTCCATGTTGATAGAATAAAAAAATACAAGGAACAATAGAACCAGATAACGAGGTGGGAGTTTTGGGAAAGAACCAGATCTATTATTACTTATTTTTATGGTTCATCACGGAACATTATGGTGGAGAAGAAAAACAGTTCTTTTTTTATCCACTGAGTAAGCCTTTTTCGTTAATCGAATACCACAGATTTGTAGTCTTTAAATACGAAAACAAAGCCTAACTAAGAATGTATTTACAAATATTGATATTTATTGGCTTTTCGCGCCTCAAATTATATATTTATTTATTTTTTTAAATGAATACAGTTACCTTTAGACCGGAAGAATTACCTTATGTAATTTTCTGGTAGAAATTTCAATGAAAATTTAAAATTAACTTGCTACGTCGAATTATATAAATCGCCTTTATCGATTTCATGTATGTTACAGTCCACTAGTCACTGTCATTATTGCCATCTAACAATGGCTTAAATTTAGAGTCAACTGTATCTGTTCTTTAAACTGAGCAGGTGAATGTAATTTTGAAAGTCTTCTTTGTATATCTTTTCCAATATCTAATATAGAAAAATACAAAATTTACATTTTTTTTGCTGATGCATTTTTTTTTTTCATTTTAGCGATGTACATCTTCACGGGTCCGCCCCCACATTTGGGAATCACTGATCAAAACACGACCTCCCAAAAAATTAAGAATGTAAATGTCTTATGATTTTTTTTTTTTTAAATAAAAATGAGAATGATATTTTTATGTATGTAAACATTACAGGTTTACAGCAACCTTACGTTATACGAATAACTTAATACAAGGTCATTTAAATCATTTTTAACAAGAGCCCCGATTTTTATGATCTCAAAACATTATATATAAATTTCCATTAATAAGGACTTAAAAATTTAATTACAGAACCTTATTTTTATATGATATGATAATATTATATATAAATATATTTCCGACACTATCCAACCAAAACAAAAACGAGTTTACGCTCCTCAGAGCGGTTTTCCTAATATTACACGAAAATACGCTCTTGTTGGCAAAATATTCTAAAACTAAGGAATATTAGATTCATGCAATTACATGCACAATAAAAAACACCGTAATGTTTTCATCAGAACTGGAGATGTATTTTTATATCCATCTAAAAACTGAAAATTATCCATTTAGAACTAAAAACAAATTTCAAGATAAAAAAAAATAATTTCATAAAAATTCGGGCCCTAATTTTAACAGTATCACAACCATTATGTTAGATATTTGAAACCGGGCTATTTTTCGCCAGTTAAAACATTAAATTCAATTTTTAAAATCTGTCATTAATAAACCTAACGTTCAAAATTTTAAATGCAGATATTTTTTATGTAGATTCATTGGAATGGATTTTTTTTTTAAATGATAAATATTGAAATTTACATCAAAATTGACAAAGATTGTTGCAAGCTTATCGTAAATGAATAAAAATTTGACAAAAAAAGAAAAACAATTTTCCTCTGATAAAAGGCAGAGGAAAAAAAAATAAATTACCTGCTTTGAGAGAAGAGGTAGAGATGGATGAAGACGAATGGGTTTAATAAAATAGAGAGGGTCGTAAAATCGTTAAAAATCCACCCAATTCGTGAATCACTAGTTAGTCATAGACGAGAGTGGATCGAAATCTGGTTTTTCACAGCGCGAAGACACACAAGCATCGTAAATTGGGTGAAAATAAAAAATTATGGGATCTGTATTTGCAGGGAAAGCAGAAAGTGTAAGATTGAATGAATAACGAAAAGCAAGCAGAGAAAAACAAATACTACACTAAGAAAATAGGACACTGAATTTAAAAATATTGAAATACGAAATAATGGAGTTTATATAATAGCAAGAATCAATGAAAATGTTAAGGTTTTTCGATTAAATTGGGTTATTATATATTGGTCAGTTAACTACTCGTTACCATGGCAATTAATGATGGGAAAACACGCTACGGATTAAGAATACAGTAGTAAGAAATTCTCCGCTTGGAAGTGGGATTTGGGTTTTCGATGTGGAATACCGTGTTTGCGGAGGCCATTCATCTCGGCTTCCTTCATTCACGGCTGCAGTGAAAGATTCCGCACGTACGAGAGCGCGCACGAGGAAAAAGGTGGTCGGAAACGGGGGGAAGGGGGGTGAAATCCACCGACCGATCCCTCACACACGGAGATAAAAAGAACAAAAAAAAAACGGGAGGGAGCGGAAAATGAAAACCGGTTGCCACTTGTAGAACTCGCCGACGTTCTTCACATTCCCCTACATTCGCTTATCCGAATATGGCCGCTGTTTCTCTACCCTATGCCCCTACAATGCAAACCCCCACCTTGGCAGCGGCGCGCTGGCGCGTCCGAGCCCAGGGCCGCCGCTATACTTACACGGGGTGACGGCGGGCGGTGTGGTGATCCAGCCGGTGTCACTCTTGTGTTTGTGGGCCGGCAATCCTTGCAGCTCTTTGTACCAATCCAGGGAATAGTTGGGGGAGGTCGGCGTCTGCCCGCTCTGACTCATCCTTTCTGGCGAAGTCGTCATGGGGGCTCCGGTATTGATCCCGCTGCCTCCATTCACACGATTCGGGGATGAAGACGGTGCGTGCGTGCTGCCCTCGCAGAACTCCAGGTTCGCCAACCAATTTTCTTCGGCGTCCGTTGGATTTTTCCACCACGGCGCGCCTCCCTGTCAGAGATGGACGATGCCGTGTAGCGCCGGCGTCTCAAGACGAGAAGGAAAAAAATAATCCAGTGCGTACCTTAAGTTACTGCAACGATCTCACCTTGAGCTCAATGTTCAATTAAGAGCTTCCTCTGCCAATCGTCCTTCGGCCACTGTTCCGCGGGTCATCCAAACCTCTTTCCTCCCCCCGCATTCCAGTAAAACACACTTTTTTTCTTTTCCTTCTCTCCCTTCGGTGAGAGACAGATAAAGAAACCCACGTGGTCAAACAAACCGAGCTTTCTTCGCACTGGGGGTTAGAGGGGGTTGGGGTTAACTTGGGCGTCTGGTTCTACCAACTTCGCCCTAAATTCTTAAAACTTGGCTTTCGAACTTCGGTCTAAAAACCCCCTGCCACCTCCCTCTCTTCAACGGGGATCGGGTTTCTTGAGTGCAGTGTGGTGCCTTCCCGCGGCTAACACATACCATTACCTTAGGTCAACAGTCACGATCCAAGAAATGCTCTCCTATGATAGGTTGATAAAACAATTGTCAGCCTAACTCGATTGGAGGCAAAATTTAAACTTAAAAGAAATCGCCAATGCCATCGTTAACACTCGCCTGATTTAAAAAAAACAAACGAAAACAACGTGAAACAAACAGTTGCTATTACAGTTAGACTCTAATTTTAACAGCCTAAAAAATCTTCAGGTAAATATCTTGCCTTTATGATTTAAATTCAAAAATAAGATCTAAAAATTCCAAAAAGGCCTAAATTATTACCAAAAAACACGACCAAGCTTTGATCCTCCAACCAAAAAAAAAAAAAAATAATAATAATTACGTCACACCGAACCAGTGGAAACAGACTTTCACCATCCTGTTTACAAAAAAAAAAAAAAAAATGTAGGCCCTATCCCTAAATATAACGAAACTATGCTCTTGTTTGACGAAATCTGCATCATAAAAACCTTATTATTAGAATCAGATTAACTGAATTAATAGCAGTTTACAACTGAAAGAAAAGATTATGAAATAAATGTCACTTGTCATTAAAATCCTGGAACTATTAATTACAAATCCATTACTTAAAGCTAATCTATAATAATCACAGATCATCCTTCACATACACATTTTCACTCATTTATTACAACAAAAGCCAGTATAGTATTTTTTAACACAGTCCTCTATTACACGGTCCATATATGATTTACCGATGTGTTTTACCTTTTAACGTTTTCCGTAAGTGTTTTATTTCAAGAAATATTATGTTTAAAAATACATCTTTCAATTCATTAATAATAAAATAACTGATGCTGCTAATAACTGATAAAAAGCAGCAACACTTTCTTCTCTCTTTTCCGTAGGTGTTTTACTTGTTAATGAATAAAGAAATTAAGTTTTATTAGTTGACCCGTGCGAATAATTAGCAACAAACAAACGACCTTTGAGAAATATTTTCTTTTGTCGTGCATATTAGTTAAACACATTGTCAATAGATGGCGCCTTCTCCATTTTTATAAAAAGGTTTTTAAAACATTTTTTTTTTTTTTTTTAACGAAAACATTAATTTTTAACACTTGTTTATTTTTCATCATTATCGGTGAACGTAATCTTCAAAACGATGTCTCAATCATTGATTCTGATGAAGTATTAAGAGATATGGCGTACCGACGCAAAAACACCTTTGAGAAATAATATATAAGGATTATTATTATGAAGTAAGTCTAATTAAAGACAGTAAAAAGAATCTTCCTCTAATTCTGACTTTATCCCTTTTGTTTACAATGTCAGAGTCTACGTTACACAACAGAAGTCTGGCAGTATTTGTGAGGGTGTGATAACCCTGCTGACATCAGGATCTGTGATGCGGTTTGGGTGTAAACAAGACACCCGTTGCCGACGTTCAATTTACTGAACTGATTATTGAATTACGACCAGACGTGTCTAAGAGGGTTCATACAGCGATGGACGAGGAATAAGAGGCGACAACCACTTATGGGAATTAAATCGAAAGACAATTACGATTCCATTTTTTTTTTTTCCCCTTTAGGTTGAATATCCCCCGTCGTTTCAACGTGATAATTACACGCGTTTTTTAGCTCGTTTATTTTCTCGCTTCGAAGCCCCAAAATGCAGTTGGCGAACGAACGCCAGAACAGCAGCAGTCCCGGTAGCAATCGATAAAACATCTCACCAAGAGTAGCAGCACAGTCTCCCGTCCACAGGAGGAGAGGCAAGGCAGCGTTAAGTGCATCATGTCGATCGAATGACTGGGGTCTCATCCAGACAGAGGAAAATACATTTCCTTGCCGTGTTCGAATCGGACAACACAACAGAAAATCATTTCCGTACGTAAAGAATATTATAGAAAGGCGGGGAGAGAACTGGAAGACGCTTTCTGTCATCTATGATGTAATTTTCTTTGATAATAATAAAAAAAAAAATCGTGTTCCACGCAACTTCTGTTCCTTAATGGACTCTTAATAATGCCTCAGATGTTTTCTTCGACAAATAACGATGATGTTAAAAAACACACAAAAGCCTAATTTCCGTTATTTGTCTTCCGGTATTTCCGCTATACGAAATAAAACCCAAAAATAAAACGAGAAAAGTTTGCAAAATAAATAAATGTTTATTTTTTGGTAAAAAAATATTTTTTTTTTTTTTTTAGTTCGGAGAAATAAAAACTGAAATTAAGACCTACAAACGCAGTCCGATTCAAAAGAAATTGTGGGCATTAGCTGAAATAACTTTGAAACTAATGAAGATTTTAGTAATATTGAATCTATATTATTAAAATCTTTTATTTCTATGTCTGTTTGTCCGACGCAATTGTTAATTATTAGTTTTCCTTGCTGAGAAAGTCAGATTATAAAATTTTCTTTATTATTTTTTTTCGCCTTGCGAACCGAGGACTTTCATCCTCGCAGTCAGGAACGCTAACCATTGGACTACTGCTGGTCCCACAATATCAATCCTACTTTTATTCTATTTGTTCGCGCGCTATCAAATAATGAGTTCGTTCAAAAAGGAATAAAATATCACTTTTTGCCATAACCGCTTGGATTCTTCGATTCTTCTTGGATTCTTCTTGGACTTACCAGAGGGGAGACAGGGGGATGGCCTAGTTATCTAAGTTCTAATATTCATGGAGTCATGAATTGTGTATCGAACACTGATATGTCGAGGGTAAAAGGGTATGTAGCCCCCCCCCTCATTACGAAGGAAAAAAAAAACCGACGAAACTATCATTCTCTCTTTCTTTGAATGGAGCGAGACCAATCTTTTTTTGTTTGGTTGGATATTTCTATTCCTAGATTACAATATTCAGAATCCACCCTATTCAAAATTGGTAGGTACTGCGTCGTAATAAATAACTTGTAGCGCTTAATCGTCTCCTCCCCTTCCTTATTATTTGTTTATTAGATAAACGAAACGATTCTCTCCATTTCCTACTAGATCACATTTTGTGAACCGTTTTATTCAAAGTCTACAGTAGCTAGAAATATGAAATTTTTCCTGCCCACCTAGAAATCCATATTAAAGTGCACAATCATATTTTCAACGCGTAAAATGTAAGTTTTATAAGAATTATTTGTTTTTAAAAACTTGGAAAAAAAAATACATAAGGCCATAACAAAAGCGCCATTAGTTCTGAAACCGAAACAAAAATTTGTAATTTCTAATACTCCTACAGTTTCATAGCATTAGTAACTTTAAATGCGTCGTCATACACTAACTTAAGTGCGTACAGTGCGAGTCTACTCAAAGCCAGGATTTTTGCTACCGGTAGTTTAAAAAAATAAAAAGAATCATTTAAAATTTAAGCAATATTTTTTTTTGTATACGATTGTTTTTAGTAAAAAAAAAAAAAAAAAAATTACAATCTTCACTACATAATTTTCGCTGTGTTTTAGCAGACGAGTTTCTTTAAATGATATCCTTCCGCTGCCTAATTTTTATCTGGTCCTGATTGGCGGAAAGAAAAAAAGTTTTCATATTTTAATTAAAATTAAAAAATTAAAAAGCAAACACACAATGACATTCAATGATTAACACGCAACAAAACCATTCAGGACGCAATAATTCCACGAATAACAGCTCTGTTATACGCTTCGAATTGGGACTATTTTGTTTCGCAGCATTCTACAAGGGAGCGAATTCCTGGAAGTTGTCTGCGAAACGAAATATAATCTGTTTCTTCTTATGAACTACTTCAGAAGTTCGATACAACAGGCATTGTACACCATCTCAAACGACTGTAAATTTAGGCTGTATTTATTTGGATATGATTTTTCTCTTTAACAGGCTTTGGTTTGGTTGTAAACTGAAACCCTAAATGTCCAAAGCACATCTTGCAAGTCTCAGCGTTTCCAATGATTCATAGCTTCTCTACGTCGAACCCCATCTGTCATAAAAACCATCACCACGCCTAAAATCATTTCTGAAGCAAAACACACCTATATCAATAACGAAACACGATTGGTTATTCTGAAAGGGTTATTTAAACATAAAAAATACAGGGATAAATTTATCTTGGTGAAAACAAGGGTTAAGAAAGTATGCATTTGTTTCCTAAATTGTCACTTTGTTGTTGCTTTTTTTTTTATGCTTTAAATGCATTTTTATGCCACACGCACAGCTGTCCAACATTCTGAATCTGCATTGCTATAGTGAATCTTATTTGTTTTTGAGGTTTCATTGTTGGAAGCGAGAGCCAGATCTACAACTATTCTTGGTCTTCGAAATGCTCCCCAACTGGATAGATCTGGCTGAAGAGTACTAATAATAACGGAACAGCTGTCCCAGTTTCACACTGATAATTAGTCTTTATTTCTGGATTTGTATTATAACGACACATTATTTTATTTGGATATTATAACAATATGCTTTGATTTAAAAAAAAAAAAAATCGATTTTGTTAGTTTTATTCAGGAACTGTCAATTCAACAATAAGCTTTCCCATTGAGTACCCGACATGCATACTGGTAAAAACTGCTAGAACAGTTATAAAAAGTAAATTTATAAAAAATACTATTTATGAGATCCGGGATTTACCCGCTCTCAAAAACTGTATTTTTAATTTGGTAATTTTCTTTTACTGCTGAGATTTCGATATCATTTTTCACCTTTAGGAAATGCGTTTTAGATATCAAGGTAATCGTATCTAAAAACTATTTAATTTTGAGATGTCTGATAACTGCGCAAGCCCCTCCATCTCGTTTTGATCAGACTTTTACGAGGCCAGACGACGGCCTGTCCGAAGTCCATAATTTCCCAATGTTTTTCTCCGACGATATTTCACGCAATGAGGATACGTTTGAAGGGGATCGGATGAATCACTGGGTAAGATCCAAGGCCGGAAATTTGTCGTCAGATAATAACTTGTGGAACCGAATTCATCACCGCTGACAGTAAGCAATGGCTGTTGCAGCCATCGATCTGTAGCAACTCATTCAGAAAAGCCATTGCCAACCAATGGGACACCGCCATACAACAAGGGCGACATCTACCGGCAGAATGAATGAGTCGGGGAAAAACGAACGATTGCATTCCACGCTCACTCAAAGTCGTATTTCCGTCATTTTAAACGAAGCAGTTTCGCATAAGAATTTCAGTATTAATTGTTGATTTTATCTATTGGTTGACGTATTTGGCCGTTAACGATCGGAATAGGTAACAATTTTTCTCATCACTATATCTATAACACCCACAAAAAGCCTACCTTTGGTGTTCGCCAGCTTTAAGGCAAAAACAAAAGCAGCAAAAACACTTCTTTATTAATTATTAGAGAAAGGAAAGAAAATATGACCACCTCATCACCAATCTGGTCCATCTAACCAAAAAAAACCACCAACAAACATTTGTTTATGAACCTACTCCCAGAAAATAAAGACGTCCCCGGCGTGGGGGCAGGAAAATAAAAAGAGGAAAAACTCGAAATTATTTGGTGTCATTTGAAAAACGACTAAAGCAATTATTAATAAACAATATTTAATATTTATCAAACATTAATATTACGTAATACAGTATTTATAACCTCAGTTTACATTAACCTTTCCAAATTGGTTTTCTAGCTAGTGAACGGACACGAAACAACTGTCATGAGATTCCTTAGACATGTTCAGTTAATTAAATTTGTATTTATTATTAAATAAACTTCCATTTTCTCGCGAAAAATGACATTTCAGAAACACAATCTCGACGAGAGAAGATCTGTATCTGCAGTTCATACCTGCAAAATTTGTTTCACAAAGTTTTGCTAGCCTTTTTCTTTCCCGGGGATTGTAAAACCGATTTCGGCCGAACCCTGACGAAGCAAGAGGAGGAACTTAAAACGATCACTTTTTTTTTTTTTTTTTTTCCGAACTCCTATTCGGATAGATGGCGGAGACGAGCGTTACTATCAAATTGCTCCAATTGGGCGGCAAACTGCCAAGAACTGGTGAGTGTTTCATAAGAGCCCTCTCGTCCAAGAGAAAAATGCTATTGAAATTCATAACGGAAGAAGCGCGAAGATTGAAAACGGAAGAATTGATTAAAGAGGATAAAAAGGATGTTTATGAGTTGGAAGCAGTCAGGCATCAAGACGAGACTAGACAGGCTTTGGAAGCGTTTTAACCCAAGCACTCGCCAACACAATTCGAAGTTCAAAATACAACTACATTCTTCGTTGCAGTAATAATCCAAGTCATTTCTTTTGTCACTTGAGAAGCTAGTTAAAGCATATTTAATTGAAATCGATAAAAATTCTAATAGAAGCAAAGCAGAATAATTATTACACGGTTGTAGGCTATAGCGCCGTCAATTTGAATCAGAACTTAAATATCATTTTCAGGTTAACGAAATAAACTGGAAAATTCATCTACTCTTGAGTAAAACTGGATTTAATTGGTAAGGGATCCACAGCAAAGGCGAACGTAACTAACATTATTATTTAAGAATTTGCTAAAAATATTTTTAAAAGTATTTTTAGCGAAAGTAATTACTTTTTTTTTTTTTTTAGTCTTCTGATCTAATAAGTATCAGAAGACTAATATTCCCGTTTTGTCTGTCCGTCTGTGGATAAGTATCATTAAAATATCATTAAATTATCATTAGTATCATTCAAATATCACTTATTAATCACAATAATCGCAACAATTGCACCTTTTGCATTCGCAGCAATCACATTTAAAATAATAAGGAAATTAAAGCAATATCAATTACCGTATATTTTCTTATACTTATCAGAAGACGTTGCGAAGCATTGTGATTGGTTTACTAATCGCTATCCCTACCTTGTTTAATCAAGTTGGCAATTTAAAAATTATCCCCATTATAGATATATTGAGAATCCGTAGAAGCATATATTTTAAAATAAATATATCAAGAATAATCATTTCAAAGCTTTATTACCTAGAATTATAAAAAGAAATGTTAAAGACAGTAATAAAGTACAACAACTTAGTATAAATTAATTATACTTTGGTTGTTGTTTTTGTTTTGATTTTTAATTAATTTTTTTTTGTTAGCAATGGAGTGACAGTTAAGAACTGGACGGGTTAATCAAAGATGGAGATGTTTGTAATTACGATTATCCAAGAGAAAATAGCTCACGGCAAAGGAAGCCGAGTGGCGACACAACACTAAAATTCCTGAAACGAACTGTGAAATCATTACGTTGAGACATTACAGAGTGGCGAGATAAAAATCACACATCTGCCTACTTCTTAAAGCAACAAGATTTCTTCCTTCAAAAAAAAATATCGATTTCGCCAGAACTCAGGAAGACCTAAACATTAGTCAGGTATTAAAAGAGCGGTGTGTGTTAATCCCAACAAGGACATCTGTCCATCACGGATGATAGATCAAGGTGGTCACAAGCCAGTTGCTTCAGCCGAAGCAGGTGCTGGTGGTCACAGACACTCGATTACAATTCAAGGCTCTTCGGAGACAAACTTTGCCGTGGACAGGTAATCATCTTACAAAGCCTGCTTAGGCATGGCCGACTGCCCACAATGACCCACATCAAATTAATGAATTGAACAGCGATGAGCTGCCTCCGTAATAGACAGAAGTGTAAAGTAACGCCACCCTAGAGTTTGTAGGGCTTCAGGCAAGTATGTCGTTATTTCTAATTTATTTATTTTTAATTTGTCGTTTAAATTGTTACGTAGACAAAAATGCTATTTTATGTATACGATATATTTTTCTCCAAATTATTATTATTATTATTTTTTTTTTTGATGCAACGCAAGGCCCTTAAAACAGCTACAGCCCGGGGCAAGGGCCCCGTTCGTCCGGTCCTAATAGCGGTCCTGGATACTGCTCAACATTTTTCGCAAGATCTACAGTAACCATTGGTCTGATAATTTTCGTATAAATAGAGCTAAACTTATGCTTATACTGAAATACTTAACTCGTGCTTATTTTGTTATTCTGTCTAATAGCGTTTTTATTTTCTCAATCAAGATTTAGACTCTCAGAAACATTTTATATTAATTAACGCTGGCTGATTATAATGTATTGGTTGATTTGAAGAGGGAGATGGTTGAGGGGAGACTAATCGAGTAGAAGGGTCATAACGATCCATTAGATGTTCGCTGTATTTCAATACTGTTTGTTGATTAAAGTTAATTTCTGTGTTTGCTATTTTTCAGCTGTTGTAATAATGTTCCTAATATTTGTTTAAATAATAATAAATCCTAATACTTGTTTATGTAAACTAGTTTCCCAATTCGTGATTCGCAGGAAAAATTCTGTAATGGCGAGTATCTTTTTTTTTTTTTTGGTTGGATGCCTGACCAGGACAGTTTTGTTTTGGTTGGGAATCGCGATGGGAATGTCGGAAAAGTTTAGAAAATATTGATATAAGCAATTTTCTAAAATTAATTAAAAATTAAATTAATGTGTCGAATTCTAAATTAAAAACAATAATATTAAATAATTTTTAAAATTATTTACTTTGCTACATCCATCACCAATTTTATTTTTTTAATTAATATAAATTTTCTTTGCGACTTTTCCTTATTAAAATCTCCATATATGGCTGTCGGAAATTGACGAAAATCTTTGAAACTTATTAAATATACTTTCTATACATCTTATGGCTTACAAGGTTTAATTTAATTACACCCAATTCACGTAACCCTTACGAAGGCCATCTTAATATATAAAAATGAATGTCTTTTGTTTGTTTGTTCCGTATGCGTTCCTACACCATTCATCAGATTGCGATGAAACTTTGGCGAGTTGTTGTGTACACGCCCGCGAAGGTTTCAGAATTATTAGAACCATTTTACAATATCTGGTGCGCGAGTTGTTGCAACAAATGAGTAAATTTCCGGATTCAACGTTTGCAGTTTCCGGTACGATTCGCATTTGCAATGACCATCAACAAAGCACAGGGACAATCGCTCAAGTGTTTGGACTAAATTTGGAAAATCCATGCTTCACACATGGACAGCTGTATGTGGTCTGCTCACGAGTCGGAAAACCTACCGATTTATTCGTGTATGCACCAGACGGAAAAACAAAAAATATTGTGTATCCAAAAGCACTTCAATAAACAGAATTAAAACACAAACACTTTCTTTGAGTGGCATTGCAACGCATGCCGGGTACAGCTAGCTTTAATATAATCTTACCAAAATTCATCATTTGATGTTTTTCATTTTTTTTTTCTTTTTTTTGGCTTGGATTTATTGTAAAAATTTCCGAATCGATGATATTTATTAAAAAAATAAAAAATAAATAAAGGAGTTCTTAATTTCGTTTTGCGCATTTGGGAAGTTATTGAAAAACAGATGGTATTTTATTATTGCCACTTACCGTACTGTGGCTTAACCGCTAACCTTTTTTTCGAGCTACAATCGAGTTTATCAATTAAATCACAATTAAAAGCTTTTCTTGAATCATTCGCGCCTTCAGCGCAAAGGGGGCTGACAGATTTCACATAGAAATTTAACATTTAGCTAGGACTATAAAACCTCATTCATAAATGCAGAAAAAGATATTCTTACTGAAATTTTAACAGCCTCAAGACAGAACAATGAAATTCGTTCAATGTTTTTAATTAAGACAAATGGTTCAGCGACTTAAATTGTCTGGAATTAAATGATTGCTAACTACAGGGAGCCCGTTTTTAAATATGAAACACACCCGCCCTTGCCAAATTACAGCCAATTGTTACGATTGCCATTTAGTAGCGCCTCCTCGCGTGATGGAATCAACTCCTCACTTCGATTATTTTTTATTACAACCTAAAGATTTCGTGAAATTTAAAGAGATTTGAAATGCCAAAAAAGTATCAAAAAAAAAAAGTATCAAAAATATAAATAAATAAATGGAATCAAAACTAAAGCTGCCGCCCTTAAGGATTTTTTTTATTATTATTATTATATAAGGAAAATGGCTGTAACTTAATTCTAGAAGTCCACGTGACAGAAATTATTTAAAATACGAAGAGCTCAAACATTGAAAATCAAATTTAAAATATTAGTTTTTACAATAATTTGTTATGAGGAATTAGAGACATTAACAATACCGCATTATTTTCACATTCATTTACGAATAGTTTACAACAGTTCAACTTTTCAATAACAGCTGTCGTTGATACCTGGAATGATTAATCCATTGGCTCATTGCTACATCCTTTTATTAAGCTTTCATGAAGTTTAACAACTAACAAAATGTGATATCTTTTCCGCAGTAGAGTTACTTAAATGATGTAACGTATCCTTCCGCCTTCAAACTATTAACTACTCTAATATTTCCTGTCCTGCGATTGGTATAAATTCAAAATTCCATTACGTAACAATTTAATATAAACATATTTTTTTTCAATATAAAGAAAAATATATTGCATTTTTATGAATTAGTAAATGCCAAATAAAACATTTTGGAATTGGCTACAAATCCACGGATAACAGCTCTATTACAAGATTTGATTGGGACTATTTTGTTTTGCAGCATTTCACAAAGAATTTAAGTCTTCCAAGTTTTTCCAGAAACGAAATGTAGATAGTATCTTCTTTTTTCTCTCTAAGATATGCGAGAAAGGATTGTCGTTAAATTGTTGAAAGCAGAACTAAAGGTCTATTAAGGAAACATCAAGCTGTAAATCGTTATGTCGCTTCGAGGCTGTGAAAAATGAACATTCCTTCCATTCCAACTGGAAGAATAATGGTCAAAACGAAAAGAATTTCGCTCACACCTGGAAGAAAGTGCGAAGACTTGCCTTGCGATCAGAACCTCTCCAAATTCTGAAGTACATCAATGATTTCTTCACAACAATTTCTCAATTTCAACACCAACTTCAGATCCACGATCGACACAGTAAGGTTGTGATGAGATCAATTTCTCAGTTAAGGACTTTCATTTTAGAACTTCTGAAATGTTATCGTAGATTTACATTCAATCTAAGCAATATGCTTTCCAAGATTTGTTTGTCCATCCGTCACAGTAACTAATGTCGTTATGGTCAACTTTTAGTCACTCCACATAGAAGAACGAGCAACTGGACAACATCGTCTTAATTCGTAAAAAAAAAGTGTTTGCTTTTATGAGTTAAAAGCCAAATAAAAAGTTGACAGCTTTGCAAGCAATAACCAACCCCGGTACAAGTTAAAAACAATAAAATATAAAAATACTTAACAGGACAGTAATAATAATTATTTCAAATAACTTAAAATTAGAAAGACACCATTTTAATTGATTTACTGTCGCTCTGTTCCACATTATTTACAACTTTTTAAATGATACAGTTCCTTTAAATCTTTAAAATGTTTCTTTCTCGCCAGAAAGCAGCATATATTTTACATTCTCAAACATTACGTCATCGGCTTTCGACTTGAAATATCGTCATCGTATGATATACCCTTATCGCAAACAAATTTCCAGTTCATATTCTGTAAAACTTTAAATTCCAAGTCTGAATGTGTTTACTTCCGGTAGCAAATGCTGTGGAACTCTAAAGATATCGAACGCCACTGAATATCCCCTACATCAGTGCATTCCATTATGGGTGGGTAGACACATTCTTTTTCTTCAGCTAAGGGCTTGCTGTTGGATCTAGGACAAACCCATTTCCGTGGATCGATTCAATCCACCCATGGGGAATTGGGGGAATACGGGATAGCAGAAGCCATGGGGGAGTCGTTAATACGAGCAACCAGACTGTCATTGTTCTGTGGCAGTTCTAATCAAAAGAATCCCAGTCATTGCACAGTGACATTAGATTAATACTGTTTCGTTAACATTATAAGTAAATTATTTATTTCATTTCTAGGTATTGTCTTCACAAATACTTACCACATTAAGGTAAAACAAACAAATACAATAAACTAGTATTAATTAAGCATGTAATTTTTGTTTTCCTTCCTTAATTAAGTCAATTTGAGAAAACGAAAGTTATTTGGTGCAGCTAATTTAACTACACTTAACTATACTTAACTGTCATTATGCAGGATGTTTCATAAATGGCGGTAAATTGGTTCAATGATATTAATGGAAAATTTAATTTATCACAACACAGTTGTGTTATGTTATCCCTGACGCAAAGTACTATTTTTTTTAATGCAAAAATATTCCCCGTATTACTCATATATGAATGTCCTATTCTTTTCTGTATACGGGGGATGACTTATGAAATTTGTTATAACTTACTTAAATTTCTCTCATAACTTAACAAGTAATTTATACAACGCTGTAATTATCTTAACCCAATAGAAAAATTCTGCATTTTTAGATATATTTAATATTTGCAGTTTCTCATATTCTTTTAACAAGAATATTTTGATTATATACACACTATATATTAATTTTCAAATGAGATACTGGTACCTAAAACTAATTAAATACAGTGAAACTTCTCCGAGCGGCCACCTCTGTATAGCGGCAACCCTTCTAAACGGCCAATTTTTCATGGCACGGATTTTTCGACTCATAGACCTAATGTTAAAATAACCTGTATCAGCGGCCATCCGACCCCCTCTAAACGGCCATCGAGTGGGATCGCCCATTTCATTTTTCGGGAAATTCTACTCACTCCATGCTTTAATTTTGACGAAATTATCGAAAATTCCGAAGCGGTTGCAAACGAATCGGTTGGAGATATGCTTTTTAAAGTAAAAAACCAACTTGAAAAAATGGTTGTTTTAGAGAAAAGTAAAAACTTAAAACAGACACAAATTGAAGCCTTTTTTTAAAAAATGTAAGAAAGCATGAAATAAAGTACTGTACCATTTTCTCTTTAGATAAGTTTTAAATTTCATTTTAAATAAGGAATATATGTCAGACTTGTTATATTATGCATTATAGCAATTATCTTATAATAGTAAATAAAACCCTTCAGAGCGGCCACCCCCTCTGAGCGGCCAAATATTCTCGGTACTGTGCGGTGGCCGCTCAGAGAGGTTTCACTGTAATAGAATGTCCTTAGAAACGATTCTTTCAGCTTCTTAAAATATATTTATGTATGTACTGTATTTTGACATTTGTATTAATTTATTTAATTTTTTTTTATTAATTTGTAAATCTTTGTTTAATAAATTATTTTAAAAAGATTTCTCATTTTCGACTAATAAACCCATTTCTTCCAGTTAAATAGCGCTCAACTATTTCTAGCTTAACATTGAGCATTTTTTAAAATCGCACTGTAAAACCATTAACCGATTAACGGAATCCTTTTAAGAGTATCATCAGATATTAGGTTTACTTTTTTCATTATTCTGTTGAGGTCTCAAATTTCAAAATTGCGTGATGCCAAGAGCAACTTACCCCAAACATGGACAGAACCCCTAACACCCCCAATATTGATTAATGCTGGTCCCTGACCCAAATATAAACGACTCCGCGATAACATTTTCTCTATTGTCAGAATCAATTCAGTTGTATATTTACAAATCTGCAAGCACCCGATCTGCATATTTGCATAATAAACTAGGGATTTGTTCTATTGTTTACAGTTTGATGTAAGAGCGTTTCAGAATATCTTTCACGGACGAAATTAAGTACAGAAACTAGAGAAAAGAAAGATCAGATAAAGTGGACATTTAAAAGTCACTTACATGTAGAATTTAACTTCAAATTAAATATATTCACCGATATTTTTCTATCTGCACTAAAACAATAGAGTTTATACATATTGTAAGAGGTTATGGTCAAAATGTATTCTTCCTTCGCCTTAATAAGAATATGAACAAAAGTACAATAATGCTAAGTTATTGTTAACTAGCCTATGACCCGTCAAAAGTCGGGAGAATTTCAGGTTTACTGCTAATATATTTCAAATACTTGCTTCAATTTGTTCTAAAACGTTACTATTCATTGATATAAAGATATACTGCGATCTTAGCAAGAACCCTATACAAACATTTAAAATTATGCAAAGAATTTGATGGGAAAATCACAAATCTTGTAGGATTCTTTCCTTGCAATTATGAACCCCCCCCCCCCGTCCAAATTAAAAACTTATTTTAATTCGCTCACATTAATTACGTAATTATGTCAATACCGCCATCTGTCGGTCAAGCAGGTAATCTCCAATACTCAAACTACGTTATAGTTCTTTTGTCTACCGATCAGCCAATGGTGGTGCCATAGTCGCAAGTTAGATAAAATGAATGTCCTTCTAGTTAAAAACTATCTAGACTTGATTGATCATTGGAGGAAGGGAATTTCTCATCTCCCCAGAACATTCCATAAAGCCAAGAATAGGCGAAAGTGATAAGCATTCAACATCACTTTGGTTTCGAAACTGATTGGCTTCTCTGCCTGACGTGCCTACATCGCAGGAAAGCATTTTAATATAATGAGACTGTTTTTTTTAGAAAAGAACACTCCGAAAAATATGCAAATATTAGGAAAAAAGAAAAAAAATATATTGAGATATGGAATAATCATGCTAAAAATAACTACGATATTTTTTAGAAGCATCCAAAGGCAAACACACTCACATCACTTTAATACATACTAACTGCATAGAAACACAATGTGTGAATTTAATGCTGGTAATATGAAGCGTTGCTGCTCCTTCAAAAAAAAAAACTTTAACAACAAATAGTAAACATGAAAAATAATATTAAAAACAAATATTTTCTTTCTTTTCTCTTTATTAAACATAAATTATTTGGACTGTATCTTTATTAAACAAATTATTTGGACTGTATCTTTATTTAATATAAATTACCAACCTTCCATTCAAAGAAATTATAAAAATATAATTGCTTCTTTTTAAATTATAAAAACTTGTGCATTTTAAATTTCCATGTCTAAATAGTTCATTCTCAAATTCAGTCAAAATATTGCGAGGTCCCGAAGTTACAGAATAAATAGGCCACTGACACTACGACAGTTTTTGAATTACAGGTACTCCTCACTTTACGACCTATCTGCTTAACGACCACTCGCATTTACGACCTCCGCCCTTGAAGGTACAACTTCTATTTAATCGTCCTCTCCCTTACCTGGACCCTCCACAGCTCCAGATAACCAAATAAACAAATGATAATATGTAAATATGCATGTCTTTTTATGAATAAATTTGAAGTTCGTTGCATAATTTTTATAATTTTATAATTTTACAATGATCCTATATTCCAGGCATGACCTCCTCGCTTATCGACCAATTCGCTTAACGAATTTTAAAAGTATGGATGAATTTGTTGTATTTTTTAGAAATGATTAATCTATTTTAAAGGATAAAAAAATAAAAGTTGTTTTGTAAATTGACACAGTCCAGCATTTGCACAGAGCACAAATTGTTATTTTTTTTTCCTTCCATCATGAATTCTCCAGAGAATCCCACAACTTTAAATTGACTATTGAACAAATTGATGTTAAGGAAACACTTTGGGGTGCAATTAATAATGGTTCAAAATAACACGAATTAAAATTAAGAAAAAAAAATACTCAACAGTAAAAGCATTGTTCATAAATACATACTTTCAGCTTAAAGGAAAAGCATGACTGCTAGAAGGTTGAACAACTCTATGACAATGACTGAACTAATAGAAAATATGAACTATGACCTTTCAAAATGGATTCTGCTTCTGTAAATCTTTTTTAATTTCTCTACAATGAACTTTAAAAATAGAAATCCCAGTAAAATTCTAAATTCATTATTCCATATTTAATGATATAAATTTATAAAAAAAAAAAAAAATCCTTAATTACTCACCAACTTTATTACCTCCAATTTAAGAGAAAAAGAAATAATAAACTACAATGATCAATTTGTATTCAATAAATTATAACAAAATTCATTACACTTTTTCAACCGTATAGATGCAGTCTGAGATCAAAGATTCTTTAATTTTCTAAGTTTACCCTTAATAATTCTCAAGTATACTTGATTTTTTTTTTTTTTAATGCATTTTAGAATTCGAACTGAAATTTTATAATTTTAAAGTAGTATACACTTCTTAAAATATAATAACAGTGAAGAACTTGAAAAACAAATATGAAAGTCCAAATTTTTAAAATAATGTAAATGTAACATTGACAATAATATTTCTATAAGGTATCCACAAGTGATAGTTAAATGCTATCCAAAAATAAAAAGTTTTCTTATTTTAATAAAAAAAAAATTAAAATAAAGTAAAGATAAAGAACCTAAAATCTTAATTCAGTCTAGCTTCATTATTATTATTATTATTATTATTATTGGATAATGACTTAAAAGTATACCGTATAATCTTATGAAGAAATAGTGAAAAACGTTAATGTTCATTTTTCTTTTTAATACCTTTTACTAAACAGCCATTCAAAATATCAATAAAAATATAATATTCAATAATATGTAATAAAGTACTAATTGTTGTGATGAACTGAAAATTGTTATGTAACAAATTAAAAATACCATTAACTAAATAATAAGTCAAATTGAAAAGGTTGCCAAAAAAGTGCTCAAGAAAATGAAGATATACTTTTGTTTGAATGTAACATCCTATTATAAAAAGTTCTACGGTTTTGTGTTTTATTTTTATCTCGGGTACTTTACATTTGTAACCAACATCTTTATTTATACTGATACAAAAGTTAAATTTCTGTCAATTTCTGACAATTTCAATCTAACTCAATTCTGAAATGTGAATTTTTTTAAATGATTAAGTATTTTGAAGATAGCAGAAATTGTATTCCTGACACTGTATCGGTCTTGCCATGCTATATGTAATTCTTATCTTTGGAAAATGCTTATTCTAAAATTCTATCCATACTGTCAAATGATGTTCATTTGGATACTAAATTACAATGTGTTATTGTTGAAAAGTCTTCAGTATTTTTGCATCGCAAATAAATAAACTTTTAGGAAACACACCATGATATTTTCATTTAACTCTGCATTTGGATACTTTCTAATGTATTTAAAGATAAACTTTAAGTTAGTACTTACATCTGACCACATCAGGAGGCAGTTCTACAGGTGTATTTTCCTTGATAATCATCTCATGACGTTTTCGTGGGAAAACTAAGTAAAGGAATTAAATTATTACTATTCAAACGAAACAGAACTATTATAAAATAGCACATGAAGAGTTAATAAGTAAACATTTTAAAACTTACAGTCTAAATAAAGAGGGGGGAAATATAGCACATTTTTAAATTAAGCACAATTTTATTAAGCACATTTTTAAAAGTCCTGATTACATCACAAGTCACAAAACCCCTACTTAGAGACAGTTTCGAATGAAAATTGGGATTCCACATTACATATCCATGAAAATTTCCTTATTGAGAGCAAGGATTTCATCCAGAACAACACTGAGAGTCAAAATAGATAAAGAAAAATGGAAAGCAATGTTGCCATAAATGTTGAGTAGTAAATATCCAAAGTTATAGATAGAAAGAGTGCTACAGTTTAAATTGTTTGTGTTACAAACAGGAGTTATCTTGCCTTGCAATGAAAAAGTATACAAAACAAAAAATAACAGTGAACAAAAATTATGCTTTTGCACAGTCAGAGCCATTATCAGCAGGAATCCTGGACAGCTGTTTCATCCTTATTTTTTTGTTCTAAAAAAACTAGTAGTGGATGTTAAATTTTGTTTTCAGAAAAAAGAGTTTAATAGTGTGTGTGTAACTTTACTATTTAAGTATATTCCTCACAAATTCTCTATAAAACAATATATTAGCAAATCATTAATAATCTAAGAAATGGACAACGGAAAGTGTGTGGAATAGGTCCTCCTTTTTTTTTGGTTGGATGGCTGTTTGATGATAGGAGTAATATCAATAACATTACAATAGTCTTAATAATTCTGAGGGGCAGAGTGGCACTAAATTGTCTGCCGACTCGTTTCAAGTGCATCCAATTACCATTGAATTATTTTTATTAAGCTATTAGGGTGTTTTCTCCGTTTGGTGGCTGGAGTAAGAATAGCCCCAACGTAGTTCATGCGTGTCGTAAAAGGCGACTTAAATGATCACCCAGTGCCTGGGGGTATAGCCGGGCCACCCTGACTCCGGGGTTTTAAATAGGAGTCCTGGTCCTCCAGGTTGGGGGTTGGACGTAGGACTAGCTATTCTACTCTGTAAAACCTTCTTGCTATGAGACCTGACAATATTAATAGCCGGATTGATTTTTGTGGAACTAGACCTAGGAACGATAAACGAAGAAATGATTTTTGGGATGATGTGGAACGCGATTTGAAAAAGCTCCAGGTACGAGGATGGAGGAGAAAGGCGCAAGATAGAAAAGAGTGGGCTGATATTGTTAAGGAGGCCAAGGCCCTACATGGGCTGTAGTGCCATGGAGTTAGTTAGTTATTAGGGTGTTTGTAAAAAATTGGCCTCTTGACTGTAAATATCGTTTTGCTGCAATAGGCAGTGTAATAAAGGTAAAAGTCAACTTAAGTTTCTGCCAGCCCATTTCACTTGACAAGAGCTACTACTATTAATGTTTAATACACCTATTTCTAGAATACAAAATAAAACCACCACAGATTACGTAGATCACACATGCAAAAGAACGTGCCTGCCATCCAAATTCATTCATGCAATCATTTCAATAAGTAATGTTGATATAATTAAGAGATCTCCCAGGAAAATTTGCCCTTACAACATTGATATAACAAGACCAAAACCATTCCCTTTACCTTCAATAATGCATAATTTGCTTATATTATTATACATATTTAATCAATATTTCTGCCAACTAAAAATCAAAATTAATAAAATTACAGTATTTTTAGCAACCCATTTGGGAGCTATTGTGATAGCGACCAAAATTTGGTAGCTATTGGTTTGTCCTGTCTGTCTGTCCGTCCGTGTTTGTCCATCCCTAACAACTCCCGAACGGAAGGTCAAATCGACAAAAGGACTTTACCATCGTGTTCAGAGGCCCAAACAATGTAGAAATCAGGTAATTTCGGGGCCAACACCCCCCCTCCCCATGTTCGAGATATTTGGCATTGTTTTCATTGGATTTCCTCTATTAGCTTTAATGTTAGAAATGCAACTATCTCATTTCAGCTATAGCTTGATGGTTAAGACTTCAAACTCATATATTGAAGGATGTCAGTTCAAACCCATGTATCTTCCTTTTTTTTTTTCTCTTTTAATTTTTTTTTCTCAATGTCCACATGTTTTTTTGTTTTTTTTTCTTCTTATTTTCCTGAAGTTTACTTTTTTCCTAACGATTTTTTTATTTTTCCTTATGTTATTGTACTTCCTTTTATTACGTTTAATTTTTTTTATTTTATGGGTCGCCCTTAAATTTATGCTTTAGCACAAAATTATATTCACTTGTTAATTACTGCGGTATTGCAATAATATTGCAGCCGACCAGTGAAGTTATTTCCTTTAAATTTTTGTTACATTTGCAAAATGGTTACTTATCCACCAATCAAAAGATTTAAAAAAAGATTGTAGGAACAAGAAATTTTGCTAAGAACTTCTGACACTCAATTTACCGATTGGCTGAGATCTACCATGTGATCTCAACAGCAGATCAGTCATTTCAGTGATGTATACTTTCTGCTATATTCATCTGTCAATATTATTTCTTGGAGGGCAGGGGGGGGGGGGGAAATCACCAGATATTCAAACAAGTTGAATAACTGTTTAATATTTTGGGTGAAGCTACAAGGTATAATAAGCCCTCCTAGCTCCGAGACGAGAATCTAAATCTGCTTGGTCATCTTCAATTTGTGGGGGATCAACTGAACTGAAAACAGGTTTTCCTGAGGTTCTCCCATTACTCTTACAACTTCTTTCGTCATCATTTTGATCTACTGCAGCAAGTCAAAAATGACTTAAACCGTTAAGATTGTTTCAGTTTCTTTCCTAACCCAACTCTAGACTGGATTAATAAATAAGTCAAGGAAATATTTAGATATTAAGAAAGAAAGAAAAAATATCAATGGAAAAGCAGACAACATCAATGGTAAAATCGAATTTTTCTTTATTTTTAATGTGTTTTTATGTTTTTAGTTTATAGTCATGGAGGTTCTACTGCTCTTCCTAAGTTTATTCAATTTCAAGTGAGATTTTTAAGAAATGTGATATTCAACAAAAGTTCAGCACAGCTAATGTAAAACTGCAAGATCATTTTAATGAATGAGAAAGAAAGATTTGAATAAAAGCAAGGGACAAAAAAAAAAATAATACATGAAGCAAATGGGCAGACAAGGTAACCTTAATGGTCCTAGATAACTATCATCATCATCATCAGTCCTTAGCTGGTGTTGGAGTGCACGTTTACCTTGCAGCCAATACACTGCTGTAGGTGCCACAGGGTTCAATGTATTATTTACAATATGTTGCCATTTCTTGCAGTAGTGGCGATGTTTTTAGCCATGTCTAGAGTCAGTCGTTGGTTTTTGATGTCCTCTTCAATCTGTTAGAGCCATGTTTTCTTTGGGGCTTTTTCGCCGCCAAAGAAGACTATATGGGAGCCGCATGTTATCCATTCTGCAAACAAGGCCAAACCAGCGTAGTCTGCGTTTCTGGATGTAATCACAGATTGTTTGTTGTTGTTTGTTGTTGTTCACACCATCCACGACTTATTTCGTTTCAGTGACAGTCACAAAAGGATATGCCTAGGATCTGCCTTAGGCACTGCATTTGAAAAACTTCCAATTTTTTAATGTCCTCTTTCAGTAAAATCCATGTTTCAGATGCATATAGAAGGATCGGTAGAATTAATGTCCTGAATAGCCGCATTTTGGTTTTACCAGCATTTTGGTTTTAATAGGGATGTTGGCCTTTTTTCCAAAGGCACTATTTGAATGCAAATGCAGCTGATGCCTTCCTATTCTATTGTGGACTTCACTTGTGGCTGATACTTTCTGTTCTGTTCTTGTATTAATGAACCTAAGTATTTTAAACTGTTTGACCTGTTCGAGTTGGTTTCCATCAAGGTATACAGCTGTTTGTGATCCATTGGTGGTCATGACTTCTGTTTTATTTCCATTAATTTCTAAGCCATATGTCAGCAATGCAATACAGAATGTTAGTAACCTTGCGTCAGTATCAGCAAAAATGGCACTATCATCAGCAAACATCAGGCCTGTCAGGTTGTTGTTTGTATCGTAATGAACACCACATTCATTTTTAAAAAGTAGGGGAGAGGTGATATCCCCTTGACGAACTCCAGACTGAATAAGAAATTCCATGCTAAGTGCATTTCAAATCCTCACTTGGCTAGTTGATGCAGTATATGATGGTTGATAGGAGTCGGAATTTTAAATGGTGTATGTTCATTTTCCAAGGTTCTCCTTAGGGCAGGCCAGTAGATACAGTCGAATGCTGATTTAAAGTCAATGAAAACTAGGATAGTTAGCCACCCACAGCAAATTCTTTCCTCAGGGAATTGATGGATGGTAAATATTTGATCGATACAGCTCCTCAGTGGCCTGAAGCCTGCTTGCTCTTCTCGGCAGATCTTTTCACAATGTTTCTGAATTGTGACAGTGAAATACGAAACTGCAACACGAGGCTTTAAGGAAAAATTAAGAAATTGAAAGACAATTATCTTTTTTTGTTAGAATTTGTACTCCTTTTATGGGGAGAGGTGTAATTGTCATCTGTTCGTTTTAAATTTAATCTGTCAATTTACATTTTAAAATTATTTTGGGCTCCGATTTATGTTGAATCCTGAAAATATTCATTTAACAACAGCAGCTCTTTCTCCTTTTCCAAAACCGACAACTGCCATTCAGATATGGTAGGACTCACAATTCAGACAAACCAAGAAATTAATACTAGAATTTTGGAAAGGTCATTCCTGGGGGAAAATGGCTTTTGGCAATATCTACTGTTAACTTTAAAAATATCTATCGTTTTTTTCCAGTAGTAGGAGTTTATCGGCTTTAGCAAAACAAGAACAATCTAGAGAGGTCTATTCGCTGAATTAACTATATACATTACGTTTGGATTATGCCGATATACTGATTTACCAGAATTTCTTGAAAGATCGAATTTATTGCCTACAAGTAAACTAACAATGAAAGGAGTGTGTAATAACTATATGATAATTATCAATTATTTTTAAAACCTACGTAATTTTGACTTATTACAAAACAAAGTATCAGAAGAAACTCAAGATTAAGTAAACTTTAGAAGTATCCCTATCAATGTAAAACTAAGATAAACGTACATAAAAACTTTCAGTGAAGATGAAGATAAGGTAAATGCACACCCTTTCTTCTTATATATCGTTAACTAACACAAATCCTATAGCAAGGGACCTTTAATTTCAAATCTGCTTTCTATTAAAATTTTATGAATGCTGCCAAACGTATGCACTTGCACTGCACTATTTATTTAACTCTACAGTGAGGAATAATTTCAGGCACAGTGTAGTAGAGTAGTTTTGGCATGAGGAACACCTCATTACAAATGTTGTTCTGACAGTCATCCATTGCAAAGGCAACATTCCACTTGGGAGCTCAAACCATCCAACCAAAAAAATCAAAATCACTACTTCCAGATCTAAATACAGTGTGTTCATAATTAAAGTTCACATTTCGAAAGATTGTAACTGGCGAACCAATCAGTGGAATGACTTCATATTTCACATGAGAATGTCCTTGGACAATGGGATTTTGTTTGGTGCAAAAAAAAAGAAAAGAAATTACTTTCAAAATTGGCCACAAGGGGGATATATGGCATTACTGTAGTGGATACATATTTGTCGTGTGTTTCGTAAGGACATGTTCGATATAGTTTCGCCCGGTATCAGAAATATACTGAAATCACAACATTGCATGTTCAACCACAGCACTAGGGTGTCGCTCTTAATTTTGTAAATATAGCATGTCGGTCTTCAGATCCCTTTAAGTTGGCTAGGTATTCACCATAGCCAAGGTCTTCGAGATGCCCCACAGCCAAAAGTCACAGGAGTTGAGATCCGAACGTTGTATGAAAATGGCAGCTGATGATTCTGTCGTGGATAAAAGTAGCCAGAAGCAACTGTTTGACAGGGGTGGCGATGTGAGATGGGGTACCATTCTGCATGAAAACCTAAACTTTTTCAATGCTGATAAGGTACAGATGTATTTTGATAAAACAGTTTCACAAGAAATGCACGAACCTTTGGAAACAGTCATTATGCAATGAAGTGATGCATTCCTCACCTGTCTGCTTTCATAGAAGTTTTCAATCGCATGTGCCGTTTGCATTATTCACTGCAGTATTGGAACACCATATATTGCCCTAGCGTCCGTCTTCAGAAATATATTTTTTGTTTGTTTTGCACCAAACAAAATTCCACCACCAGGTGTCCTCATGTGAAATATGAAGTCGTTCCACTGATCAGTTCTCTAGTTACACCCTTTTGAAATGTGAACTTTAATTATGAACTCCTTGTCTAGTTCTTCAAGATTATCTTAATCTGCAAATCACTTTGTCTTGGCCACTTCCATCTGAAGCAATGGCCCTTCTTCCCCCAACCTAATCTATGCTCTTAAGATTTCCCTTAAGCAACTGGTTACAGCTTGTTTTGTAGATACATGAATCTACAAAAAAAAGTAACAAGCCACGTAGAAGCTCTATGTAATTCCTCAACAGCTCTTGGTAACTTAAAGCTATGTTTAATTTGTAAAAATTTGTTTTATCCATCTGCTTAAAAAAATAAAAGAAAATCCAACTTTATAATATTTATTTTGTTCATTCTAAAAACAAAAACAAAAAAAATCCCTTTAATTCTTTGAATTTTATAAAAAGAGATGACCTGTTTGTGTACATAATTGTGTGTTCACATGAAAACTCAAAAATAACCAATAATAATATATATATATTTTTTTACTTACTAGGTACATCATCTTCAAATTTAGCTTTTGGCTGGAATAGCTGTTTAAAGTGTGCTTTGCAGTAAGGTATCCCTTCATGAGAAGAGTAATTGTCCACACTGAAATAAAATAAACACAGCAATGAGTTCAGCTTTGATTAATCAACTTTATATGTATTCACTGTAAACAAACATACATCAAAAGAATAAATTTATTAATATTCATATACGTATTGGTCCAATGTGAATAAATAATTCTACTAATGATCAATCAAGAGCATTTGTCTCTACTTTTGCCACCAATATGTTTTTCCCCCTTGCATAATAAATTAAGATATATATTTGCAGATTTCATTTGCCTCAATCAACAGTGAAATTTCCAATTGATTGATTTATTCTATAATTTATAATTAACATCAATTGTTTTTGAATATAAATGCCTTTTTAAAAGAATCCTAATTTTTTTAGTGGCTTTTGTTCTTTGTAAGTAAAAATTTGAATACAAGTTGTTTTTTATGGGATTTTTCAATTTCTTTCATTTAAACCATGATGCCGATAAGAAAATATAATTACATTTCATTTTCTATGCTTAGATAAAACATTAAAATTTTTTTAAGGAATTGAAATCTGTAAATCTAATGAAGCTCTTTTCTATTGCTCACATCTTTATATTATGAAATGTAGGACGTAAATTGTTAAAGATGTCGATTTAAAAATTAAAAACTCTTAAATTTTTGAAATATTCTATCCAAAATTCTAATTCATACTAAATACTTAGCAGAAAGAACAGTACAAAATTAGCATGAACTTTATATCATATGACTGTGCAGATTCAATAGGCTAAAATTATTGATATATGATAAATTTGAAGCAGTAAGCAAATAGCTTTTAGTGTTGTTCGGAATTGCTAGAAGTTCAAAATGATGTCAAGAAATCTTGCCTAAGGGCATTTCCTGTAGAATCACGAAGCAAAACATCAAACGATGGCACGACATTGTCACAGAAAGAAAATGAAGGCTGCAGGAAAGAGATCGTATAGAATGAACGTTTTTTGATTAATTTATTACTAAAACGCCCACACCTGCAGAAAGTTTTTCGTCTTAGCATCAACCATTGCAGAAAGATAAAAAAACATTCTGCCTTGGGGCTGTTGAACTGCTTCTCAATTGACAACTGCTCCATGAAGTAATCCAAGAATGAGTGCAACTAATTTTCAAAAATCATGACAACTTGCACAAAGGCAATAAAATGATCAATACAGTGGCAGAAACTGTAAAAACATGTAACAAACATGTAGACACATCTAAAATGACATCACTGCAATATGTTTTCCTTTCAAAGGACCATTTGGAGCACATTGTCAAAAATGAATATCCAATCCATCCAAATATTCTCTATATTATGGACATCTTCAGATTTTAAAGGGTTGTTTAGTAATATTGATTCTAGTACCAAAAGATAAATCGGCATTTAACAGTTGTTGGGGGGGGGGGGGGGGGGGTCCAAAAAATACCGAATGAATGAAAGAAGTTATGTAGATTCAAAAAAATCTTTTCTTAATGCATAAAAATGAATTTTTCTTTGTTTGTTTGTCCCGTATGTGTTCCTATACCATTCATCAGATTGCGATGAAACTTTGGCAAGTTGTTATGCACACGCCCGCAAAGGTTTCTGAATTAGTAGAACCATTTTATAATATCTGGTGCGCAAGTAGTTTCAACAAATGAGTATTTCCGGTTTCAACGTTTGCAGTTTCCGGTATGACTCGCATTTCTAATGACCATCAACAAAGCACAGGGACAATCGCTACAAGTGTGTGGACTAAATTTGGAAAATGGTTCTCACATGTCGGAAAACCTTCTGATTTATTCATGTACGCACCAGACGGAAAAACAAAAAATATTGTGTTCCAAAAGCACTTCAATAAACAGAATTAAAATATAAGCAGTTTCTTTCTTTGAGAGGCATTGCAATGCATACCGGGTATAACTAGTATAAAATATTTTTAAAAATCTGCTTTGTGTGATGAATTGGCAATGGCCTTCGCCAGAATCAGTTTAACAAATTAATTAAGAGTGGACCAACAAATTATCATAATTATTATATGGACAACGCAATAAAACAGATTTATAAATCAAACCTAGAAAACCAAACAAGGATTCAATGAAGATCTCATGAACTTCTGGAACTCTTGATGTAGATGTTTTTATTGTCTACTATTTTCTATTTTTTTTTTTAAACTGATATTTCAGGAGTTTCTATTATATAATTTTTCTACCAACTTTCAGTAGGTTACTACATTCTGAGTTAAAGACAAAATGCAGTAACTTACAATGACTTATTTTTGATCAATTATGTAGTTTGCAGTAAGAGAGATGTGTAGCAAATGATTTGTCTTAAGGAAAAAAAAAATAAAAGCATTGATGACATTATTTACTCAATTTACTGTAATGTTGATATAAATTTCACTACTGGTTTACATAGTACTAAAGATACACTCAACAGCATTCTCATTTCAGATATTTTTTTTTTTGTTTTTTCAAAGCAAAAGTAGAATTTAAAAAATATCAATAACACTAAGATATCAGTTGCTATTTAATATAAGAATCTACTTACTGTAGCTGTTTTCCACATTCCTTGCATCGGAAGCAGGACTTATGAAATACACCTTTCTCCGCTTTGATACGGTCCATCAGAAAAACTTGTTGCCCGCAGATGCGGCATAAGCTGGATTTTTCATCTCGAGCTGAAGTCTAAGCACAAAAAGTAAGAACTTTACAAAATGCCCACAAATCATTAGATGATTCAACCTCAATGAAATGCCATTACGAATAAACTGACAACTGAAATCAATTCAGAAAAGTAGTCACTTTCTGAAAATGTCTACTGCCTTTCAATATATGGTTTTCAAGGCAGTTTTTTTTTTATTTGCACTCTTTTATTACATTTCTGTTCTAAAAGACTTAAAAGAAACAGAAGAATGGTACTTTTTCATAACTCGTAGCTTTTCACAGTTTATTAAAAAAAAACAAACATGCACTTATGTTGTTTGATACTGATTAAACACAACAGGAGGCAGCTGTGGTATTAGCCATTCCTATTGGAGAAGTGTAGTGACTGTATTGTATTGTCAATCACATAAGACATTTAACTTCATTCAAAATGGCTATCAACTTTCATTGGAAAAAAATTTTTTTATAATATTTTTAAAAGTAGTACAATAGCAATCAATCCTAACTGAAATCACTACGATATAAATATAAATTAAACTAATATTGGCTTTCACATTTATTAGCTTTCAATCTGCTTCGCCAATCACATACTGAATTCGAAATGTATTTGGCATCTTTCATTATATATTTCTTTCTATTAACTTATTGTACTATTCCACAATATATCTAGTAAAATTAAATTTGCTCTTAAGAGCTTTGTTATTTAATCTTATTACGGTAAGAAATAGCTTAAAAAGAGGTTTATTAATTGAAATTTTATTCATTTTACTCAAATTTTACTATAGTGAATTCATTTTAAACCTACGTTTAATATTTAAACCCTTTTTTTTCTGCCCAAATGCCCAAAAGCTCTTAGCTATGCCTTTGGTCAAGCCAAAAGGGACATATTTTAAATAATATATCCAATTGATACCTATCATTTAATTTTATCATTTAACTTTACATTTTTATAATCAAGTGAATTTAAAGCATTAATATGCAAAGTTTATTAATTACAAAGTTATTAAATATTATTAATATTAAATAATTATAAGTTATTATAATTATTTACAAAGTATTATATTTCATTAGTTTCTTTTAATTTTCTGTTAAATTACTAGTGAATTATAAACAGAAATGAAAAGCATTTCCCAGAAACCAAATTTTAAGGTTAGGAATTAATTTTTACCTTACTTATAAGAAGACGGTTTTCCTATAAATTAAGAAGAAAAAAAAAATACAAACTAAGAACAGTGATCTGCGGCATTCAGCATGCCAACCAGAGCAGTGCCACATGCAGTGATTTAAGATGCAGATTAAAATGAAAATTTCACTGTCACCCAAAAAAGTTTCTTTCCGATATTAGTTATTTTAAACCAACTACAGTTAATTTCATGTTTAAATGTTAGTGTTGTGAACTTACACGATCATGAGCATCCAGTAAAGCATACAAGGGATAAATATCCTAAAACCCAATCAAAAGATTAAAAAGAAATAAGACTCGAGTAATTAATTGAAAGGAAACTAAATGAAAAAGTAAAAAAAATAAATAAATTAGTACACCACAGAAAGCATTCACAGCATGCAGTGAAAACCCACTTAATTCAACAGCAATCAAAATAATTTGAAACTTTTTATTTATATTTTTAATCATTCTATTCAAATAAAAATTTAGTAATTCATATTTTTCTTTTTAATTTAAAAATAAACAAAATTAAAAATATTAAAAAAATATATAAAAAAAAATTAAAACAATGAACTATAGCAAAAAAAAGTAAATGATATAACATGTAGATACAGACAAAATAAAATAGCAAAATTGCAATTAAAAATAGAGTGGAGAAAAAAATTTCATGTATAAAACAATAATTTAAAACTTCTAAAATACCTTGCTAAGTGTGAGAGTTATGAAAAATAAAAGTATCGAGTTATTGACAATGTGTCTGTGCAAAGCACATAGATTTCTTTTTTGATAAAATTCAGAAATTATTTCTGCTTTGCAATTAACAATAAATTAAATTTATTAAATAAAATATTAAAATGTGAAATCGCTGCGCAAATAAATTGGTTAAGAGCTTTGTTTTCATGCTATGAATAAGCTTTTATATTTTTCTATGTAATTATTTGTTGTAATGGCCTTAAAGAAAATGTCTTACTTGACTGAAAGATCGTGTGATCTTTGCTCGATCAATTTTAACACCTGGAGATTCTTCAAGGCCATCTGCCGAGCTGAAACTGGACTTCTGTAAAGCACAAAAACAGCATCAGCACATCCCCCATCTCAAACACTTAGTAATTAATTATGTATATAAAAAAAAAAAAAAAAATAAAGATATCCACAGAAACAGGTAGTGAAGTAGACTTTGGTGCAAATAGAAGACCTGGAAAAGAAACAACGTTTGATATCAAGTGAAGAAACCGATGAACCAAGAGACGAGCAAATGAAATACAAATAAACAGTCTTTGGAATTGACAGAATTCCACATTCCTGAAAATAGAAGATAACATTTACTTAATCAAGTCCCTCCACCTAAAAAGAAATGAGATCTTGCATCATTTCAACTGCCACCTAAAGCGATTCATAACCGGCGCAGGAATTGTAGTCCAGGTTCTTAGGATGCAAAGATGTATCTTACGTTTTGACCAAAGTACTTACTAGTCGTGCCATGGGAACTCGTGTGGTTATCGACTCTCTTAGTAATGGTTTTTGTTGGTAGGATGTATTTCCTGGCTTACTAAATATTTCACGCTATGATAAAAAGGAAATAAGCAGCCATGACATGCATTTGGGACGGGGGGCTAGGGATTATTAATTTTTATGCTACTACTATTGTTACTAAACAGATATTTTAAACTAGTAGATTAGTGAGCTTAAATTAATGGCTTAAAGCAAAATAAATTATTTTTATTTATATGCAACATTAGTTGTAAGTAAATATCATGCAGATAAGCAACAACTAATGACATTTGATTTATTTAAAGTTTTCTGTATAATAAGTAAATTTTGTAAAGGAAATAAGAAATTGCCTTTTTTTATTACAGAGAGAGAAATCATTTTTAAGTTAAGGAGGATGATTTCTATATTCAGCAACGAATTAAAAAATTGAAAGAACCTGGCAAAGTAATACTAAAACTCCAAAAAATTTTGGTTTTGCAGACCTCGGCATTACCCTCAGTGGGTCTCTTTGTCAACTGCTGTTGCTCCTATTAGATTTTGTGAATCCATGGGGTGTTTTTTTTTTCTGTCTTCTACAGTTTCATCAAAAGTTTCAAACTGCCCATATATTTCTATCTTAAGTTAATATATCCAAATGTTCAAGGACTACAGAAAAAGAAACTTCAAAAGCATACTATGCTTTAAAGATTTTGAATTGTGTCTAATTGAGTATCAGCAATGTTATATAAAAAGGTTTTTTAGAGAAATGGCAAATTACACTGTTTGCATTTAATATGTTTGCCATTAAGTTCTTGCCATTGTGTTGTTACTATTGCCCAGAGTTCAGAAAAATTAACTCTTCATCCGGAGGATTTCCCGTTTGTTTTTCAACTATAAATGTCTCCTCGTTTTAATGATGATCTGTAATGCAATTTCTTATTTTGACTGCATACGATTCAACTTCTTGGAAAACTATGCATTTTATCATATTCAGAATTATATGACCGATGCCCTCAAAACAGTACAAAGATTTGTGATGTGGCACATCTGCAATTTCAGAATAAACAAATATCGACTGACAAACTGCAATAGGTGTGAAAATAGTCCATTATGATCCAATTGACTTTTCAGACCAATTTCCATGCATTTGACATTTGTTTAGGTAACAATCGTTCCTTTTTATATGTCTGTTTACAATACCACTCATTCACTAATCCTTGTCCGTACTTGTCAGGTGGAGGCTTTCATGGACTACACTCCTCCAGTTTTCTTTATCCCTTGCTGCAACGGCAAGGTCTGGGTAGAGTTTAAACATTTGTAATATAGAAATATTAATATTCACTCCACTGAAAATGTTTTTCATATCCAAATTTTGGATAACGTCACTGCCTATATAAACTGTTTAGCCAGTTTAACAAGATGTATTTTTTTTCCCTTAGAAAAATGAACGAAATACTGCCGTAATAAATTGTAAGTATCATTGTTCATTAGTTGCTACTTCATTAGTAAAAGGTTATCTTATTTCAATGTAACTACAACTTTAAAAGGAATGATAAAATGTAGGAATTCAAAGCTTCAACATATTTTTATTTCGTCAGGGCATTTCTGTAATGATTTTATATGCAATTAATGCTCAGTTAATAATACTTTCTTAATTCCTAAGAAAGTATAATGATTTGAATAGTTTAACATCCTTACCAGAGATTTGATAGAGACGCCAGTCTGAACAGTTTCTCGATTCTTGGCCTTGCTATCGTCAAGCCTAACCAGATCACAGTAGCTTGCTCTCTGAACGAGTCATGCAGTTTGTTAACATAGCATTACAAGCAATTCGAACCAAAATACATTCCAAAAGCAAATCAAAGCTATCTCTTGTGCTTAATTGTAATTAGAAAAGCAACTTCATTAAAAGGAAACTTAAACAAATTGGATGCTATTTTCTTAAGCTTTGAAATTTAACTTCGTTTCTAATTTAATATTCTGTGCAGTTAATAATAGTCTATCTACAATTAAAGCAGTTAGGATGGAAATTATCGTATTCTCTAAACGGAAATAAGCAAACATTGTGGTCAGCCTGAAAAGCCTCTGAACTTCAACTGTGACGAGAAACGGTTCGAATGTAATCTTCCAATTCACCGTGAGCATTTTAAAGTTAACCGAGTAACAAGAGTTGTTATGTAAACTTGCTGCTCTTGGTTACTGTTGTACCTTTTGGAAACGTATGATCGCATGTGTGCAAGGAAATACTTGACTCACATTGGAATATATTCTTCAGAGTATATATTCCAGAGACATATGATTAAATAAATCATCGTTCCTGGCTTTAAGGATTCAGCAAGCAAGTATAAGAGTGTCAAGAATGACAAACCTGATTGGTTGATGGCAAAGAAAAGTTATGATCACAGCTATGTGATATCTGATATCCAAGTCTGCGATATACATGTTGCAGCCCTTCCCAACAATTTTAATGGACCACACACATGTTGCTGGGAAGGCACACTGACAAATAAGCATCCAGGTGCATTTCACCCAGTGTGCCTAGAGTGTAACAATGAATCTACAGGATTAATGAATAATTAGTGCACTAATGGCACTAGTTTGGTTAAAATGCAAACCACAAACAGTATTACGATAGTAGTGACTAAGAGGAACCAAACGGAAAAATACATTGTTTACATTTACAATTTGATATTAACATAGAAATTCATTGTGGTCATATTATCAAACTTGTAAATATGGCTTATTCCGTAAAAATAAAGTGTTAAAATAAAAAAAAAAAAAAAATGTCATTGTGCATTCAATTTGAGACGCTAGTGGATGAGAAATGCCAAAGGTTTTGTTGTACTGTTTTACTGAATCACTATAAATGTATTTTCATTGTTCAGTTTAAGTTAGACAAACTTAACCGAGCAAGACCTTTAGGACAGTGCAAAAAAAACTGATTTTAAGCTGTTCAAATACAGCAACATGGTCAAGACACTACTACTGGTCTGCTACACTACACACACACACACACACACGACATATATGAACCTGCACTTGAATCCTGGAACTGCCCTCGACATTGTTTTTATCTTTCAATTCTTCATTTCTTTTCACAAGTATAATATAGACTTTCTTACACAGTGATTTATTTAGTAAAATAGTCTACAATTGCTACTCCTTGTGAACCACAATGGCACAAAGCCAAGGAGACAAACTAAATAAGTTCTATTTAATGTGTCTAGTGTAAAAATAATTTAAGAAGTCATTAACTTAATGTTTTCCATCTGAAGTTAAGATGCTTTCAAAATGCTGGCAATGATTGCTATTTCTTTTAGAAAATATGTTAACTCCTCTCTATTATATATTTCTAATAGGGTTATTTAGCATTAACTATAAAATTACAGCATTTTTTTTTTTTTTAGCTCTAAAGTTTTTCTTAATAAATCACCTCTATTGAATGTAATAAGATAAAGGCACTAAATATTTATTTTTGTTAAAAAAGCCAAATCAGTTATTTCCCACTGTATTGTAAGTAAGTGAAAAGCACTAACTTAAAAACATTTATCAGCATACATAATTGTTGTCAGTCTTAGGTTTTAGTCCCGATTTTAATTTTTTAATCTGATTTCATGCAAAACAAGTCTCCAATATTTATTACATCCAACAAGATGTTCATATGTTTTTTTTTGTAAGTTGATTCAGCTTACCAATGATTTAACTGAAACCCCTGTGTGAATTTCCTCCCGTGATCGGCTGTCTGTATCGTCAAGGGTGCTCAGATCATTGTGGCTTTTCGCCCTCTACATGCAATAAACAACCCCCATCATGCACTTCAGTCAACATAATACTATTGCTATATTCTAAAGGAATTCTGTACATAAAAACTATAAAACTTTCAATTTTAAACGAATGTATAGATGTTTTAGTAGTTTGAAAAATAATATCTATTCATAACATTTTTTTTAACTGTATAAATTTAATGTTTTCCATTATCATGTTTCATTACTTAATACTATCTTTAATTTTTAACCCCTTATCGTAGCTAAAAATCAGTTTGTGTGAATTCTTTTTCTCCAGATTAAGTTTATTCTTGTGTCGGTGCTGAGAAGTTAAATATAGTTGCTAAGTTTTTAAGCAATGCAGTGTATGTGTGTGGCAAAAGCATGCATGCTGTGTACTGTGAAAGAAAATAAAAAGGCATTTGCTTGAGGAAGACTTACCAGACTCTGAACTGAGATACTAGATGGGATTTCATCTTCCATGGTGCAATTTGCTTCTATTTTTGTGATATCACCATAACTTCTAGCTCGCTAAAAAGGGTTAACAAGCAGGCAAGGCTTTTTGTATGTTATAGCAAAATGGTAAGCAATGTTAATTTCTAGATTGAAGAGATATTACACTTCTTAATAATTTAAATTTAATTTTGGAATGATAGACAAATGCTGCTTGTAATAAAGCCACTGGGAGCCACAGTGGTAAGATGTTTATTTACAAGGATAGAGAAGTATGTTCAATCACTGCCGTGGATCAAGAACTGTTTCCTTGTTAATTTTCCTCCAAATAGGATTGGGTGAAACTGAAGGACCTGTCAGTGAAAGTGGGTGCATCCGAGTTCAGTTAGAGCAAGAAGTGACTACCTGCACGTTAGGGTGAATCGAGATTCCTGAACCTTCATATTCAAACTTAAAACACAGGATATGCAACACTTACAGTAGAAATGAATATGAATTCTTAATTTGCTGTGAAGATTTTGAGGCAGTCAGAAACGATATATCTATACAAATATGGTTAATGTAAGCAGCATTCTGTTTTTTTTTTTAATTATTTACAAGAGGTGTCTTAACTTACAAATTACTAATTAAGGTCAGATACATCTTTAAAATTCAAACAGTAACTTTAATTGCTTACAGACACTTTTTCAAAACTGTATGCTCTTTACAGAAGAAAAAAATACAAAAGTTTGATAAATTTGATTTACATCTGATCAGTGGCGTAACTAGAGGGGGGCGGTGGGTGCGGTCCGCACCGGGCGGCACATATTTTGGGGCGGCATTTTTTATATTTAGTTTTAGTTGTAAAAAAACAATTTGTTCACTTCAGAAGTTTACTTTAATAAGTTTCCTATTCATAAGTTTACTATTACTTCGTAATTCATAATTTCTACAAATTATGAATTACTATATGATTTCGAATATTTTTCCTTATATTACGCTTATCCAATTGAAGAAATGTTTAAATAATTTAAATTCGTCTATTTTACTGAAAATTATTAAGATTTACGACAAGAATATGAAAATATTCAAATTTCTCCATTAACCCTTTATTTCCCAGCGTCATTAGCTTTAGAAATGAATAATGTAGGTAACATTTTTGCATGTGGAAAACCATTTAAAATGGTTTTAACAAATGGTGAAACTTAATCCCAAAATAAGTTAACACGAATTGAGCTCACTGCACGTTCGATCTTGTTCCCAATGGAAGGAATTAGAAATAAGACTTGGACATGGCGCAACTTTTGATAAACTTTAACAACAGAATATTGATAAGAAAATCAAAACATGGAAGGAAATTCTTACAAGAATAGTTGATATAATTAGATTCTTAGCAAAACAAAATTTGGCGTTTCGAGGTGATCGTGAAAGTGTTCATCAGGAAGACATCAATTCAATGGAAAATAGAGGAAATTTTCTAGAGCTTGTTGACTTGTTGGCTAAGTAGTATGTACTGAACATGTAGTAAAAATTAAGATGGGTAATAAATTTAGTATCTCCTATTTGTCGCCGAAGATTCAGAATGAATTCGTAGAGCTATTAGGAGGCGCAGTGAGAAAAACAATTATGGATCAAATAAAGCAAGCTAAATACTTTTGTATGATATTTCACAGCACTCCAATTATTTCCCACAAAGATCAAACCAGTCAAATTATTAGATATGTAGTTATTGATGGCAGCGAAGTTAAAGTTGTAGAATCGTTTATTGACTTTGTAGAAACTAAAGGAAAAACTGCTGAGGAAATCACAACTATGATTTTAACGAAATTCGAAAATTACGGTTTAGATATAAAAAATTGCAGAGGACAGGCTTACGATAATGCTGCCGTTATAGCAGGAAAGCACAGCGGTGTTCAAAGTCGCATTAAACTAATAAATCCAAATGCAGAATTTGTAGCATATACAAATCATTCTATAAACCTGGCATGTTTACACGCTGCTTCTACTGCTATCGATTCCTTAACATTTTTTGGAACTATCGAGCAGTTGTTTTGATTTTCTTCTTCTTACACTCGTCGATGGGATGTTTTTAGTTTCTGTTACTGGTCAAGGTGTTAAATGCAGCGTAGAAACTCGCTGGAGCGCTAGAGCAGAAGCAGTAACTACAATAAAAAAGCATTTTTTTACATTTTAAGCTCCTTGGAAAAATTGACATATGAAGATGAAAATAGTAAAACGAGATCAGATGCTGGAATATTACTCAATTCAATACAATCTTTTTCTTTTCTGTTATTTCAATTTATGGGAACCCATCCTTTTGGAAGTTAATGACGCGCAAAAATACCTGCAAATAAAAGGGTTATGTTCATCAATCTTTATATATAAAAATGAATGTATCTTCCTTTCTTTGTCCTTTATACACTCCAAGGCCCTTTGACCTATCTGGACCAAACTTTGCAGAATTACTCTTTAAGACCCTGCGGAAAAGATAGGCTACCTTAGAACCTGGAAACACCACCCCCAGGGGTTCAAAAGGAGTTAATTCCACACAAATATTGTTATGCAACAATTGGATCTCGGCGACAATGACAACTATACCACCGCATAGTGTTGTGCAACAATTGGCACGAAACTATTGTTGTGCAACAATTGGACCTAAACTATGGTTGTGCATAATAGCGACATAATGAATAATAATGAATTTATTATAATAATAATAATAATAATAATCAGATGAATTTTTACGAACTAGAAAAGGTCTGACGTGATAGGATTATGATGTTATAAAGTTCGAATAATCTCGAACTAGGGGTATAAACGGGACAGAGAAAGGGGAGGGAAAATCTTATATTTTCCGATCTCTATATTATTTTCATATCTATGAATGTCGAGTTACAAAATTCAAATAACATGGAACTAGGAGTGTACACTGGGAGGACGGTGAGTGGATGAGCAAACATGATTCAAAGATACTTCTACGAGGGATTCGGAATAGCTATAGATTTGTAATGAGATCAGACCTTTTGAGTTGTTGTTGTTTTTTGTTTTGTTTTTATACCAACCGGGAAAGTTTCGAAATGATCTCGCAATTGCAATTTCTTTATCATCCACATTTGGATACTTGTTTTTTGTAATCCGTGCGAAGAACGGGTCTTTCCGCTAGTGCCATGTAAATGTTCATTAATGCCATATAAAACTAAATTCTTTGCAAACCCATTTCATGGAACAAAGAGATGCGCTACTACAAAACGCAGTTACAGCAGCCAAAACAATTTATGAAGAGTTGGAGATATCGACTGAACGTCGAGTTAGAAGGAGAAAAAATATGAGTGGGGGAAATTCACGAGACTGGGGCTATCCTTAGAACAAGAAGTATGAAGAGAAATGTTTTTATCTATGGATAGAATTATAAAGGAAATAAAAGAACGCTTTGATCAGTTGCATGTCCTTCGTGTATAATACCATGTAACCTACTAAATGAAGAATTTGAATGTCAAATAAATGACTTTATTGACATTGATAAAGAACAGTTCCAAATTGAAAGAAAAAGGATCCAGGTTTTTATGGCTGTACCTGCACTATAAGAAGAGGCAAAACGTTGGAAAAACGGGGGGGGGGGAGGCCCTATTGATATACTCAAATTTATTCAACAGTATAGACTTGAAAATTCTGGAACCAACATTGTAATTTTGCCAAGATTTTTTTTTAACAATTATTTCAATCAGTATCGCTAGTTGCGAAAGGAGTTTCTCCAAATTGAAGTTAAAAAAAAATTATCTTCGTTCCACAATGAGTGATTTAAGACTACAAAATCTTGCAATATTGTCCACAGAACAAGAAATTACAAATATTATAAATTTTGAGAGCATTATACACGATTTTTCTACTATGAAAGTTAGAAGAGTAAATATATAAATATGTTTACATACACATTTGTGTACAATTTGTTTGTTTATCCAAAAGAAATGAAATTATTTATTTATAAATATAAAATAAAAAATTTTTAATGGTAATTTTTTTTTGTAAATTAGGTAATCTATATGTTTTGTAATTTAAATATGGCATCCAACGGTAAAAAATTACCACCTATGGTTTGTCTCAATTACAATTATTTATTTATGTTTATTAATTTGTAAAAACCACCATTTCATGACTTAGAAAGGGCGGCAAATTGGAGACCGCCCCGGGCGGCAAAAGTTCTAGTTACGCCACTGCATCTGATTCTGCCAACTGGTCAACAAGCTTGCACAATAATTAAACGGACCGCATTCAAATTAATTAAAAAGTGTACGTATCTCAAGGTCTATTTTAAACAACATTTTAAATTACTACAATCCTAGGTTAACACAATGAATCAACATTAGTGACAACAATTAAAAAGTTAGTATATTTTTTTAGTAAACTATAAATTTACAGAATGACAAGTTTAAGATGCTAAATTTATATTGAAAATGAATGAAAGGCCGTTAGTTAAATATTTCCAATGCATCACAACTCAAGAAGACAAAAATTATAGAAAGCACATTATTTTTTAAAATATACATATAAATACGTTACCTGAGACCTCTTTGCGTAATAAACAGGAGGTGAATAAGGGGTTTCATTCAAATTCGTCAAATCTCCATAACTGGCTCGCTTTATAAGCAGGAGGAAGAGGGATGACAATTAATAAGCTGGTAATTTAGGGGAATTAGCCTTTAAACTTATAAGTAAGCAGATTAGGGAAAAAGGAATACTTCTATTTTTATTTTAAATCTACATTAAGCTTCTAGCCAATTAATAACTTTCTGGGTCTTTTATTAATTTATCAAAAGCAAAAATATTAAAAATTAAAATGCTCAACTAATCTAACAGCAAATTAAACAGCTACAATAAAGGTTAGTATTTTTTTTTTAATTTTAAAAGGGCGAGGAAGCAAAATTCAGATGCAAACTGCTCAAAGCCAAATCAAGTGCCATTTTTTTTTTAATTTACAAAACTATTACAAAATTATAGTGAAATACAGAAAGCATGTAGGAAAGTTGAAATGGGAAATGTATTTAATATTTGAATTTGACCACTTTTCTTCCAGTGATGGCAAAGAGGGAAAGGAAAATGGCAAACATCGGGAAATAAGTTCCTATATTTCAATGACCAACTGCATGAGTATAATGTAGATTTGATTAAACTAAAAATCTTAAATTTGGTTTAAAAGGTTTTAAAACTAAAAATCTTAAATTTGGGGCCCCTAAAATTTATTTTTATCTAATCCAATGATTATATCCTAGTAATGCAATTGACTATTTTATTTTTGGTTGGAAAATTGACTACTTTTTGTTTTGGTTGGATGACGGATTCTATTTTAAATAACTTTTTGACATGTAGTATTTTTGCGTATTTAAAGTTAAATATTCAGATTAAGTTGATAGCCTTTACATATGAAACAAAAGATTCATTGCTGACAATTACATTCTCCTTATATCCCATTTGAGAATGGATAGTACTGATATTAATACAAAATTAACAGATTAACAGATCTTATTAATACTAATCCAACGTTATAAAAAAAAAAAAAACCAGTTTTATCCCAACATTACTACTTAATCCAGTTAATTATACCCAATTCAATAGATGTTCAATTTTGGATAAGAACAGATTGATTAAGAAAATATATTTCTTTATATTTTGCCATCTACATATATATATATATATATATATACACTTTCTTCCAATATTTCAACTAATTATTATTTTTCCAATTAACAGTCAAAACTTCCTGATTGATTGAAATATAGCTTTTTGTTTTTTTTTGAAATAAGGATAGCAATTTTGTAATCTCAGGTTAAAAAAAAAAAATGACAGTATAAGTGAAATTTAATTAAGAATTTGGTGTCGGTGCATTGATAGAATGTCAGCAATCCAGCCATTGTAATGGGAATATTTAATAAGCAGCTAACGAGAGAACAGGCAAAGCAAATCTCTAACAGATGCTTATTCACAAGAATCAATCATCCTTCTAAAAACCAGGTTTTGTTTAATGGATTTCAAAGCCTTGAAGCAATGATTGTAAATTTTTTCTCTTTTTTCTTCTTCTTCATTAGGATGGCAAATATTTGGATAAAAATTAAGAGCTTTTATAATGGGAGAATTCAAACTCGCTAATCTTTTAAAGCTTCAACTGCCCTGGAGGGAATGCCAATTATCTGTGATTTACATAGATTATTACTGTATAAAAGCCTGATTATCTTTCATTCAGTGCTAATTAATGACAATTCTCAAGTCCTGTGGCTTGGATACTAATTATTTCAATCTTCTTCACTTTTTACTAGAAAACTTTTAAATCTTTTTCTAGTAATTTTGTTCTGTTTCCTGCAGAAATGAAATCGTATTGGAACAGCATTTTAGAAAAAAAAAAACGACTCCCGTAAGTGGGATTTGAGAAAATTGGAGTTATCTATTATTGCAGAATGCTTGCAAATTGACTGTATAAGAATAGATGTACCAGGCAAAGATTTGACGTATTAATATTAAAGCTAATTTAACAAAGCTAATACTCTTTTGGTGAATTTTTTAAACGAAATAGGAAAGAACAATCTTTACAACCAAAAAAACTTTTAGTTGTTTTGGAAATTTCACAATTATGCCAATTAATCATAAGTTACATGCTTCCATACTAATCTTCCCTGAAATTAAGAATTGCAAATAACCATACTTTAGATAACTGACCACTAAAGAGCTTCGTCAAATATGACAGAATTAAGTTTACCTATGTCGAAACATTTTTTTGTTATACAAGTTACCTTTCAAAATCTATATTACTAAAATCTTTTATCTATGTCTGTCCGGCACAATTGTGATTTGTGAAAATAAGAAATAATTTCTACAAGTTCGCTAGGGGAATCAAACCTGCAACCTTCTGCTCTGAAGTTAGACGTCTTATCCATCGTTAGGTCGCGGGGACTACATTCTAATACAAAAAATACAAATATGTCATAGACGCATTCGCTGGTTCTAAAAGCAGTCATGGGTTGGGAGAATCCACTTTTCCTGGGTTGCTAGTTTGTTACAGATTTTGAAACGTTTATGGAGCCTATATCAAATATTTCAAAACTTATACTTTTATGAAACTGAAGGGCCTATCTTTATACTTCATCTTTCACAACTTCAACTTTCCTATGCAACCTTCTGTCTGCAACACTGGTGGGGGCAAATGTTCAAAACACTTACCAGAGCTTTAATCGAGATGCCAGTCTCAATCTTCTCCTTAGGTTCTCGGGGAGTGGGAACTTCTTCACTTTTAGCAAGTTCACAATAACTAGCTTTCTGCATGCAGGTAACAAATAGTCATGCAAAACAATAATAAAAAAAAAAAATCATGCACAAACATATTTAGATTAAAATAAAAGCTGCATTTTGAATTGATAAAGAGTTAAATATTCTAATAAAAAAATACATAATCCTTTTATATAAATAAAAATGAAAAGAAGCTATATCTTAAACATCCATTACTAAAGTATGGGGAGGGATCATGCAGTAGCTACCAGTTTATTCTTTAAAACAGAATCATTACGATTTACAAGTGCAAATTAAATGTTGAACTTACTTACCTAGAATGTGCTGAATTATTATTGTTTACTAATAAGTAGAAAGCAGAGAAATCTTACCAATGACTTAATATCGATACCAGTAGAGATTATTTCTTTTTCTGGTGATTTGTCCTCCTCTTTGTCAAGATGTCCGTTTTGTAAGTAAGTAGATTTCTACAAATTGGAGATAAGTTACATAATGAAGGGGTTTTTGAGTTTACAAATGACATAACAAAAAGCTAGCGAGAGAAAAAAAAAAGCACTTTAATTAATATAAAACAGATTTATAATTATACATTGATTTCAGGGAGAGGTAAAGGAAATTTCAACGGGATAGTATATTTTCTACACTTAAATGAATTTAAAAGGTAAAAAAGAATATTCACAACTAGATATAAAGAAACAGTTGCCGTGTTGACAAATTCATGTTCATTACTGAAACTGTGAGCGCCCAAAGGGCTTTTTTTGGGGGAGGGGCAAAATATATATCTTATACTAATATATACTGTAAAGCTGAACGGTTTATATGTCTGAACGCGCTAATCTCAGGAACTACCAATCCGATTTGAAAAATTATTTTTGCATTAGATAGCCCGTTTATTGAGGAAGGTTGTAGGCTACTTAACATCATGCTACGACCAATAGGAGCGGCGGCGGCGACGGGGCGACTTGGCCGCACGACGAGAACCGAACATTACCGAGAAGGGCCGAATTTAACGCAGGTGACACCGCGGGGTGCAGCTAGTTTGATTTAATTTCATTAAGTAAACTAAAGTAATTAATTATAATAAAATTTACTAGTTTTCTATCTTTTGGTCCCCTTTAGAAAAAAAAAAAAAAAGTAAATTATGTCTTTCATTTAAATTGAAAATTCCATGGTGGCGCAAATTATGTGCGGGCGCCCATGATTGACCGTCAAATTCACACTTTTATAGTGATTTGTAAACTTCTGTTATTGAACGGATATTTAATATTAATTCTACAATCACTAATATTTCAAAAAGTCTCTAATGTCTTCTCACCCATCAATAATAAAACGTTATTGCGATTTTTATTATTTTTTAATTTTTTTGTTACCGAATGTGATATCTATTAAGCTTTTCTACCACCGTTTTCTCAAATGTTCAATGTGCTTAATAAAAGCATCGCCTTATTATTATGTCAACGGAGTTTGAATAAATCTTAATTATGGAAGAAAGCAATTATTAATTTCATATAAAATAATATTTAACAAGTCTTCCTTTTGAAGCAGCGAATTTTTTTTTCTTTAAAAACAAAATAAATAAATAAATAAATACTTTTATTCCTTATGAATTTTTAAATATAAAATATAAAAGTTACAATATTCCTATCAACAGGTTCTAGTTTTAGGCGAAATATAATTACATCTTTACTTTTGAATAAATATATTTTTAGAAATATTATTGTTATTATTGCACATATTTAAAACGAAAGACCAAGATAAAAATTATCTTCAGTCAAATCGGTGAATTTTTAATTTCTAAAATCAAATAAGTTAAGAGTGCAAGACTTTATTTTTAACCTTATGTTTCCATTCTAACTGTTTTCAATTTTATTTTATTTGAATTATCACCACTGCACGTTGAATTTGTTTCAATTGACGATTCTTTAATCTTTCTTGATTTTTTTCCCGAACGATTAGAACAAAACATACATGGACAACAAATGAGATGCTAAAACAATGGCGGTGTACAACTGGTCAACGAACAAGCAAGCAAGTGATGTTAAACTTATTCTATTTTTTTTTTTTTTTTTTACAATTCTAGACAGAACATCTTACCAATTCCTTTATGGAAACCCCTGTAGCAATGGATTCTTTGGGTTTAGTAGTTTCATCTTCGATTTTCTCCGAATACGTGTTGGTCTGGACGGACAAGGGATAGACAAAAATGGTACAATACATCACACATCAGGAAATATGCAGGATATGTTGCAATGAATGGAAAAACGGATATTTTAGACATTAATGAACGTCCACAAAATATATGTGCAGTTATTTCTCAATAGATTAGTGGTACAAAGAAGGAATGGGGTGGAGATTTGATAATACATGCAATTGAAAGGACAGAGGGATTATTAAATAGTTTATAAACTTTTTTTTTTTTTTTTTTTTTTTTCAAGAATGACTTAGAACCAAGTGCTTATTGGAACACGATATTATTTTTCTTTATAACATATTTAAAATATATATATGCCACTATCATTTCGGTATCTACCATATCGTCATCAACAGCCTATTTCTCCCAAGATTAACAATAATACTGCAAATGTATTTGTAAGATGCTAGAAATATTTCTAACTGTTGAGGGGTAAATATGGCAGATATTCGGATTGCTATGTGTAGGTGAAGGCGGTTATAAGGATAGCAGCTGACTTCTACTGCTTCGAAGCGTTAAATTTGTGGTTGCTTTACATATCCGTGAAGCTGGAATCGTGAGGTGGGAAAAAAAAAAAAAAAAAAAAAAAAAAATACCTCACCCAGTTTCACTTGGAAACAGCTATCTTAATATAGCGTTAGTCGCAAGTAACCTCACTAACTTTACTCCAAATAAATAAATAAGCAGTTAGTTGATTTATTGAAACCAAATAATTGCTCGTTATCTGTATAAGTTTTTTGTAAAGCATTGCGAAGTTTCGAGTGCTCCTTGCGCAGAAGCAATTCTTAGCTTGTGCGCAGGGGTCCCACAACACTCACTATCATTCCACCAATATACAAGTTACTATATATTAACAATTACAGAATTACGACAACTTTTCGAAAACAAACAAAACATTCGTTAGGATCCAAAAGCGAATATCAAATTTGTCCTTGACTAAATGAGGTGTCAACATAATTTATGGCATAATTTACAATCGTCTTTTTTAAAACTTAAAAAAATGTCGCATTTACGATGGCGGTACTACGCTTGGGTGACAATAAGCATCTTGGTTCAATTTCAATTACGAAACAAACTTAAGTGGTTACTCACAAGGGTTTTAATGGACACTCCCGTCTCAATTGTCTCCTTGGAATCTGTGTTCTCACTCGGTTTATTTATTTGTGCACTATACGAGGATTTCTAAGATTTAAACAACATGCTGTTAGTAAACAGAAAACTCAACTACATTAAAGGACAGAAACAGTATATCAAGTTAAATGCACCACAATCAAGTTTCCGCTAAATTACAATATTTCGCCTCCTGTACCTCGGATCTTTATCAACTTTTTAAGAATGTTGGGAGATTGGGAAAAAAAAAAAAAATATGGTTGTTACAGTTCATAAAGGAACAACAACAAAATTAAAATTGATAGAACGCTCTCTCAACTCACTAACGTGCCCAGGAATTGTGATTTTCCACCAATCAAAGTAAAATACATAATTTCTTCCCTTTTTTACAATCCTTATTAACCCTATTTAGATACTACAGTGCATTCTCAAGTTACAAAAGATAAAGATCCAAGGTTCAGAATTGAAATATTGATTTTTTTTTTTTTTTTTTTTTTCATTTTTCAAGCGACATAAATAAATAAAAATCTTAAATTATATAAAGTTTAACGTGTGCACATTTTTATGATTAACTAAAGACGCCGACACACACAAATGTAGATAAAAAGTTTAACACATTAAAAAGACTACACAACCGGTTTCGATTCGGTGACACGAATCTTTAACAAGTAAAATTTTGATAAAATCTAATTATTCAATTTTATTAAAATAAAGCGAATTCAACTTTATTTACTTATTTATTTTTCATCAATTTTGCATTTTTAGAGCGAATATTTCAAACTATTATATATTTAACAAATCATTTATAAAACTAATAACTCGATACAAAATAAATAAAAATTATTATTACGGAAATAAAAATAAATATCAAAAACTATTTTTTGCTGAATGTTGGTGAAATTCAACTGAAAAAAAAAATATTTAACGATTTCTGTGTTGTTAAAAATAAGTAAACAAAATAAATTTACTGTTATTGTAACTTAATTACGATTCCGTGCGCAAATTGAAAAATCCAAATTCCATATCGAAGGTAACGTATCTTAAGGGATCGTGACCTCCTACCTGGTCATTTGGGGTCACGGCTTTACTTAGGCAGGTGTGGATCAAGAAATTTATGTTTTCGTGTTGCTTCACGTATCCCATGTTGATTCCATAATTATCTCTCCATCCTCCATTCAAATGTTTGCTGCTTTCATTGTCTCCATATAAATTAATAAGAGTTCTTTTCTTTCCTATTTCTTCTTTCCAATTATTGTTTTATGCATCTATTGTATGTAACATTCTGTTCTTTATCTCGTCTCATGCGTCAAAATCCACTTGTCAATTACAGCTATTAATATTGTATTATTCGTCATCGAGTGCGAATAAGAATACAAGGATATTTCTTTATTAAAAACAGTTTTATTTTACTTTCATCGGTAATCTATCGTTCGATATATCTAAAGAAAATACCAGTGAAATGAAACCACACTAAATGACTTAAATATTACATTTTAAGTCTATAGATTGTTCCATCTTTTGTTTGAAGACGTGTAACTTAAATGACTTCATATATTCTTCCGCATCTTAACTTGGGTTGTTTTCGATTGGCGGAAAATAGTGCCAAACTTCATTCAAAATAAAAATTTACAATAGTTTCTTCCTAAAAGTGCAAACACGGCTTTTACATGAACACTAAATCCACGGATAACAGTTCCATTAAAAGCTTTGAATTGGGACTAATTTCTTTGCGGAAGTACATAAGATTTTACGAGTTTGCAATTTCTTCGTTAAGAAATCTTGCATTTTTAGGAGACGAGTGTTTAGTTGTGGCAATTAACAAAACTTAGCCATATACACAAGATTAAAAAAATCATGTCTGTGTATTTATTTTTTCGGCTGTACTGCATACCTTTTGGCTTGCATTTTAAAGTTCCGTTGTACATCGAAAAATAACTGAAGCAACTTCTCGAAGTTCAGAAAACTAGAATAAAACATTTGCACTTCAAAATCAAACCGCTAAAAGTAAGACTACGATTGAATTTTTGCTATACGGTCTCTCTTCAGCTGGACCTATGAGTAATAGCCCAAAACTAAATAAATAAAAATAAAAAAATAGCAATTTGCGATTTAGGAAAAGTTTAGTGGTCAGCCGATTCAGCGCCATGAGAATAATAAGCGGTAAAACTGAACATAACTATGTCGCGCGTTTGATTGGTTGATTAAAGCGCTGGTGCTAAGTGGCGGAATCACGATTTATGGAGCTACCGTAATGTTATTCGTTTTAAATATACAGAAATAAATCTATAGAACATTGGATTGATGAACATCAATTTAATTTCTACCTTTTTTTTTTTTTTTTTTTTTTAATTCTTCTTTGCTTACCAGTTCTTCGATGGAGACTTTAGCCACCAAGTTCTCTTTGACAGGCATGGTGATCTCAGTGTCCCCGCCCTTCTTTTCGGGACAGTTGGCAGGAGGCTGCGTGCAAAAACACAGTGTCATGCAACTTTATTTGTGAGTTTTGAAAACCATTTTTTTCCTCGTTTTTTATTTCTTTTTTAGTACAATGCCGTTGGAAAATCATGGGTTAGATGAAGTATTTCCAAATCACAATGTTATGTATTTCCCATAAAAAGAAGAGGTTGTGATTTTTTTTTTAAATATGGGTTAGTTCTCATTCTACGGCTTTCGTTTTAGGTCAGGGTCAAAGTTTTGTCAATCAGAGAATTAAAAAACATAAAAACCCAATTCCATTAGTCCGTGTGCTCTATCATCTTTGTATTAGTACCAAATCACCTTACTACAAACTCAAGATAAGCTGACTATATATGGCAGTGATTACGTAAACAAAAACTAATTGAAGTCTCAATAAGCAGCTCCTACATTTTTAATGTGTATAATTATTTAAATTAGCCCTGGTTCAGCTACAAGCATCTACATAATAAAATTCACGCTAAAAAGAACATTCATTTTATTAACAAAAAACATTAAATTTTTTTTAGCATTAAACATAAATAAATTAATCCACAAACAGAGAAAAATAATGCAATTAAACAACAAAACAAATGGTTAAACATTTGCACAAATACATCTAACATCAATTTCATTCTTTCTTAAAATTATTTTTAATTATACCCATTAGAAATTCCTGAATAGATACAAATCTCGAGAGAGATAATGACTCGTGGAAGAACTGCGGGCAATTGTTGATCGTTGTGTAATTAAGGAATTAAAAAAAAAAATGCATTTATTATACGTGTACCTGCATTGAAAAAAAAGAAAAATGTTGACTTATTTCACTGAAAAATGTCCCACAATTGTGAGTGAAGCAATAATAAAGTTCCAAAACATGGAATTGGATTACGGTGGTGTAGAATTGATGAAGTGATTAAAAATTGGAACTTTAGCAATTTAACTTTACTTAAATACGCATTTTTTTGTTGTTGATATTTGAATTTTTTCATTTTAAATTAAAAAAAATAAATAAATAAAATAAAATGCCGATATGTATCTAGTCTTGATAGAATTTAAATTAAGAGCTTCTACAGACTTTTTTTTTTTTTTAGTGGCGGATGGGTAACCAACTTGGTAATTTTTCCTAGTATTTATTGTATAATTAATTATATAAGACCATCCACACAAATAAGAAAGATATCATTTATAAATCAAGACATAATAACAGTGACATGTTTCGAAAATTCATCGTCAGACTGTAAATAAATAAATATAAATAATAATAAATATTTATTGTATAATTCGATATAATTTGGAATTATGAGGTCTAGTCGCTAAATATTACCCGGTCTTAGCGATATAGGAAAAAAATCTCAGAAATTCGATAAAAATGGCATGAAAATATAGAAATTTCGGGGGCAAGAGGACCTTCAGTCTTCCCGTAAATACCATGGCTTGTAGTAAGAAATATGCAAAATATTTTCATTTATTTATGTTTTGTACATTGATATAATACAATGTTTGCAATGTAAATTCAATTTTTATCTTTGGATATTTTTTTTTTTTTTTTTTTTTTTGTTCTTATTGAAAGAATTCCGAATTCGCAGTGAAACTCATTTAACTCCTTCGGTGCCTTCTAACTTGGGCAAACAAGAAGGGGTGGAAGGGTTTTAGACCAGACAGGATGGCCTTTCTATCCTAGTGAAAGCGGCTGGAAGGTGGGTACGAAATGGGTCAGGCATCCTTTTGCTAATGACTCGGGTTAAAAAAAAAAAATTGATAGGCATACGGGTAGAAGTGTTACGCAATTGACAACACCTGTAGCACATGAACCCTCCTTGGGATGATCCACTCTCTCATCTACAGTATCCCTTCTTGGGTTGAGGTTATTTACTATTTTCTTTTTTAAAAAGAGGGCGTTAAACATATGGAACACCGATCAGTCACCCGCACATTCCACTGTGATATCCGATTGTAATGCCCCGATTAAAATCCGACGCGAGAGAAGAAGAACGGAAGAATAAAAAAAAGGGATAAACAAGTGGTTCGTCTTCGTAACTTTTATTAGATGCTCTGTTTATTATAGAACGAGAAACTCACACCGGAGGTCACGTTTGCGAACCGACCGCCGGCTGTCAAGGCGTCACGAAGCAACAGATGCTACAGACAAAAAAAAAATGAAAAAAATAAATAAACGCGTTGCAGGTACGAAGTACAGCAGGTAAAGCGATCAACGTCAACAATATATCCAAGCGCGCGAAAAAAGTAGAAACCAGCCCCACAGCCGTTCAGTGTAACAGGAAAAACTTACCTTAGAAAATCGGCAAAACTATCAATAAATCCATTGCTCGTAAAACATTCACAATCACCCCCAAAAAAGACCCTGGAATAGGCACTTGCAAAGTTGGAAGGCAGTGAAACAGTGAGACGAAAGTGAGCGGCATTCAGCCTGGCGCTGCCACCTGGTGTCAGAATTACTTACCAACTCGGTTTCGTCTGCCTGAGGCGGTGGTTGATCGGCGTCGAGCTGCAACCTGTCCGCGTCGTTCTGGTTGTCCTCAGTTGTTTCATGTTCAGGGTAGGAATACGACTAGAAACGAAGGGATAAGGGATCACACGGCATGCAAGGGTTATTCACAATTATAAACAAATGACTGATCTTACCACAATCAAAGAAACAAGTCTTAACCGAAAAACTTACCAGGGTAAATCAGCACACATACATTACGCATAAAACATTTGCTTCATTAAAAAAGCAAAAAAATATTAAAACCTCAATGCTGTCAATGATTATTTAAATAAAAAAAAACATAAATAAAATGTATATGTAGAAATAACGTTTCAACATCATTTTTTTACCCAAGACAGATTTATTTCAGATTTAGTTTGAAAAAAATATTTTTTCCTACAAGACGAGACATCTGAAATAAAAACAAATATATTTTCAAAATTGTAACGTACACGAAAGAAACGAAATTTATTTTCAGCAATATTAAACTGGGAAGTTTTAAGTAATTTAGATAAAAATCTCACGAAATAAATAAACAGCCAATTCAAAGGCATTCTAAAATCAAAACGTTTGAAAAAGTGGCGAGTGGGGAAACTCCCATTTGCAAATACAAGTTTTATTTTCCTTCATGTGTGAATATGAGCTATTTCATAATAAGGAAAGAAGCACATTCCCTATTTCTCAACAACAAGAAAAAAATATATACCACCCCTTTATTAAATATTATTATTAAACAATTGAATGTGTTACCTATTTTTAAAAAAAATGCTTATTGAAACTGGCTTTAAAACAATGATATCGTTCTAACTTTTTACAGTTTTCATGAAAAATTTAAATGAATTATCTAGAAACTAAAATTTAAGTTTTGATAAAAAGCGTAGCTATTATGGAATTTTTGCCGTTTAAATTGAATCACTTAATTTAACAAATATGATAACTTATCGTCCACATATTTCCTTATATGAATCATAACTACTGCAGTAAGAAAGAAGACTTATATTTGATATATTTACCGAATACATATAAAACAAGGGAACGTTAAAAAGTATTATTTTTTATTCCTCTAATATTATAACCTGAATCATAAAATTACTAGAAAGAAAATACTGAGAAACATGAATACAGATCCTTATAAACTTGAAACAAAATATATATTGTAAGTTAGAACGATATCTATAAAAATATCTATAAAGTTACATAACAGATTTACGAGGCAAATATGAACGTGTAGATGTGGTTGAATATTGTAGAGTCATTACACGACAAAATGCAAAATAAATAAATAAATTTACATTACAAAAAAAAAATCTTTAGACCCTGGCAAACAGTTTATGAGATTAAGCCATCAAGCTAATCGTAATACAAACAAGACAACTACAAAAGATAAAAGCATGTTAAGAACTATGGACAGTCTTGTAAAATTCTTACTTCAAAATTTGGTAGATTTGTAATCACCTCGTGTGTTTTGAATTATAACAAAAATGTATTTATTTTTATTAGAAGGCGACGGAAACTTCACCGAATTCTGACAAATTCATTATCTTATTTAAAAAACTGACACCGTTTTTCAGTATGTCTTCAAATAGTTTAATTATCAGTTTGCTTTATCAGATACAAATATAAAAGAATATTGCTAACAAAAAAAAGCCACTACATTTTTAGTACTGAATTGATAAGATATTCTTATTCAGTTCAATCTAAAAACTCATTTATGAAATAGTGTTATTAAATTACAAATATTAATAAAATTCTCCATTTTGTTTGTTTTGTTTTGATAGTGGAAAAATAATGAGGAATTCTTCAATGCTTATTCAGTTATATGAAACACCATGATATTATTCTAAATTAAAGATTTGCAAAACGAAAAATTTAATTAATAGATTATTTGTGACTATCAAACAATTAATACTGGTTTTATGTTAAATATTCGAATGCTAAGAAATAAATTATCAATCATAATTAAATTATTTAAACAAAATAAGAAAATGACGTAAAATTCCAAGAATTTTGTAAAGGTAACCTCTTTTTAACATTCATTGACGTTCCTTTTCATATACCTTATTATATTCTTTTCGTAACAAATTATTAATCTGGTTTATGATTACTATATTAAAATAACTATTAGGCTTAAAAAAAGTTATTTGCAATTTGTTTTAATTATTTCAAGATTAGGCCTATATTTCAAAAAAAGTAGTTCATCCTCCTGGGATAACATTAAAATCTATTTCATATTCATACTAGCTAATAGCGCAGACTGCTTGGGTATGAAGTCCATTAAATTATGTAAATCATAAATTAGACGTTTTAATATCACAATTACGATTGAAGTGGCCTGTAAAAGTATTTTGATTTTCGGCGAAATTGCTTGCGGAAATTACTTGTGGAATATCGATTGTTAAGAACCCAATTTAAATCGGTTTTTAATGAAATTTTTACATTTTTTATCATCATTAATAAATGAGCCAATTTTATGTTTCGTCGATCAGCATATTTCAATAGCCAATCATTATAAGAAACCTGCAATTGGATTTGATAGCTATTAATGCCCCACGGAAAATAAAGACAGAGTCAATTTGAAAATATTTCATTATTCACAAAAAAATAAATGCTTAATATTTCATGTATTATTTTCGAAACAAAAACTTGTAAATCTGCCCAACCCTGAAATATTTATTTACCCTAGAATTTTATTATAGTAATAAGATACGATAAGCCTAATCTTTACAAGATTAATGATTTACAATCATTTTGATAACCTTAGAATTAAAGACAAGGTATTTTTTTCAAGATAGATAAATATTAACGAAATAAATAAATCCCTGCGCATTGCTAACACATTTCGTTATTCATTTCAGTGTTTTAAGTATTATAACTTCATTTCTATTACCTGCGACCTTCACAATCTGTTAAACAAACATTTAACTGGATGAATTCTCGGTATTTTTAAATAAATGTTTCGTTAATTTTTCAAAGTAGCTTCGTTTTGATAGAGAAAATAACTTTCAGTGAAAAATTAAACTCTGAAATACGTTGTACGGCTTCTAAATCTATATCAGTTCTCTGCTAAAAATACATTGGATAAATCAAATAGTACCAAGTGTACACCACATGTTCCCAGGTTCGCACTTGACACACTTTGTCGAAACTAGTGCAAGAAAAAGAGCTTTCATTAGAAAAAGACTCCGAAAATAGCTAGAAAAAGAAATTTTATAGAAAGAAATTAAAAAAAAAAAAATCTGCAATTCTGCAAAGCAGTTCTAGAAAAAACGAAATAAAAATGAATTTTAGAACTAAGAATAATGCATAGCATTGCGTGCAAATAAACAACATGGAAATTAAATAATAAAAAAAAGAAGCAAATGCAGAGCAAACAAAAAAAGGAAAAGGATTCAATTTATTTTGTTTTCTTTAAAAAAAAAAATAATCTTGCATTGTTTGTTTGTTTGTTTTTGTTTTCTTAATCCTATAAAAATCAAAAAACCTTTAAAAATAAAATAAAAAACGAATTACATTCCACTGACGAATGCAGACGTAATTTGAAATTCGATTCTGACGTGAAATTCAAACTGAAAATGTAACAATCCAGACACTTGAAATTAAGAACAAAAAAACAATTCAATCTTGTCTCGAGAGTTCTTGGCCTTAGGTTTCGAAGCAACAATGGTTCAGAACATTCCAGAGGAATCCGAGAATCTATCAATTTGCTTTAAAGAAAAAAACTACAGTTCGTTCTGCAATTTCTTGCGATCATTACTAGGTAGCAAGTAAGAAGAGTAAGCATGGTAAACCGAAGCATTCATTAGGAATACGTTCGCTATCTATGGGACCATCGAAAGAAGCAGAATGTTCCAGTAACTTTCTTAGAAACCATTATCAGAAGGATAATAAAAGAATATTCGCGTTAACTTGACTAAGCATGTTCAATATCCTTGGACCGTCAAAGGAAATGCAAAGCTTCAAAAGTAGTCGCTTGATGGAGACACGTTCTACGAGGTCGTAGCATTAGCTGTGAAAGATTAATGGAAAAAATTTACTAAGTGCCTGCAAGTAAACTAAGTGATTGCGATTACTCACAATAGCCTCAATACAGAGACCTCGCTGTTTATTGGTGACTGCTCCTAGCTGATGATCGCCAAAGAGCGTGAAACAGCTATTCCAGGATGTCACTTACTAAACACTCGGTCTCACCCACTGTTATTTATTACTAATTCAATGCTCAAAATGAATTTTCTATATATTAAAAAAAAAAATCATTGAGGCCAGCGGACTGCTAGCACATGAATTTTCTAACTAATATTTTATTAGTGAGTTTTTTTGCTTTTGAGGCGCCACTGCGATTCCCGTAAAATGTTGAACTAAATAATGAATGTTAGTATCCTTTTTATTATATTTTTACATTTAATATTAGTGGTGTTCTTAAAATTTGCATCCACCCATCCCCTTTTTCTTTTGTATATATTTCTTTGAACGAATTCTCGAATCAAGATTGTAGTCAAAGCACTACATTCCGATGCAAAGACACTGCTTCAAGTTGTACCAAACTCTGGACTCCCCACTAGGGGATTTTCAAGCTGCTATTCGGCCTCCAAGAAGAGGGATGGATAAAAAGACTGGACACATGCCACACACACAAACACACAAACCATTCGCTTACCCTAGAGCTGGACTCACTCTCTGGCATCGAAGCCGGAGGTGGCTGTACGACAGGTTGTGCTGTCGGCATATTCTTGTTCTTGGCGGCAATCGGTGGTGCAGTAACCTTACCCTTGCCGATTGTCGCCGGGGCTACGGCTGGGGCTGGCGTAGGTGTAGCGACCACAGTTGTCTTCTTGGCAAGAACGTTTTCTTTCTCCTGCTCTGAAGAGCGGCGGATCTTCAATACGTCCGATTTACTCCTTTTCACCTTCAAGTCGATTTTTTCGGTAGAGGTAAACGTCTCCGTTTTCTTCTTCTTTTTGTTAATCAGCCGTCTTCGGTTGTCACCATCATCCGTGAAATCGTACTACGACACAATAATAAAAAAAAAATACACCATAGTATTCGCCCGATTGAAGATGGCGTCCTACAAGGCCAATACAATCGCATTGATTTCACCGGGGGGGAAAAAAAAAAAACACTTCGACGAACCGCTTTCTCACGTTATCAACCCGTTTAAAAGAAACAATGGCGAACGAGATAAGCAACTAGATAATTAATTATTTAAGTCAAAGGCCGATTTTTCAGAGAGAAAAAAAAAAAGTAATGAGACAAGCAAACAAAATTTATTTACTTAAGGTTTTTTTTTTTAATCGTTTGGACTACTGTCATATCACATCACAACATAACAATTCCTCTTTTATGTCTATATACGAGTGCTATAAAAGTAATGGTTTATGATTATATTCAAACACGTTTGAAAATGCATTCAATATAATGAACTGGAAAATTCGTTACAAACTCGAGAATGTTTTTAAATGTTAAATTTGACTAAATCAAGAATTACTCGACAAATTTTACTAATTTTACTAATAATTTGACTGAATTTTCTCTCTTGATATGCAATGATTTAAATTCTGAATATCTAAATCATTATTCTGAGTTAATACATTTTCAGATAAAGCTAAAAAAAAAAATAATCTAGGTTAGGGTTATGTGGCTCTTAAAGACGACCAAGTTCGTCCTTTACTTCGTGGTTCCATCATCAGATGGCGCTGATAAGAATTGCTATGCTATTTATTTCTAGATAGATAATATACTGATTATTACGAATGGTACTATTTGTTTTTGATGTATCGAATTTATCAGGTTGTTACTATTATCTACAGCAAAATAAATGTGAAGAAAGTAATTCAGGACGAAAACCGTACATACTATATGAATGTATGATCACATCAATAATGCTGTAAAAGTCGCCATTTTAGAAACGCCAAAAACTTTGTGGTTCGATTGTAATGTTTAAATTCGGCGATATTCAAGTATTTTAATCCAAAGATAATGCAATAAAAATAAAAATTCAAGAAGCAATTCAAATGAACAATCATTCTTAAATATTTACTTCCATTAAAGGGAAAATTATTTTAAATTTTACCTTATCTTTTGAATTATTTTTAATAATGAAATGCGATTGTATTTTGTAAATTTCTTAAAATATAAAAAATATTGAGATTTTCTAAGATATACATAAGGAAAAGGTTGCAAAATTTAAATTCGAAATATTAGATTCAATACTGCTGACAAAGCTCCATTATCCAGCATTTTATCATCCGGAAAAAATAATTTCTCTAGTTTATTACACAATACAATTTTTTTAGCAAATTGGAAAAGAAACTCTGCAATTTAAATCTAATATTAATTTAGAAGGCCATTTTCTTATTTGTGATTATATTTTTGATGTGGGTTGTGTCGTTTGTGTGTTTATTAGGCCTAACTGTACGATTCATAATCTCATACTGAACACTGGTTCAATTCATGAGCGATACTAAGCAACAGTCCCTAAAGTGATGCTAAAATCAGCTCACAGCGTTTTAAACTTTCATATTTATTTGTTTCTCTGTTCTGTTTGTTAAGATCTTCCACATTTACCTTCGAGTTTCCCGATTCCGCCGAGTAATGTCGCACACGACAGTCAGCGCCTCTAACAGGCCTTCAACGTCTTGTGATTGTGTTAATGTTTCAATGCCTGTCAAAACATCTGTTTGTTTTTCCGGCAACCCACACCAATGCGAGATAACAGAGCTTTTACAGAAGCTACGTATTCAGAACAAGATGAGTTAAATGATAATATAGGACCCTATTTACAAAAATCCTAAAAACAATATCGAAAAATCCAAAAATTCCTCCATTTTCTGAGCTTGTATTGACAGAATTACATTAATTCTGAGACCTAGATACTGTAGGTATATTATTTTATTTAAATCCAATATGGACTGAATTAGGCCTATCTGTCTCTTACCAATTTTTGTTAAAAGCAGTTACCGTTAAGAATGTAATCTCACCAAATAAAGACTTAGCGAGTGACCTTCTGTCTTCTAGTTAAGATCCTATGTTTACAAAGACCTGTTAGATTCTGTATAAATGTGTCTCTGTACATACAGGTATCAATTGTATTTTAGGAACTGTGACTGTTGAGACAATTGTTTAACAACAAAAACTACAGAAAACTGTAAACACATTTTTGTGTTTACTTATTTTTGTCACCTCGCTCCTTCAGTGAAACTGTTTGCTTTGCATCTTGGAAATCATGTTAATCGTTTTACATGTTCAGTGGACTTGAAAATTCAGTTCCTGTGTCCTGTCAGTACATCAGTGAATGCGCAATTGATTTCTCCTGTTCTCAACACACCGTCAATAAGAGGCAGATTTTGGTTATGCAAAGTCCTTTTTACTTATTTTTATATAAGTTCATATCAAAGAACGATGTTGATATGCTATCTATGCGTAAAACCGCCTTGGATTAAATCAAAATTATTTAGACAACATTTAGTAACATCTTACTTAAATATCACGCTAGATGGCGCTTTCTGTAGTTAAGATTAAAACCAAACCAAAATGTTATTCAATTCAACAAATGCAAAACTTTCAAATAGTAGAATTTACTCTAAATTCTTTTTAAGGTGTTTTTGTAAATAAGGCCCAATATTTCTCAAGCATTTCTTTGATTGCAATAAAGATTCGAAGCGCGAAATACAAACGACAGCACAGTCACAAATCCAATAGTTGGTTTCCAAGGTCTTTTTAGGCATCGAACTATAAAGATTTCAGACCCAAAGTCTCTTTAAAGAGAAAGGAAGGAAAATATTTGTCGCGATAAGGAGAGAACGTAGCAGGAAGGACAGCTCACTCCAAGGGAATGACCCAAGTGAGTAATCCAAGAATAACTAGGCTAAAATGGGAAACTGAAGAAGGTTGCCAAAAAACCTCGCTTCCGAGACAGGAAGGGAAAAAAAAAAAAGGATTGGAAAGGAGGGAGGGGGGGGGGGGAGGGACTAATATGGGAAAACTAAGGGTGGTGAAATCCACTCGGGTGTTTGTAACAACATCGCACTTTAGATGTTAGAGCTTGTCTTTCGACCATGCATACATGCACATAACAAAACATCAGAAAGCATTCCAAAGACGAAAGACCTTAACTGTGAAACAAGAAACACGGTTTTTGTTTTTTTACCAGTCATTCTGATAGTTAAACGTGTTAATAACTTTAATCGATATTAAAATAATGCTGATAAACGATACGAACTCAAAAAACATTAAGTCGTCAAGCAAATGTAAGAAATAAGCTATGATGTAAATATCCAAGGAATCTGTTGTTTTTTCACTAACTTCGTGAAAACGTTTGTGGATGTGAAGTACCCGCCTTTTGACAATATTTACGAAGTACTGCTTTACTTTTATTTCCTATTACATTTTTTTTATTAAATGTATACATAATGACGGAGAATGAAATCTGAAACATCAGACGTGAAAATAAATAATTATTTACTTGGATTTTTAAGTATTCCACTG
>JAFIDM010000179.1:31258465-31278632 GCA_023159025.1 Thereuonema tuberculata | reverse complement strand
ACGGCTTTCGGTTCGGAGAGAGAAGACCAAGAGGAAGACCGACAGAACGACGAAGGTAAAAGGTGAATTTCGAGTGGAAACAAACGGTAAGAGTGTAGTGAGGGGGCTGAATGAAAAGGGAGAGGAGGGGGAAGGCGGTGAGAAAGTGAATAATAAGCCATTACGTGACCATTCTCGTTCAGAACTGAATCGATTCTCAGACTGTTTTGAAAACAGAAACATAATTTGTGTAAACAAAACTCCTGTTTTCATTGGGTTGTTCGTCGATTCGCAAATAATCTTTTGTTTCCAAATGTCATAGGGACAACATATGACAGAACAACAGAGCTTACGCTGTGCTCTGTTTCTGTCAGTGAGGATTGGGGGGCGGCAGAGGAGGAGGAGGCTTTGGTGATCGTTCAAGCGAATTCGTCTGCCCTCCTCTCCTCAACCGACGAGTAACCTACTATTCCCTGGAAGGTGATCGTCTTTCAATGTGATTTATCGCTTGTGGGAATCGGAAATTTTAATTAGAGGTAAGCCAGGCGAGAAGAACATTCTTGCCGCCTGAATATGACCACAAGAGGTCGTTGATGCAAAGGAGTGCGGCTTCCCAGTTGAGCGCCAAAGAACAGAACAATGGTAAGAAGATAGGAAATGTTTGGGGGGGGGGGGGAATTGAAATTACTAGAAAATGACCGGGGGGAAGGCGAGGGACCAGCTCTTCACTTTCTGGCATTTTGACTGGAAGAGGAAGACTGTACGATTGATTTCCCAACACTACACATTCGTCACAACATCACAGAGGAGGATTACGGTTGAAATCTGAATGATTTAAGGAAAGGGATTTCAAAGTTACATCAAAGCATTCCCAGAAATGCTTCTGAGCATCAGAATGTTAAGTCCGTTTCAAATTGGAAAAAATGCTTTTTCCAATTGCAGTTTCGTTTGCCAATTTTTTTGCAAAGGCATTTCAATGCAACAAGGTTTAAAATTTACGTTTTCGTGACTGATTGACTGCATTGAAAGTAGGTTTTCTCCGGATCATCCCATTTCTTCATTACCTTTTCACGCTCTAGACTTGTTAACGTAGATTAGACCAGCGACAGTGGGTGCGTCTACAGCGCCACTGTGCCAGAGATTTTTCAACTAACACAGCACATCCTTTATTCGTTCTAATCCAGAAATAAACTAGAATAGGCTGTTGTGTATAACTTTTTATTAAAAAACAATAAAATTCAGTCCAGATTTAATTTCAGCGGGAGAAGTCGAGATTCATAATGAAAATCCTACAAAAATTCTTTGTTCTGTATCTTTTGTTAGGATTCTCATATTATTATAGCAAGTCTAAAATTAAAATTGGTTAAATGAAATCACGAAAAGGCCTATCTCCTTTAGGCCTAACAATGTGACCTACAGGAAGACACAGCAGATCCATATTTCTCAACTAAGCCACTATTTAGCTTTTAATATAGTTTCAGTATGATGAGATATTTCACTTTATAAAGGAAATTCAGGAATCACGAAGCTAAAAGATAAAATCCATGGCTCAATTCGGCTTTGGTTAGCGCGTTATTTATTTTCCTAGATTTAGATCAACCTTTAATCAAGATTGCTTTTAAAGAGACACGAGCACCTAAGTTCGCTAAAAATAACGTAATTCAATCGTTAAATAACGTTAACGTTGCGGAACTAACAAACCTCGTATCGTTAATAGCTTTACTGCAGTTAGAAACACTTTTTTTTTTTTTTTTTTTTGGAACGAATCAGTCTTTTCGTAACGGACTGTGGCTTCAAGCTAATTTTTAATATCAAAATAAAAAAACAACAACTTCGAATTTTTCGATATGAAAACTTACTTCTGTGACGAAATATTTACGAAGTAGATCTGAGAATATGATTTAATGGTAAAAGTCTACTTAACGGCACCCCGGCTGACCGGAAATCGATCGAATGAAATCTGTTTGGAAGGCTAATGAATGGGAAAAAAATTTGAAAGGGCCAAAATTGTTTCCAAATTTACCAATACATACATCCTTCAGCTAAGCAGACCTTAATTAACCTAACCTACAGCTAATTGGACTAAACGCTTCGGTCCTTCGGACCTCATCAGCATTAAAGTTGTTTCGAAGGCCGTACGAGGGGTGCCGGATACTAGACTTTAGCCAATTTAATAATTTTTCTAAATTTCCAATATAAATTCAATAATTTCATAAAGCATGACTGTGGGTAAAACCGGAGATTATGGTATCAGGCTGTTTTGGACACGGTTGAGTTTTGACAAGATGGCCGCCTTGGTACTACTTTTAAGATATGAATTTTAGTTTTTCAATTAACTAGTGAAAAGTAGAATGAGATTTGCAAGTAAGCTTATTTTAAAAAAGGTTTTGCACGATCTTTTACTAGAAAAACTAACCCTTATCTTGCTAATTGCGATAACAGTATGCACCATCATGTATCCCTGCGCGGATGTATCCTTACGAAGACTGACTGGCAGATACCGTATTCTCCGGTTTAGCCGAATTATTCTTTTGGGTAGAATTCAGATACTAATATACTGGTGTACCACGTTTTGAGTTACTAAAATACTAAAAGACTGCATCTCCTATCATTTCTTTCGGGCTGTTAAAAGATCCAAGAGTAGGCCTAAATAAGACTCAACCGATATCAAAATTAACAGTGTAAGTAAAATAAAACGCTATGTGTGATTGTAAAGCTATTGAATTGATAAGTCAAATGTACAAAACACTACAAATCTTCTATAATACAGAAATTCAATAAAAGTACAAAACTGTTACGAGTACATTAGGTCTCAATTTACAAAGAATTCTGACGTCATTTTGAATAACTTCGTCCAAGAGTTTTTTTATGCTTACGGCTTTAAGTAATGCATTATCGATAAAATTCCAGGAGGAAACAGGTTTCCAAAGACCATCTCTTTCAAAATGCTTTATTAATTCCACCGAGATCTATCTGGCCACTTCTTCACAGCTGAAACAGCAGTTTCAAAAGCAAATAACGACTTGATAATCAAGTCACCTGCTCTTTATTCAGTTATGCAAAGAAGGTGAAATAGAAACCTATTTCACTAAGGAAAAATAAGCAACGAAAACCTAGACTTAAAGCGCCAAAAAAAAGACAATATTTGGAAAGTAATTAAAAGAATATTATTAATTAACCAAATACTAACTAGTTATACTTATCAATGCATGCTATTATTACGTATTGTCAAAACTATCATGCATTCATAACTATCATATTCTGATTTTGACACAATGGCGTCCAACATTATTAATGTATGTATTTTTTTAGACAAACATTTAAAAACTTCAAAATGCAAACCAAATTTATGCCTAATAATATTTAAATTATCAACAAACAAAAAAATTCATATAACTTCAAATAAAGTGAGTGTATTTAAACTTATTTTCGAAATAAATAAAATCAAGGATATTAAAAATTTTGCTTTAGAATGGGGTTACGTTACATTTTATTAATTATAATCACAGTATTTTATAGTTCCCGTAATAAATATGTGAGGTTTTAAAAAATGTCGTTTGATAAGAAGAGGGGGCACAATGTGAAAAGAAAAAAAAATATGCGTTTTCACACAACGACGTTTTCATATTAAAAAAAAAATGGGTGGAGTTACTTATTAAATTTGAAAAATAAATGACAACTTATTAAATTTTGTGATTAAAAGGAAACAAAAATCCGGAAATATACTTTCTAACAAAAATGCTATTCTTATGTTTTGATTAAAATTAGGCAACCTATAACAAACAAATATTAAGTTAAATATCAGTGAATATCCAACAAATAACACTTCTGAACCTGTTCAAAAACATGCAAGTAATATTCAAAAATAATGCGTAACTATATTAACACAATTAAAATATTATAATAACAAGTCAAGCAATTCAAAAAAGTAACTTCAATTTAAAAGATTAAACATAAAATGAAATGTTTAAAACTCAAAATTAAACTTATCTGAAAAAGAATGAAATATTACGAGACCTCATCGTCTGTAGGGATTTTTTTTATTATTATCAAGGTGTTAAATAACATGAATTTAATTACTTAAGTTGAGAACTGTGAAGAACAATCCAACCATTATTGAACTTTTGATATCGTACATTTAATGTTTATTCGAAGGACATTCTAATATCACATTATTATAATAAATATTTAAGAATCCTTACCTTACACTCCTTAACATGAAGAGACACCATTTCAAATTCAGCAAGTTTGGGAATCATTTTAGACTTATTTTTCTTATTAACAGAAGCCAAGTATTATTAATATTTACAATAAGAATTAATTGTTAATTGACCACAACACTAAACTATATAAAACAGTTTAAAATAAGCTTAAAACCTTTCCCAAAAAGGCTACTTGAATTCTCAGCCTCAATTTCAACACCAACGTCCTTGTCCCCCTACTGTTAATGAATTTGAACTATTTTGATTAATCTTAGAATTATTTGGAAGTATTTTTATATTTTTTATTTTAAATGATTGAAAACTGTAATATTATAATTGATAATAAATTTAAGAAATTTTAATAAATATTAAGTAGAATATTAATTTGAAATCAATCAAATTTCATTTAGAATTTATTAATATATTCAAGGCAGTTGACCAATGGCAATTATTCGAAGTTAATTATCTTCGATATATTTGTAAAACACTCAGTTTATTTACAGCGGAACGAATTCTATAAAACATAAAAAGAATTTTCTAAAGAAATTTCAGAGAATTTATAATGAAATAAATTATTATTCAAAAAATAATAACTAATAGGCCTACTTCAGGGTTCGAACGAATCTAAGTTATGTACTTATGACAGAGTTTTTTATTTATCTTATCTCAAAATGTACTTATTATAATTTATTTCCTATTGTAATGTAAAATCTAATCGAAAAGTCTCAACAGCTATTATAATTGATATCGAAATAAGATTCACGCCAGAGACATAAATATTAATATTAAATAGCAATTATTCGTTTTATAATTTTCAAAACATTTATTTGCTGTTTTTTTTATATGTTCGTTTTTTTTCTCTTAATTATCTTAATAAGCAAAATTATCTGTATAATATTTTAAAAACTAGATATATGTAATCGCCTCTAAAAACCCCCTGTTTTCTTTAAATTGCATATCTAGAACCGTAATGTCAAAAATTTAACGGGCGTAAGAGTTAGTAATAAACAATAAACAATTGTTTTGTTCATACTTGTCCTTTGTGTATGTTTCTTTGGATCCCACTGAGCTATGAGTACTGGGCGAATCAAACTGATAAGACCTGGGAAGGTCGAAACAGTCTGTATTTGATTCCCGGTTCAAAAATGCCAAAAATAGGTGAGTGGATCCATTAATTGTGTGCGTTTTTATCTTTTACTGTTTATTACATATCTAGCATCAAATAACCCATTCAAATAAAAAAAGATCTAACAATGTAGTTGTATAATAGTATAATTATGTTTTATTTTATGATTGCTAAACTTTTTAAACAATTTTCAGTGAATTTTTATTGTAAAATTGCTGTTTACACTCGTATTTTTCAGTTTGAATGTTTCGATAAGGAAAACATTATTTTTAAAGATCAATTTTTTTATTTTACGAAAATACTATTATCATTTTACAATCATAACTTGGTAATTGTTCCCTTTCTCATATTTATTGATGTGTCTAAAGAATAAAATAATGGTTGGATTATTTTTATGTGCAATTTCGAACAGTTACACCAACTTTTGATGGAAGAATTTAAATTTTAAATTACAGTAAACAAAACACACAGGATAGGCCAGACGCCATATTGAGCTTCCATCTTGTATAAAGTAATTTTAAATTACACATAAATTAGGAAGGAAGATACGTACATTACGTTAATAAAAAATTAAAGTACAAGTGACTAAAAGATGAAGGCTCAAAATGGCGGAGATAAAACGCTTTTAACAAAAGAACATTATAGGGAAATCAGACAGATGAGACAAATAATTGCAACTGAATTATGAGGGTTTTTTTTTTTAAATGGTCAATGCAATATTTAAAATTCCATTTGATAAATTCCTGAAACTTGAAAACAAGCAGTTTGTTATCACTTCAAAACTCGATAGCTTACTGAAGACCTTTTGATGAGCGTTGCATAATCTTAAAAAGCCTATCTTAAGACAATGGCAACACAAGAAGCCCTCTTATAACGACCGGAGCAGGGACAGTGTTGACAACCCCCCTTCTTCTCCCGTCTATATTTCTTCCGGGAAATTCACGATACCTGCACGGAAGCCTTAATTCAATTTGCTGCCTGAGTGGAGGTCGTTAATAATTAAAGGAGACGCTCTAAAAGGCTTATGGTCGCTGCCTACTTAACCTCATTTGTCAAGTTTCAACTTAAATACATACAATAGCCCATCACACAAAAATTACGAAGGGAGAATTGGGAGTCTCTATAGTCCAATGGCTCTTGGTTTTCGTAAGTGGCTTGCAGGTTTCACTCTTAGTACAGATCATCAGTTAAAACTGGTCCCACAGTGATTTTTTTTTAAGCATATGACACGTCTGTAATATCGTTAAGACTAAAAATTAATTTATTATTTTTTTTTAACTCCGACATTCTTAAGACATGTCAAAATTTTTTGTATTTCACTCGAAAAATGTGTTGACCTCCTTAGAAATTTGCTTCGTAATTATTTACACGTAAATACTAATAGCTCAAAGTTTCTTTGATTGTAAATGTGAATGTCCAAAGAAAAAAAAAATGAAATATATGTACACTGTCCGGCCACTTTATTAGGTACACCTCTGCTGTGCATGAATGTCTGGACCTGTCGTGTCTCACAACAACTCATCAAGCCGGTGGGGGTAGTGTCATGGTGTGGGGGATGTTTTCCTGGCATACGTTGGATCCATTGATACCTCTGGAGGCACATCAGGATGCTAGGGCGGTACCTAAACATCGTAGCCGATCAAGTGAAACCGTACATTTAACGGTTTATCTATATGCAGACGGCTACTTCCAGCAGGATAATGCGCCGATGCACAAAGCCCATATCACTATGGGATGGTTGGAGGAACATGACGATGACTTTTCCTTGCTGCAGTGGCCCGCTCAGTCCCCGGATCTCAGCCCGATTGAAAATTTGTGGGATGATTGAAAATTTGTGTGTCTGTTCGCTCCAGGCCTACATCTCTATCAAATCTTCAGGAACTGGGTTTTATCATTTACTTTTTAATGCTGTTATTGAAAAATCATTTTACAAGCTTAAAATTCGCCTTTGAGTGTTAGACATTCAATTCCTTGAAATTCCAGTACCCAGGTAGTAATTTCAGTTCAGTTTGTATTTATTCTCTCTTTCAACAGAGAAAGAAACCTCCACATATGGCGATAACTGATCACTTACTTTCGCCTGGAAATCATGACATCAAACATAGAAAATGGCGTCTTTGCCAGTATGCGATGGAAGTAATTACATACCAAAATTATTGAAAAATTATAAAGTTATTTAAATAGTAACAATAATACAAAAATATGTTGGTTACTCTACAAAATACAAAAAATCAGAATGTTTTCGTTATGTTTACAAGATTTAGTTAAGAATTTTGCCAATAGATGTCGCTGTTACGTCCTGGAAACATCAATCCATAAGCAGATTGGGTCTTAAATCATAAGCGGATCCATAAGCAAAGGTCTTTCGTTGGTGAAACGAACAATAGTTGTCAATTATCATACCACAGGTTCCAAAACGTAAGGACAACATTTTCCCTTGTCGAGAGAAAAAGCATAAAATCATCCTCATCTCATTAAAAACGAAGAATTTTTTTATTATTATGCAAATAAGTTTAACAATTCCTTATTCAATTTTACGTTCAATTCGAAATCGAACTGAACTCGCTCCAGATTTGATAGAACTTCTTAAAGAACTGCAAACCTACTTTCGTTACACCCAATAGTACAAGCTATTATTGCTGCCAGTAAAGGTGCTCTCATAAACCAACAACTTTCTTTCCTTACTGACCAATCACTACTGCTGGTATTAAAAGCGGACCGCACTGTAAACTCCTCATTTGCTATCAGTCAGTCTCAGCCTATCAGCTCCATTATATTAAAATCTATAGAAGGAAAAAAAAGAATTCAAATACATTGGGAAGATTATTTCCTGTCCAAAAATATACTTGTCAAGTTTCAGGAAGATCCGGTCACTTGTTCCAAAGTTTTCAGGTAAAGGATGCAGATTACGAAAACCCTTCTTTCGTTTTGAAGTAGACACTAATAAAAAGCCTATAAAACCAACAATTTAGTTTGTTTTCAGTCTTAAAAAATATCATCATCTCCTTTGATTTCTTCAGCTGGTGGAGGGGGGTTGGGTATATTGACGTCATTTGCTAATTAATTAATCTCTCTATCTTCATTCAATCTTTTAGCAGACGGATGTCAGATCCAAGGTCTCGATGAGTTGTGGCTTCACCGACGACAAATAATAATTCATCATATGCTCATTATGAATATTTCTCTTCTGTCAGACAATTGCGAAACCCACGCCCCCTGGAAAAACAAAAAGATATTGGGTTATTCCTTTGCTTTCTCCACTGATTAAGAGGACATCAATTATCTCCTTAATTAGACCGGAATTTCTGGAAGACACCACTCGCGGTTCCGTCACTTGATGAACGAGCCATTTAAGTTCGTCAGTGACACGTTCGGAAAAGCCCGAGTTAGTTATGGAAGAATCCATCAGGGTAAAAAAATTGAAAGTCCTATTAATTACGGGGTCGATTTAGTTGAAAACTCAGATGTTGTTATATATTCGGTAGAGGGCGCTAATGTTCAGTGTCGCGATGGCAGTTCAACATGGCGATAGATTGAATATTAGTATCTGCGATCGTTATGTTTTTGTGGGGCTTGAATGTAGTAACGCAGTGCCAGGTTTCTGCAGGCCTATGCAACGGCAGGGCACAATTTGCTGTGTCGAATCGCTATTGGCTATGAAATACGGCTTCCATCAACTCACGGCTGCAATAGAGTGATATTCATTCTTTTCATGCATCATTTCAATGCTGAAAAGGCAGGGACAGTCTTTCTAAACGTTCGAGATGGACAAACTTGCTTATATGATGGGACAAATCTCAACTGTCAAAGCGACTGTATTCAAAAGTTACTTTGATTGACAGTGTACAATAAAAATGTTGTACAGTAATACCTTGAGATACGAGCATAATCCGTTCCAGGACCGAGCTCCTAACTCGAGGTGCTCGTATCTCAAATCATTTTTTCCCATAAGAAATAACAGAAAAAAAATTAATCCGTTCCGGCTCTCAAAAACTTTTTTTTTTACTTTTCTATTTTTTTTTTTTGCTTTCTTCGATTTGTATTCTTTACTTTCTTAACTTTTTTCTCCTGACTACCCTCACTTTCACTTCGCGCAGGTCTTTTAACGGAATGCCTATCGAGGAAGATTTGTTTATGTCTCCCTTTCAAAATGTTACGGAAATGAGTAAAGCACGTGTCGTCAAAAAGCTCGGCCACCTAGCGGCAACGTTTGTAGGCGTGCTCGTATCTCAAATCTTTACTCGTATCTCAAAGCAAAAATTTGCTCGAAGACTTGCTCGTATCTCGGAATACTCGTATGTTGGACCGCTCGTATCTCAAGGTATTACTGTACTTCAGTAATGAGTACCGTGGTCTTTTTCTATGAGAGAATCCACCACACTTGAAGACGACAAATCAGTAATACCATTAATCAAAAAACAAAGACAAAAAATGGATGACGAAACGCGTGTAGTGACAAAAAATATTTTGCAACCTTTAAAAGCTTTTCTTTAATTAAAACATTAAAGAAATTTGTGAAACCAATTTATTTAATCTTATAATTTTAGCTCTCATTATATCTACAGAAAATAATCCACTATTTCAACTTCAAGATTCACATGCAGAATAGCGACTAAATAAGAATCCTGCTGCTTTCATTGTCTGTTTCCAGCAGAGAGGTAATAATAATATCGAAGTTCGATCCCGTGTAAACAATTCAGCTCCAGGCAGCGTTCATAGTTTAAAGCAGCAACAGCGCACTCTGTCGGTTAATAATGCAACTGCTAGCTTTAATTCAAAACAAAAGGCAAACGCAATTGCTCGATGACTATAATAAAAATATTTATTATATAATATTCTGAAGCAAACATCGAATAAGCATATATTATCAGTGAAAAATTTGTTTTTATCTTTCACTGGAGCGATTTTCATGAAACTTGATAGAGATCACTAAAATTATCGTCATTCCAAATTGCTTATGAGATCTGAACCTTTTATCTTTTTTAAATTTATAATGTTTTTTAACTGCTAATGGACGAAGAATTCAAGGAACATCATTTTTTTTTTTGAAATAAGAAATTAAAATTTTAAAACAAATGTATCATCATTTGTGACACAGTATACTTCATCTAGTTTTTTCATATTAATTTTGATTCTGCCTGAATGTCACGTGATTGGTCACACACTGAAATTGTAATAAACTTTTAAAACAAAATCAAATTTCTACTACAGTCGGTAATCTTATACGTGAACATTCTGTAGAACAATAATTTGACCTCTATAAGCAAAAAAAAACCTGATAGTATATAGAGGAAAGTAGGGACTTGTTATTCGGAGACAAGTTACTTCATTAACGGTACATATCCTTCCGCCTCCGACCTTTTCACTGCTCTAAAATTCCTGTGTTTATGATTGGTGAAAATCAAATTTCATTAAAGAAAAGATAATGTAAATTGATATTTATCTTTGTAAACAACATTTACATGCTACAAATATGTCTGTTGTAAGCTTTGAACTGGGACTATTTGGTGAAATATCATAATTATCAATTGGCAAAAAAATCACAAGTAGTATTTGAAAGCAAAATACCAACAAGCTTTTCCTTTTTAAATAAATATCTTTAAAAAAGTAAGAAATAAACAACTGCTTAGATTTGAACGCAATCAAGTTTCAGGAATTTATTGTCAAATGTAGTTTTTTTTTTTTTTTTAACCTTGTAATTTTTAACAGTTATGTAAAACTCTAAAAAAAGCATAAATAACTGATATCGTGCGTTTAAAATAGCAACAATTCGCAAACATCTTGTAAAACAAAATAATTCACAATCGGATGCAAAATTATTCCAGTCACCTACAGGCAACAATATGGAGAAGTACAGGAATTTTTAAGAATAGGTAAAAATACAACCATAAGGTCAATACCTTATGGCCTTGAGGAAAAATTAATCACTACAATAGATCCATTCAGAAGCATATGTCTTACGTGTTTCGACTAGTAGCGCCATCACTACAATCTTGGTTAATCGATTGTTCATGTCAACCTGGTAAGCGCCATCTATTGCATGTTTTATTTATTGTTTATATAATTACTACACATTACTGTCACACAATTCCGGCATATTAAATGTTTATACAAGTGCAGAATAGATGTAATTGGAAAGTCAGGTTACAACCAAATAAGGCAACAGCTATTTGTGCCGCCAATCTAAGACAACCATTTACTGGATGGTTTTTATAATGAATTTATTAGGTGCTATTTAATTTGCACAGGCGCTATTTCTCAAGAGGCAATTTTGTGGTCAAAACTGAATTGGACACAGGCTTAAACTTAAACGTCATGTATTCATCGACAATGGGCTGGAAATGAGCGGAAACCAGAACTGAAATACAGAGGGAAAAACACTATTTTTTGTTATCCTCTTTCATTTCAGATGTGTAATATATATTCAGATAATCAGTTCACTTCTATTCTCAGCTTTTATTACCGTGTTAAGGTACAGAAGTATGATAAGACGACAAAGGAGAATGGGCAGATCTGTCCCACCTCTGTATAGCGGTAAGATGTATACGTAAGGAAAGATCTCCATCAATAGAATATTTTTAATCATTACGATTTGTCTCAATCATTAGTGCGTTCGGATATACGTCTAGATATGACGTTTGAGTCATTGAGTGTAATGAGTGTGAGTGGCAGAGAAGCCAACCACCGACAGGCGGGGGGTGCTTGGCTTCCCTGCACCCACACTCATTACAATCAATGACTCAAACATCATATCTAGACGTATATAACTCCCAATGGACTAATAATTGCGACGAGTCGTAATAGTAACGTGTGTTCTATGTAAGGAGATCTTTCTATATATAGACTATATATATATCTTATCACTATACAGGGTGGGGAAAATTCCCATAGAGTTTTGCCATTCTCCTTTGTAAATGAAGCATATGTATTTGAGACATTTTTTCTATGAAATGTTATTTGCTATGATTCAACGTTGAAATTGACGGAATAGTTCATTCTTGGTTTTCAACTGAAGTTGTTGACGTCCATCCTGAAGTTATTGAAATATTCTTGCAATTTTCCCAAGGTTAAGTTCTAAGATTGTAATTAAAATAAAGCCTTTGCATATATAAATATATCAAACACAAAATTCTGCAACAACTCTAGAATTTTTGTCTGGACTCTCATGTTATATGATATATTCTGTTTATTTCATTCAATATTTAACGTACCGGAAGTGGTATCAAACAATCCAACGACAGGTTGTATTAACTTTAAGTTTCTCTGCTATAATGAGTTCATTTTTCAGAAATTTTAGTGAGAAAATAAATTAAAAGTCCATTTATTTCTCGTAATTCACGTTGTAATTTTAAAAGAGGAAAGAAATTTAACACCTACACATAGGAAGGCGGGCAATGGCGAAAATGTGCAACGCGTTTCTCGCTCCGAAAATTCCTGCAATTCTCCATTATCATTATTTTTTTTGTTTGTACTGCCTAGGGTTAGTAAAAAGCACATAACTTACGTTGTTCTGTTCGTCGTTGTCGCTACCAGAATCATGCATAAAGCTGAGGGTTTCATGCATGGACACGAACGAGTGGATGGCCACATGCTCCTCGTCGGCGAGGCTGTCCGACTCGGGGGAAGAGGACCGCGCGTCCTCCGGGAGAGACAGACTCGCGCCGTCCGTTCGCGAGGACTGGTGTTCGGGGGACTGGGGTGAGGCGTCGGTCGGGGCCTCGTTGCCTTTGGCTCCGTCGTCCTCCGATTCGATGGACGGCCTTCGAGGGCTGAGCGAATCCAACAGTTCTTGTGACCCCGACCTATCGTCGTCCTCCTCCTCGTCCTCGGGCGGGGGCATTTCGGGGGTCGAATCGGACAGGGAGTCCCGCAGGTTCTGGGCGTCGTCGAGGGACTCGGGAGGAGAAGGGACTTCTACGAGAGGTTCAAACGGGAACGTATCCTTATTATTACATGCGGGGAAACCCTCTAGCTGCTGCTGCTGTGCCTGTGAGTCGAAGGAGAGTTCCTCGTGCTCCAGCTCTTTGGTGGGCGAAGGGGACTCATCGTGCACCTCGAAGAACGCGTTACTGGGAGGTGGGGAAGATGGAGGCTCGTCCTCGTCTTGCTGATCAAAGAAATGATTAGAGGGGATCTGGGACGGATGATCAGAATCGTCCTCCTTGCAAAACGCGTCTTTGGCGGGGGAGGAATGGCTCTCCTTAAAACTCATCATGTCTTCCGGATTGGGGAACTCAGGATCCAAGGAACCGAAAGGATCTTTGGAAGGAGAGGAAGGAACATCCTGGGGACTAGAGGAGTCCTGGGGACTCGGGAATTCCTCCGGTAGGGGAGCCAAGGGGTCAAAGAAGTCCAGCTCCATCAGCGTCTTTTCAACGCTCTCGCTCAAAGGTAAGTCGTCTTTGTCAATCGTCTGCAGAACATCAAAGGGATCGAGGTCAGGACTGAGCTTCCCGTTCTGTAAACTGTGATGCTCAGCGCCGCTGCTCTCTTGGCTCGGCGAATCGAGGAGGTCGTAAGTTTCAAAGCCCGAATCCACGAGGGCCCCCCGTGTGCTGCCGTCTGATATCTGTTCTTTTGAGCTGCTACTTACTGTGGTCGAAGTACCGTACTCCATGTGTTTCTCAATGTTGGCCATATTTTAATCTGCAAAAAGAAAAAAAAATACATCATTAGCAAAACGAGTATTTCATAATTCACTACAAAAGCAAACAAACAAAAATATTTTAAAATCTAACGTAATTGTTTCTATGTCCTTTGCAATTCAATAATAAGTAATTTATTATTTGTGGTGCTGGTGATATGTCACGTGATCATACTAATCGTAATGTGAGTAAACAAAGACCTAATCGTATCAGACGTTCGAGCAATATTAGTAGATTTGAAAGAGTTCTCAGAAAACTAATAGAGATACAAATATATTGGAGAAGTGAATTTGAAATTTAACCCCATCTGTGTAGAATATCAACGTTAGGGATAACTTTGAAGCAACTAATTAACAGTGAAGATATCAACACTTCTTACATGATAATGAAGACATCACTTCAGATTTCAGCGAAATATACTAATCACAGACAGGCAACGACATTGTAATTTTCAATGAAAATTCTCTTTTGAAAGCCTCCTGCAGAAACAGCGAAGTTAATCCAGATTGTCAGACTCAGTTTTGAGACCTGCCCTCTCATGATTTCAAGCCTTCAGACTTTCGGCTTCAACTGTATAGAAATTATTCAACATCCAGACTGAATTAAAACGTAATCGCCGGAATCGTAGTGGTGCCTCAAAAACAAAAATAAACAAGAATATTTCATTAACAATGAAATATTAGTGAGAAAATTCATGTGCCAGCAGTCTGCCGGCCTCAATGAAAATTTTAGTGCAAAGAAAAATCAATCTGTCATTGAATTATTAATAAAACAACAATGGGTGAGACCAAATTGTTTACCAAGTGACATCCTGGAACACCTTTCACGCTCTTACATTATTATTTCATTTAAAATCAGATTTGTATGTACTCATCTTAAAACCATGGTGGTTGAAGGTAGTGAGCTTTTTTTTTAATATTTCCTTCCTTAAGTTATATTAAGGGGACTAGGCCATCCCTCTTCTCCCCCTAGTAAGTATGAGATAATCCAAGAAGAATCGATTCCAAGCGGTTCTGGCAAAAAGTGAAATTTAAATTTTAATCTAGTAGGCTAAAATTAATGAGTTATTTTCTTTTTTCTCTGGCTCTTCTCTCATTGCGCCACACACACACATAAAGGGAGTGATAATAATAAATTGAATGTAGATCCCGTGGCCTAATGGATAAGATGTCTGACTTCGGATCAAAAGGTTGCAGGTTCGCGAACGTTTCATTGTAGTAATTATTGCATATTTCTATTTTTCACAGGAAATTAACAATTGCGTCGGATAGACAGACAGAGAAATAAAAGATTTTAGTAATATAGATTACCAAACGTGGGAATAAACCTATAATTCAGTGGTTCTTAAATCAAGGGTATAAGAACCAAATGATGGGGATATAGGACTGATAAAAACGGGTTACATGTTTTGTTTTGTTTGTTTTTTTTTTTTTTTTGAACTGTTACGACCATCTTATGGTTGAAGGTAGTGAGCTTTTTTTAAATATTTCCTTCCTTAAGTTATATTAAGGGGGACTAGGCCATCCCCCTGTCTACCCCTAATAAGTATGAGATAATAAAAAAACAAAAAAAAACTAAACAAAACAAAACATCTAACCCGTTTTCATCAGTCCTCCAATGATGATTTCGACAATCTGGCACATGGGAACAAATTGGGCGATGAAGTCTGAATTAAGAACCTCTGTTATAATAACCTATGAGTTATCGTGTGCATAAAAAAATGCATTTTTATGAGAACGTTATATTTACATTAATTTTTCTGAAATAAAAACTGATTCTTTCCAGTTTTGGAAAGAAAAAAAATCTTAAATTTATCTATCAATTAAAATAATGAACTAATTTTAGAGAAAGGAAAAGAAGAAAAAAACAAAACAAACAATTATAATTTCAGTTTTGCTGGAAAGTAGGATGGGTTTTTATAAAGATCACTAATTTATGGAGAAGCCACGTCGTTATTGACACTAATAAAAATGAAATCCAGTTAAAACAAAGATCCAGGAGCCTCGAGGCAGAGAAAAAAATAAAAAAGACCGCAGAACAATTCTCTAATTGCGTTCCTTCTGTTATGTCAAGTCGAAGCGAAAGAAGAAAAAATACTTCTGTACTGTAAACAGAGCTTCCCCTCAATGAAGTTGAAAATACAAGTTACCCGAATTAATTTAAGAATTTCCTTACTGTGAACTGCTGGAGGTTGGTTACGAAGTTACAAAGAAAGGAGCGTAATTACCTTGTCTTAGAACAAGAGAATGAAGAAAAATGGCCGCCTAAGTGCTGGTGACAAACTCCGAGTGAGTATGGTCCTTCGCTGGGTTTTCAGGACGTTTGAAACAGCAGAAATTAGTGAACTAAATACCCTTTCTAATTAAGTAGCAGATTTAATTTGTTGAAATTACAACGGCCTAATTAGACAAGGCGTTTCGAGATGGTTGATTTTGAAAGGTTAATTTGACGTTTCTCTCAAATTAGGTAAAATATCCAATTCGGCAATAGGTGATACCAATTTTTTTTGTTTAATTTCCAACGACGATTGACTCCGGAAGTAATAAGTTCTTCCCGCTATTTAGCTTCAGTTATGAGTTTTCAATAACCATTTGCTTTATTTTAAATAAGCGTTGTATGTTTTTTAAAGATTTATTTCGTTTAAAATATTCAATCATTATTATCAAAAAATGACTTCCGGAGTCGATTGGGTTTGTTTACACCGGAAGTACGTTTAGATCCTAGTCACTTCAACGAAATAAAAGTAGGAAAAATCTTGAATGGCGGCCATTGTTGCAGGCTTCTTCACACAAACACCGGTATAATATAAACTCTATTTGTAATATCTAAGTACACAATATATGTGAAATTAGGCAGATTATCTATCACGATGATGCACATCGTGTCATTTTCAGGCCTTACTTTTTAAAACCTGAATCTAAAGCCCGTTTTACATTTACCATTTCACTCGCCATAAATGCAAGCCATAACGGAGGTCATGTCAGGGTAGATTGCAAGTGATTAGTGCACCGCTTTACACTTACCATAACGCCTTCCATCAAACGGAACATTTACACTTCTCAATTGTCATCATGCCTACGTTTTATTTACGAAAAAAATAGCAGTGATTTATATAAAAACCATTTAGTCAATGCATCAGATAGGTGAAAGAATGTCTTTAATTAATTAAAATAGGAAATATTCATTTTTTTTTCATCGTTTTGTGTTCTTTGTTTTCAGTTTCGATAAATCAGTTTCGATAAATAATTCAGTTTCGTTAAATCTCGATCAACGGCAATATCTTTTCGAGATCTCGGATCGCTGTCGATTCGAATTTTCAAGCTGAAATTCTGAAATGATTTTGATTAATAATGTAACATTTTATGAAAGCATCCACGAAAACATAAGGAAAAGATGCCCTCCGATCGTGAAAATCATTTTTGTAATCGGTAATTTCGAATAAATAGATACAAATCGATTGGACTTCCAAGTTCTACAATTCGTCACCAGGAGCGCTAGTGTCGATGTCGAGCCATTTCTTCAAAGATAGCCCAAGCTCTATCGCTGGACATCTCCGCGACATGTCTGATGGCGAGGTGATGGCGAGTGAAATGTCGAGGTTATGGCGAGTGAAATGGTAAATGTAATACGGGCTTTTAGGTCCAAGCTTTTATATATGAGATTTTAGAAATACATTAATATTAATTGAAAACAGTTTTTGGAAATAATTAAAAATAAACAAAACTAAAGGAAATAAACATTGTTTTTATTACTATACAACACACTTGTGTGATATTGATTCAATCAAAATTTTTGCTTATTTCGAATTATATATTACGGCTAAAACATATATCCTAAAATCAATGAAATAATTTAGCATACAGTTAAAGTGAATCTTTTCATATCTTTTTGAATAACTCTGTAAAATATTTATTATCATAAAGTACATTCTACAAAATATATCACTTAAATCGACGATATTCTTTAGCAAAACAAAGAAAATTCAGAAATAAGTTAAATGGAAAACACTTTAGTTTCGTCCTCATTTGGGAATAGAATGTGTTTAGTCTTCATAATAAAACTAAAATTTTAATACGGAGAAACTGTATCATAAGAATAATACAGAATTGCCGTGAAATCCTTTGCAAATTTTAACATGTAATTGTGCAATAACTCCATGTTTATTTAACTTTATTGCCTCACTGTTCTCTTTGTCAATTGGGCCAAAATGCATCGTCCACGTAAACTTGGCTGATTACTCTATAAATTTAGCTAACTGAATTTATCGTTGATTCTGGCCTTAAACCAAAAAGTTTGGTGATGTCATCAAAGCTTGTGACTGTGCAAATACGCAATGGAGCCGCCATTGTGAAATTCGATCTTTATACTTAATATAGTCATTTTCATTAAGTTCACTGCTAAGTATTGTTTGCTATCCTTGTTTTTATGCATTAATAAAATTCCTTAGAATTGGAAAGTTAATTTAATGTTTGAGTAATCTTTAATACTTATTCCATTTTCTTTTTTACATTTTCTTTCTTTTGGGGAGCAATTTGCTGTACCATCATACACTTAAATTATGTTAATATTAACTTTCCAACCATCATCTAAAGCCAGAAAAAGATCGGGAGTGATGTCAGGCGTAGGAATCTCTATTCTGTGATGGAGAAATGGTCTAAGCATCCGTCTTTTATACTTAAGGTTATCGATTTCCTATCTACCTTTTTTTATTCTTTCTCCCTCTCCAGTTTTTTAGTTTTTCAATTAATCATGTTTACATTACACATATTTTAATTTTATTCTCAACAGTCAAATCACAGGATTGATCTTTATAATTAACTTTAAAGTATATTTGAGGAGACACTTGCGATCTAGTGAAGGCAGCCATGATGTCAAATAGTTCGACACGATTGATTTTTACTAGTTTGAAAATTTCAACAAAAAATAATCTTAAACTCTTTATTACACATTAAAACTTAAAGTAATTTCACATCTTACAAAAGCTTTTGCTTGCAGAACGATATTTACAGAAAGTTGGAACTATGTTTCCGGCTAACGGATACTGTGTAACTTGGTTCAATGACGTCACTCCCGATCTTTTCTGAAACTGGCTTTAGTGAAAATTGGAAGCAGCTTTTTTTTTTTTTTTTTTTTTTTTTTGAAGCTTGGTTGCGTTTATAAACTCTCTTTAATAAGCAGCAAGAAAGAATACAAATATAGAAGTTTTAAAATGTGGTTCTTGGAAGCTGAGATTTTGAAATTGAAAGTAAGGAGAATCGGATTTTTTGGTCCACAGCACGGAAGTGAGACGCACAAGACCACGATTGCCACGAATAAACGATGTAATCCTTAAACTTGCAGAATGATTTATTTTAGTGCTGTGAAATTTTATTCGTAAGAAGAACTTACAGTTTGACTGCTTATTGCTTTTGATATCTTACGTATCAAGAACGCTGACAAAATAATTAAAAACAAATATACACTGGTGTTAAAGAGTTGCATTCCCAATAACTCACAGGAGATAAAAGTTAAAAAAAATAATAAAAAAAAAACATTTCCAAGCGATCATTTGAAAATTGGTACACTAACTAAATTTTTTTGTGAGAAATAAAAAGAAAAACGCACCAGACTAAGAGTTCGCTGATCTGTTTTTTGAAATTGTGATACCGGGAATCCAAGATGGACCATTTCTGGTTTCCTGACCTTCGTCAGTTGCATCCGCCCAGTATCTTATATCTCAGTGAACTCGGAAACCAGAAATGGCCCATCTTGGATTCCCGGTATCACAATTTCAAAAAATAGATCAGTGAACTCTTTCTTTTATATCTCATGTAATTGTTTGTACGTACGTTAAACTTAAGCATTGTAAAAATTTTTTGTCTCAGTTTGTAAGAATTGCTAAGAGCAACATTGGGTTCGCAGCGTAGGATATAAAGGCTTCTGCTATCACCAGACAAATAAGCACTGGAAAACATTAAATAGCCATAAATACATAAGATTTTTTTTTAAAACTCAAGAAATTCTCCTTTGCTGTATTTCAGGAATGTTATCGTGGATAATGATTTTACGGGAACCCGTGCGTTAAGTTGAAGACCTACTTCTTCTTCCCTTTAGTTTATTCCATCCATTATAGATGCACTGCCAGTCTCAATGAATACTGTACAGGAAGGTGCTTCCGATCTAATTTATATTCAGTGCCTTGGCGGGATCTTTTTATGAGATCATCTTTAAATGCT